>PTEX01000486.1:0-149347 GCA_003342815.1 Eudromia elegans
GGCTCCCACGCCATAATATTCCCTGCATACTGGGAAGGAGGCCTGTCTTGGGCATCTATGGGGGGAAGCATCCAAAACGGGCTGCAACATTTCGGTGTGTGCAGTATTTCGAGTCACAGAGTTAAAGACTGAGTGTCCTTATTGAAGATTATCTAAAAAAAAAAATGAGTATAGATCTCTTGTAACAGTGATTTATCTACATGTTACCAAGTAAATAAGAGCTTGCTTGCTCCAAATAAGGAGACATTTTTACTGCTCAAACCAGAAACATTTCCAATAACAGAAGCTGTTACATGTGGTGTTTGGATCATGAGCATTGTATAATCAAATGTAATTGCATGCTTTTATAAAAACCTTGAGGATTTGACCACAGTAGTTGTATAAGATGAATAGATGATAAAGTTTCATAAAATTCTGTAGTCCTGGCATCCTTTATGTAGTATTTGTAGTGTCGCATTTCAGAAAATGACTTGGACCTTAAGCACAAATAACAGCAGTGGCCAGAGATGGATTAACCCCCGTGCTACCTAATATAGCTTGCTTGGTCTTTGTTTCCTGTTTCTGTACAGGATTTTCCACAACTATTTCCTGGTTCATTTCACTTTTGTAGGCCAGTGAAGGTCCTAACTGTCTCAGATTTGGGGCTTTATACCCAAATATTGACAAACCAGACCTTCACCTGCTTTACTTTCCTACCTCAGACAGATGAAATTCAGAAATCTTACATTTTGAGTTGTTTTGCTTTATTTTAAGGGCAAGTCCATTCAACCTTGTATCAAACCAGAATATAAAACATCAGAGGAAGCAAAGCTCCTAAAGGAATTTTGTGGCCACTCTGTAAACATGACCTAGGAACAGGCTGCAAATACAGGAAGGTGTTTGGGGTTTACAGGCCTCTGGGCCTGCCCTAGCAAACAGATAACTGGGGAAAGTGTAAAAGGCAGCAAAGAGCTGGGCATAGTTTGGGCCTAAAGCTGTTTTTTGTTTTGTTTTGTTTTGTTTCCTGGGAGAGAGAAGGGTAATAGTGCATAGCAGTGTCTCAGAAGGAGGCAAGATGCACATCCTTGCTCGGGATACTCTCCCACGGTGCTGTTTCCTGAGGTTTTGTAGTCATGTTGTCTCACTCAAAGGTATGCACGCTTTGGCAAGCTCTGCTCGAGTGGGTGCACACCCATCCTGGCCTTCATTTAGGCTTTCAGAGGACCCTGTTTGCAGCTAGCTCAGCAGACCTTTGCTATAGCTTTTCATCCTAACCTGAAAAACACAACCTTGTTACAGTGTTGTTTCTCAGGTGAGACCATTGCAACAGTGCTAATATAATTCAATTTATGCTGTTGCTCTAAATTTGAAACCTTTAACTCTGGAGCTAGTGCATGAAGACATCTTCTGTAATGCTGAATACTAAGGCGGTGTCTGAATCCTTATCTAGACTGTGGCTCTACAGACCCTCAAGATTGCCTTAAATTTGTGTCTCCATAAACGTGAAAGCACCAAGTCTGTGTGCTGCAACTTCAAGCTACCATTGCCTGATTTTAAAGTATTCAAGGATGGAATGCTAACAAACTTGGTGGATTTTAACCCTAAATTTACTGAAGTAGCATTTCACCCCATAGATACCCAGCATTTCTAGGTACTTCTTTGAGAAGTAAAGATCTTCAGTGGTGTTAAAAGGCAGGATGACATTTTTAATCTCCTGCAGGCTCTTTTCATCAACAGTCAAGAACTGTGTAAATGTTTTCTATTCCAAATAGTATTTAACATTTTAGAGTGTTTTCAGCTGTGGTGCCTCAAGGCGGATTTAACTTGTTCACGCATCTCTTTTAATAAAGTGTTGTCAGAGTGTCTTCATTCCATGTCACAACCACGAAATAACGCCTGTTCTGTTTCGTTCATTTGTAGGCTAACAGCGGTAGTTCAGAACTGCAAGAAATAATGAGAAGACGACAAGAGAAAATCAGTGCAGCTGCCACCGATTCAGGAGTGGAGTCCTTCGATGAAGCAAGCAGCCACTAAACATCTTTCCTCCTTTCTTTAAGTCCATTGCTCCTAACATTATAACCTCGTGCTTTGCTTTAGGAAGCAGTGAAGGAATCTTATTACCTTGTAAACGTGACTAATCACTATAAAGCGAATTACATTTAGTTTCCACAGAATTACCTGCTGTCGGCCTCTCATGATTCGAAATGAATAGATGAGAAATGCAGGGAAAGATCTTGGGAAGTGAAAATACTTGGCACTTGAATCACACCCAAAGAAAAGTCTTGGCTTTGTGGAAGTGACCGTTCTGTGAGAGAGAAACTTGAAACGTGTCTTTGTTTTGGATTCATCTTAGTGAAGCTGAGCCAGCAATGAAAAAAAAAAGCATTTGAAGCTGTCAATAAAAATAAGATGTTGAAGTCCATCCTCTGCTGTAGTTTGCAATTTGAGCCTTTTGGCTCAGGCTTTCTAATGCATTAATCTACAGGATGTGTAATTAAGTCACTGGTGCCAGTAGTTAAAGAAGGAAAGTTTAGTTAATGAACAGCAACCCCAGCATAAACTGAATCTTTCTTGCACCACTCTTGATGTTTTATTACTAATGATACTGTGTATGGCAAAATAATACTCAATACTTTGATTTTCTTTTGTCAATACTTCACTCATGATGAACCATAATCATACACAGTAGGGAATAAATAGAAAATAGTAGCACAAGTCAGCTGAAAGAGGTCATCAGACCTGCTGTAGGTAGCCATAAAAGAATTTAAAGAATTTGCAGTACTCTTTTTTTCTTTTTTAGATAGAATTCCATTTTTCTTTTGTAACTTAATCTGTCGAAAGAACAGTGTATAATCTAGATTTCTTTATGTGTTGATTCCACATGTCTGTTTTTCTGTATGTAAAGAAAAGTTGTTATTGTTCCTTTATAGACTTAATTCTTTGAAAAAGTAGATCCCTGGAAGCAAAAGGGGGGAGAAAAGGAACATCCCTTCCAGCAGATACTATTTTTGAAGATACATTTTTTTTTTTTGTCACCAAAATGTTTGTTGTTTCACATGGTTTTGTGATTTTATATATAATATATGTATTATATATAATATATAATATCACTTAATTTAGACATTTAATCGTCTCGTTTGATTAAGTTTCATAGTGCCTTTTTCACATGAATCAGCTTAGTCTGTAATAAACAGTATTTCATGTCTGTTAAATTGTTGTATCTTTGTGACTACAAAGATGATATTGAAATAAGAAAATGTTCTTGATTTTTGCCATTAGTTTGCTCTTCCTCTGCGTAAAAGTAAAAAAAAAAACTAGTTTTTCATAAAAAAAAAAAATCTTAATAAAGGTGTTCAGTGCCATTCATTGTAAATGCCCTTAAAATACTACTGTGTGTTGGTTATGTGTCTTCATATATATATATTTATATATATACATGTATATTTTTACATTTTAATATCTATTCTTTATGCTTGTTAAAAGTACTAAGTGCTACATCTGCTATTTAAATGCAGTTTTTCCAGAATTGGATCGGGAAGCGAAGAACCTCAAGCTGAAATCTGCAGTGGCCGAGAAATGGATTCTTGTCTTACCCAGTTGAAGAAGTAACTGCTCTTGATTGCCGTGTCCCCATATGAAACACTTTAACCAAAGCATCTTTATGATAAATGCGTCTAGCCAACCTGCATACGTGGTTATGGGATAAAATTGTCAGTCTCCCCGTGTGTCCTGTCATCAAAGGTCAAATCCAGTCCTCCGAAGACTTGATCCTATGCTCTGGTTCTCTTCCTCGTCCTACTCGATTGTCTATACTTGGCCCTCAAAATGCTTGCTGTATGGAGTAGTGCCCTAGTCTGGGTAACGAGTGACTAACAAAATAAAGCAAGGTCTGAAGCTACTTCTACATGGATGCTCCTTTCCTTGTCCATACAGGAGTAAGCCTCTTAAAAGTTCTTTGCGACTAACATTTAAAAATGGATATCTTTCCAGGTGAAAAACTTGTTGAAATCAGAATAAGTGATAAGTGAATAAGAATAAGATGGTTGCTTTTACCCTTATTACCTTGACAATGGTCGAAATATGAAGCCCATTTTCGTACTCTGCAGGTGGATCCCAGCATGCAACACACATTTGCTTTTTTCCCAAAAGCAGAAATGGACATTCTGTGTTTGTTGCTCTTGGCGGAAGCACCACATCATGTCCCCGAGAGGCAAGGGGCAGCTCCATATCTTGTTTGGAAGCTGCATTGCCCTGCTGTTGTTAACTGGTGCAGGCGGGGGCAAAAAACAGACCAGTTTGAACGTGAACAGCGTGGTCTTGATGTGGGAGGGAAACAGGCAATGCCATCCATGTACGTTAAGGAGGATAACCTTCCTGTGTTTGTTTCTTTTAGTTAAATAGCGATGACTTACTAATACAACATAGCCAGAAGGTGCAATTTACCCTTTAACCGTGCTAAATTACCATGATTTTGGATAGCAGTCTGAAATCGAAGTGGCATGAAGACAGATCCCTACCTTTGGGGCAAAGACTACCTTGGTGATTTAAGGCACACTGGAGGGCTTCCCGCCTCCACCTGAAAAGTCTCTTGAATGGCCAGTTTGCTGGCAATAAGGAGAAAGCAAAAGGAAATTTAATTTGGGGTTAACTAAGTGATAATATTTTTTTTTCAATGTCAACAGTGACCGTCAAAACCAATAATGCAAAATTTCACTCAGAATATTTTCTGTAGGATTTGAGAATAATTTTTTATATTAATAATTTAGGAAAATTCAATACATGAGTGTCTTTTTGAAAAATAAGTGAAATGGTTATAGAAATGTCAATAAAAGTGCCTTTGCAAATGTGGGAAAAGAAGTGATGTTTGATAACATAACCACTATTTTGTTGCCATTGAATTTACATTTTTAACTCAGACTGGGGGCAAATCTTAGCAGAATATTATCACACAGCAGTTAGTGCTTGGTTTGGACAAAATGTGTTTTTTAGGAGATTTATTTTTTTTTTTAATGTACTTTCATTGCTTCCAAACCATTATTGCTCATTATTGCTTTATTGTGTTATATAAAACACAATAGGTGGTTACTTTGGGCCTAGAAAACCAATGCAGATGTTCGGTGTGTTGATATGTGCACAAATCAGTGGCTGATTTGGAAGCATGTGACGAGGTGTGTTACTCTGAAACGTGCTGAGCTGCCACTGACTTCAAGTGTATTCATCAGTGTCTGTGAAACTGTTAAGCTGTCCTTGGAAGTGCTGGGCATCAACTTCAGAGCTTTGCCAAATAGCTAACAGAGCAGATACAACCCAATAAAAGCTAACGCAGTGTGGCTTAAGCTTTCTTTTTTACTATTTGATTATTTTTTGTGGGTAAGCGGAGGCGTGTTGAGCCCTCCCTGGTGTGACGCTGCCGGCCTGCATGGTGCTGGCTCTCCGGGGCCTGACTTGAGCGTCTCGCTAGTTCCCACTAAAGAGTTGCCACTTTGACCTTCTCCTACACCAGCATCCGGATCAAGACCGGTAGCGGGATATTAATGTTTGTGCTCCTACTTCTGGATAACATTTGTAGATTAAGATAAAGGGGGAGAGCAAAGAAAACAGAGGGGCTTCCTCGTTGCTTCCCGCGCGCCCCTGATGTATGTTGCCGTGAAAGCACAAAACTTGCTGATGCCATCCATTCCATCAATGCTAACAATGTTATCTTCTCCCACGACGTGGCCAAAAGCAACAGGCTTTTGCCTGGCTGTATGGAGCTCGTGTTTTCATACGAGGCCTTGGAACAGCTACGTGTGTATGAGGGGGGAGTATCCTGATGCACAGGACTGGGTGTTGAATATTTGACAATGGGTGACCTTATCCTCCTCAGGCATGGAAAAAAAGCTGTAAGAAAGAAAAAATAAAGCTTTTTGAATTGTTCTCACTCCTCGCAGGGGCTTGCAAGGTTGTAGGTCTGAAATATCAGGAGTCATTGCACAGGGCACGTTAGACGGGACATTTTCACCCACAGCTCTGTCAGCTTCACTCTACTTACTAAAGAAAGCCATATCCTTTGTTTTACCTGTTTTGGTCCCTCTCCTACCTGTGACCCTGCACGGCACTGGGTATCGATGGGGACAGGACCCCCCTCCCCGGTGTGGGTCAGCGGTGGCTCGCTCGGTGCGCAGAGCTCCGTTGGGCGCAGCGGAGGGGCCGGTGCTGCACGTGCTGCGGCGCGCCGGCGCCATCGGCATCGGCGCGGCCGCAGGAGCAAGCGCATCCCTCCGCTCCCTGCGGGAGCAGAGCTGAGGCAGCTTTGTGGATCTGCAATGGCCTGAGAGGGCTGCTTTGAGGGATACGAGAAAGCAGGACAACATCCAGCATGAATCCAAAGCGTGTTCTTTCCTGGACCAGCTTTCAGTAACTGTAACAAAGTAGAACAGAGGGTATCACGTACCATGATGGGCTAAAAGGGTCTGCACGATACTTCTGAAGCACCATGTCTCCCAGAAGCTTTTATTGCTTTAGTCGTATCTATCTTTAAAGCCCTCTAGGAGAGATTTCCTTTGCCACCTCAACACTGAATTAATTAGGCAGTTTCATTATTACCAATTTTGTGATTAGCTATCAAAGAAGAAAGCCTTCTGTTAAAAGGGTAATTGAATAATTCTCTGTCCTATATTGAAAAGCGGCCTAGTGTATGCAGGCTATCAAGGCAGGATCATTTGCAAGGGCACCATTTCAGTGCCTTTGCGGCAGCAATGCAGTATCATAGAATCATAGAATGGCTAGGGTTGGAAGGGACCTCTAGAGGTCATCTAGTCCAACCCCCCTGCACACGCAGGGTCTCCTAGAGCATGTGGCACAGGGTGGTGTCCAGGCGGGTTTGGAAGATCTCCAGAGAAGGAGACTCCACCACCTCTCTGGGCAGCCTGTTCCAGGGCTCTGTCACCCTCACCGTTAAGAAATTCTTTCTCAAGTTCCTGTGGAACTTTTGGTGCCTCAATTTGTGGCCATTTCCTCTAGTCCTATCACTGGCCACCACTGAGAAGAGGCCAGCCCCCTCCTCCTCACTCCCTCTCTTGAGATATTTATATACATTGATCAGATCCCCTCTCAGTCTTCTGCAGGCTGAAGAGGCCCAGCTCTCTCAGCCTTTGCTCATAGGGCAGATGTTCCAGACCCCTAATCATCTTTGTGGCCCTGCGCTGGACTCTCTCTAGCAGCTCCACATCCCTCCTGCACTGGGGAGCCCAGAACTGCACACAGACTGGGCATCATGTCATGCCCAGGCTGTCGTTTGCTACAGCCAGCTCCCACCGTGATGCTCTGCGCGTGTGTGAGTGTTTGCAGCTCAACTGGTGGGGCTCTGCTATCAATGGACAGCAGCTTGGATGACAAAACAGGATTTTTTTTTTTCCCCTCCTTTGGAAGTTCTCTAGAGGAGGTGCCACATTTTCTTATGAAGCACAAAATGACACTCTGAAACACAAACAGAAAAAGGGCAAACCCAAGTGGTCAAGTGCACATTTGCACTTCTGGCTGCTGTTCTGGTCAGACCAGGCCCACTTACTTTCCTCCTGTCTAGTGCCGTGGAAAGCCCTCCAGCCTGCGCACGCATGGCACCCATCACAAAGTCCTAATGCGGGAGCCTTTCTTGTCAGTAGTCTCCCTGCAAAACACAAGGCTATCCAACCACTTGGATCAGCTCTATGGATCTTATTTATCATAATGGTAGCTGTGCTCTGTCCTGGCAAAGTAGGACTTAGAAAGAAATATTAAATTGATGGAAAATGTGAGGAGTGTGTGAAGCCAGGAGATGAGCCCCTGGCCTGCGCTATGGACTAAGCAGTTGGAGCACACATTCCGATCATACCCGCTTCGTAAGAGGCAGAGACTTGTATTTTTAATATCCTCACAAGGATGTTTTGGGTTCTCTTTGCAGGGCAGGGGAGAAAGTTTAGGCTGCGCCTACGCTGTTTTGCACAACTTAGAGGGACCAGTTTAAAGGAGGTTTCTCACCTTAACCATTTCGGTGACAAAGCGGCTACTAAATATGCACCTGGTGGTGGAAAAATAGCAATAATAATAATTAAAAAAATCTGATTCCCTCTGAAGGAGGAGACCAGGCTCCTCGGGCTGTGCATGGGGGCCCCTGCAGCGCGTGCACGGGGGAGGCATTGCTGCTTGGCCCGCCCCAGTGACAGCTCCACAGGCAAGCAATCCAGTGCGTTTTACTTCCAGTTCAAGTTCGCTTTGTTTACATCGAGTACCATTGCCGCTAACGTCCAAGGAGGCGACACAAAGCAACAGGTTACAGAAATGCCATTGACATCCATCCTGACAGCATCCAGGTCACAATACACAATGATGTACCGGAATTATACAAAGACCAACCAAAAAATAAAATATATATATATATATAGCTAGTTATTCTGACTAGAACAGAAACTGACAGCAAAAAAAAGAGCCCCCCACACAAACCCTGACCCCCAAGTCCCTGCAGGAATCCAGACCGACGCTTTGGCAGCCTCGCAGCAATAAAGTGACGACCATCCCTTTGCATGCCCAAAACCTGCTCTCCAGAACAGGGAGCATTCCCGGCTTGGAAAAATAGTTGCAGCTGCTAAAGCACACATTCTGCTTTCCCCAACCTGACTCAGCTTCACGTTTTTACACAGGATTAATACATATTAAAAACAACAATAATAATAATAATAAAAAATGAGGGTAGAGGCACCACAGACTGCTTGGATAGTTAAGTGTTATAGTGGCAGAGTCAAAGATATTCCAGCTTCAGGTTCACCTGCACTTTGATTAGCTTTAGTATCTTTTAAAAAAAAAAATAAAATCAGTGGCATTACTGAAAAGGTTGGAGAAAAGAACCATCCTGCTGCTTAACTAGCATGGCCCAGCACCAAAGCAAGGCCATTTCTCACTGCAGACTGCCTACTCTAGCTTCAGGCTTCGTGGTTTGGATTTCTGACCATTAACTGGTTCACGGGGTCCTGCATTTCCCCTGCTCCCCCCAAGGACAGAACGTCAGTGCTGCAGGAAACAACAAAAAACCAGTGTACCCAGCACCCCCCTCCCCAAACTGCCTCATCATCACAAGCTCCGGATTTCTTCATGTATATTCATGCCTCGCTATTCACTAATGAGGTATTATTAGATACTAACAATGCCTGCTCTCCTATGGACTTCAGCACAGACCAGTGACACATGAAGAAAGCTCTTCATTCAACCATTAAAAAAATATTGCACTTGCTTTAACCTTAAGCCCAACCTGCACAAAGAGAGAGGGAAAAAAAAGAAAGTAAAAAAACCCAAAAGTATCAAAAAAAATCCCACCCAACACTCTGGAGCAATCTATTTTATGCACATAGGATAGTGTCTTTTCCTTCGTGTTATTTAGTCGAATTTGGTCCAGTAGTTAAAAAAATGTCCAGAAATTAAACAGTTCAAAAGACACCGCAGGCTCTTTAAGGCTTTGTCTCCCCAGTGCTTCTAGAAGTTGAGTTTCTTCCTTCCCTCCTGTCTCTCACGGTCGGCGTACTGCAAAGCAGTGCTCTCCCGTGGCAGAACTACGGGCCGTTCAAACCACCCGAAGAAAAAGTAATCCAGAAGCAAGGGAAGACGGGTGTGCTTCATGGTCTCACCTGGAACAGAACAAGCACACACACACAATGAACTAAGAGATAAACACGGAAATAAATGCAGCCCCTAGCAATTATTTTTTACCTCACACAGCATGGGACTACAGGCCACGTGTGCTGGTTTCTTGCTTCTCCCCGAAGCCAATGTCATGCTTGCAGCTTGTTGCTGCCACCTAATGAACTAAAGCTTATTGCTCAAGCTGCAGTAACTGGCTGCTGGAGTCCCTGCTGTGCAAGGGTCCCTCCCCAATCCCTTTAAAGTTTGGCTGATGGCTTTTTCAAGGCTCTTCTTTCCCTAGAACAACCAGTGCTACAATAAGGTTACCATGAGATGTATCATCACAGATTACTTAATGTAAGAAGCCAATTTGATTTTTTTATTTATTTCTAATTTATATACACACACATATATACACATATATATGCTCCAAATCGCAGGCAGAGCTCCTGGAGCGCAAGGGAACAAACACCCCTTGCTACCAAGCAGCCAAGGTGACAACACTGCAAGGACTATGCAAGGACAGGCTCGCTTGACTCACCACCTGTGATTCTGAACTAGGACTTGCTGACGTTCTCATATATGACATCGCTGATACAGAACTGCTGCTTCTTCTTTTGCCACATCAATTGCACACACTGGTGAATAAAAATGTATTGTTCCTGCAAGAAATGAGCACACAAATGGGGTTTCTGCAGCCCAGAATGCTTGACAAAAATATGAATAGCAAAAGAGCTTGCTAGTTGAACAACATCTCTTTCTCTCCTCAAACCCTTGCAGCAGACAGTGAAATGTCTGCTCCCACAATAACAGTGCTTGATTATTACAGAGAGCAGCTGCGGAACCATCAGATTCACCTGAACCAGCTTGGCACTTTAATAAGTTATTAGCAACCCAAATGATGATGGGTGATGAATCAATACTGCTGTGTAGGCTGCTTCAGCACCACCTGACTGGAAGTTGAAGCTAGACTATTTGAGAGGAGCATGAAGGCTTTTACCAATAATTATGACTAACCCACAGTCTAGCTATTCATAGCTTCTCCTGTCAGTAGCAAATTGAAACTCAGAACACACACATATAAGAGAATATAAAACCTTGAGTCTCAACTACACAGTGAGGAAAGCCTGAACCCACTATCATAAGTTGACTTGCTAGTAACCTTGTTTGTATTTAGAGACAGTGGCCATTATAATCTCATATTTCCTCTTTTGGCTTGTATTCTCTTGTGAATTGTGCAGGATTCAGAAGATGGCTCTGCAAGCAAACAGCATGGAGAAGGGCCACGGTGCAGGAGGAGGCAGGAGGGGGTACACAACACTGCTAAGGATGCTCAGCACTCACTGTAGGTGCATGATTCATTACTCCTGGAGGCTCTATGTGATATTCTATGATGTGATTCAGGAAGCAAGGCTATCTTGGATGGCCGGAAAATGCATTAATTCCTCTGAAAGATAACAAAGTCCACCCACCTCTCTCACCTATACACGCATATCAGACCTAAAAAATCTCGAGGAGCCTCATATTCCTGTAACTCTCGGCTTTTTACCAACAAAAAACTAAAATGGAATTGGTTTTGCTCACAGAGCAGCTTTTCCAAGCACCATCAGCATTCAAACAAACACGGCATTTCCATCTGAACTCTAAATCTCATCATTCAAGGATTTTTCCCCAAAGCAGGGAAGGGCAAACCCCGATGAATCCTACACCAAGTTTTAGAAGCACCGCATGCAAGAAGCAAGTAGATCTCCATCAGAAATGCCTCTCCCAAGACAGAGCTAGTATCAATATCTTAACACACAACTGTGGCTTTCAGCGCCTGCCCCAGAGGGCTGCTGATCTGAGGAGACAACATTCTCCATTTGAAGCATGTTTTTGGCCATAGGTCTTCCTTTTTTAAATTTTTGCAATTGATCACTCAAATCAGGATGATCATCGCGTTAACCAGCCGTGTGCTTTTTGTTTGGCATAGCTCTTTGCTTTTTATCTAACTAAGTGCTCAGTGAGTCACAGCGAAGTGTACAGTTCATGGGGAAATCTCTAACCTGGTAAACCGCGTTTGCAACTTCAGACTTTGTGTGACGAACGCAACGCAAGGGCTGGTGGCTTCTGTGCCAAGTGCCACTGCCACCTAGTGACCAAGCGTCACTGTGCTGTGCGGGGGACGGAAAAGAAGGGCAAGTCTGCAGCATGGAAAAGAAGGGCAAGTCTGCAGCTGAGGTTGGCATGCTTGGCAGGGAAAAGGGGCTGGCGTGATGCAATGCTGGCCAGGGGCAGGGATGGGAGAGCCCAGGGATGGGAGCCCCATCAGCCTTGCTGCAGCCGTGGGGATGCCCATGTCTCGAGCATCCTCTCTGGAGACCACGAACACCAGCCCCTGATGCCAGTCTTGTATTTTTTCCATATAAATATTCTGAGCACATGAATAATCTCCTGATATTTTCCTTAAAAAAAAATAAAAAGAAATGGAATCTCACAGATGAGTAGCTAGGGAGAGGAGGAAGGAGGGCACCTGGTAGGCTCAAGCACAACTATTTTGTCTGTTTTGCTTTGGATACTGGTACTGCCACCAGGTAACTCAGTTCCTGTGCTTGGCCATTCACCTCTTGAACAAGCCGTGAATGGCTGCCCAGCCCTGATATATCAGTCCATGAGTCAGTAATCGCTTCAGCAAGCACAATTCTTTTCAGAACGGCTTGGCTGCAGATGCTAATCTCCTCTAACATTTATTCTACACATTCGTTATCTATAAGGTGACAACAACTTATCCCCACTGGAAAATATCAGTGAGTTTGTAGATAAGCTGTCAGGCTCTGATATATGATTACTTATGCAGCAGATTAATAATGTGACAACATTACAATGAAGAAGAACATTTAATTGTATCTATTCATAGCTATTTTGTCACACGTTCAATTGGAACAACATGCTGTTGGACGTGACCATGCTACAGAGATGAATGAGATGATAACAGATATGATTACATATTCTTACTGTTGAAAAGAGCTGAAGGGGGGCACCTTACCTCTGTCTGTACCATGGACATCCTGTAGGACCGCATGTCAGACACCAGACCTAAAATATCTACAAACTCGTGATCACGAATGTGCTGTAAGAGGCGATCCAGGGCTATGAAGGTGCCTGTTCGTCCCACTCCAGCACTGCAACACACACAGACATGACTGTCACTTCAGAGAGGCTGATGCGTCCGACTTAAGGGCAGACAGAAAGAAGGCTGTTCAATCTAGGATGTAATGATGTGCAAGCTATCATATTTTGCTTAAACAAAATAAATGGAATGGACAGCTCTGCAAGTATTTCACCTTCCTATATTCCTCTTCTCATCTCGTGCATGCACTCATGTGCAGACTGTGCATGCACAAACTCACTCACTTTTAAGAGTCTGCTCGTCCCAGGCTCACTGACAGCTCCCATGTACCCTCACACTTCCCTCTTCCCTCCAAAGTCAGGAGAAATTGCAAACTACAGGAGCTATAGTTCTAACTGCAAAATTCTACTGCACCCAGGCATTTGTGACTGAACCTGCAAGGATTTAGCTCCATTGATCTCTCCAAGGGGAGTTAATGGCTTGGCAAGGACATGGCATTAGTGGAACTCATCCCTGGTCGATGTTCTCTTGGGGTTTGACAGGCAAAGAGGTTTTGCTCGGCACTTGTGCTCTGGGAGTCCCACACAAATAAACAGCACACACTCAGCTGACAAACCATTATCCTTTCAAAAAGCAGCTTAGTTTCTAGTACGCAAATAATCCCTTGCCCTTTGATTTCACAGTTATGCTCAGTTCTACAATTTCATTTCAGACCTTCACTCATCCAGTGTGACAACTGCTGTGGATAGAAGTGTGTGTCTTTTTGTGCAGGCGGCTTCTGCTGCCTTCTTGCATCTTCCAGGGAAACCACGGGAGTATTTGTGACAAAGCTGGAGCAGCTCAGCTCAACACTGGCAGGCTCTGCAGGCACCACGGCCATCTGAAAATATATTTCTTTGCAGGCAGGAGTATCCCAATTAAAAAGAAGATACTACATTTGTTTTCCAGATCTCTCATGCTTCCAATCTCTCTCTATTCTCCCCCATTGCAATTAAGGCCAGCAGAACTATATGAAGGATTAGATCTCACATCCCTACATATAAATCTCTTCCCTGGCTTACCAGCTCCTTTCTTAATATTAGGACTCAGTTCCAAAACTATATTCCCTAAGAATTTCTCTAGTAAGTTATAGGGGAGGGCTGCATGACTTGTTGCTTTTACAAACACTGCTGTTGCTTTGCTTCCCGGTAGAGCACTTAATGTCATATGAGCACCAAAAATCAGATTGCTATAAAAAAAAACCTGCTTTCTGAGGAATAGCTCCTGAAAGTGTGCAAGGTGGCTGCCAGAGACAGCAAGTGCCAGCCATCACACCAGCAACAGGAAAGAAATCACGGGAGGGTGCTGATGTGCTGTGCAGCAACCTGTCTGTCTAGGCTGATGTCAACCTCATCCAGCCTTGACCTCCAATGGGAATGTGTCATCCTCTGCACACATACACCCACTGCAACCCTGCTACTGATGTGTCTGAAGTCTGTTCTGAGCAGCTCTACCAGTCAGAGCCACAAAGAGACTCGAAGTCAGCTGGGCGAGCTGCATCAGGGAAGAAGCTGGTGTGGTATCATCACCCATCAACGCCGCGGCCGCCCCCAGAGCCGCCACGCAGGCGACCGCGCCAATAAAGGCCAGCTGACGCTCAAGACATAGATCTGCCTGTATATAAAACGAGCTTGCTTCCGGGAAAGAAAAACAAAAACATGCATGTAATTGGTGTTATGGGATGGCGGGATAACTGCTTGCACAGGCAGTGCTGTTAACATGTCCCACCTGAGCGTGCTGAGCGCCAAGTGAGCCGGGGGACTCTGCAGAGGCTGCTGCAGGGGAGCAACGCGCTGCGGCAGGCGGCTGCCCACGTTCCACCCTCCAAGCTGCACGGGAGCGCAAACGAGGGAGCAAGGGCAGACTTTGCGGGGGTGCAAATCACTCCAGCCTGCTGCTGGACTTACACCAGCCGAAGACAAAGAAATGCCTAAGGATGCCCCTATGGATGCAGGTTCCAAACCCCAGCCCCACTCTAGTCACGGGTGTTAGCCCTTTTTCCTTAAAAGCAAAGCAGACAATCTCTAGCTAATAGCAGAATCCCCAAACCTCTTTCCAATGGCTTTCCAATGGTCTTTGCCAAGTTATGTCCTTTAACTCTCCATTTCCTGGAGGCACTTACCTGCAGTGTATAATCATGGGACCTTTGCTCTTTGTTGACTTCTGTCGGACCATCTGCACAAACTGCAGGATGCTTTCGGCAGCGTTGGTTGTGGGCACCCCGTGGTCAGGCCAGGCAGTGTAGTTGAAATGCATCACATCTTGCACCTCATCGGCCTAGCGGGAAAAGAGAGAAGGGGAATTTTCCTTTTCAAGTTTTGATGAAAACAAAAAGAGAAAAAATAAATCACCTCCGACACCACCATTTTCAGAGGAAGAAGAAACTTCCTCAGAAAATATCCATCATTAATAAAAGCATTTCTCATGCTAAAAGAACTCTGCTGACTGCAGGTGAAATAAGATTCTCAACACAAAAGGGCCTCATTTTGGCTTTAAGTTTACAGGAACTCCAAACCTGAGCTGTGGCAGGGGTGGCTTATCTCCACACCTTATGGCAAAGCAATTACTACTTAATTTTGCTCTTCTGGATGAAGTTAAATTCCTCTTCTCCAGTAACCTCTCTCTGACAGCAGTGGATGCTAAGCCAGTTATAAGTCAGGGTATAATAAGTGAGATTGGTATAAAGTAGCCTCCCTGACTTTAGTAATGAGCAGTTCATCTGAACTACGAACTGCATTTGAACCATTAGAAATAATGACACCAAACAAATTCAGAGATTAGCAGCTCAACCTCTCAGTTGATTTTATCATGTTTTCTGCATTCATATTCCCTGTGCACAGTTTGGCATGCGTGAGTAGGGCTGAGATCCTGGGCCAATGCCCAAGTGTCAGGGTATCACTTTTCTCATGTTTTCTCTGTATTTCTCCCCTTTGCTTCAAGTGCTGAAGCCTGTAACTAACTGATGGAGGAAACAAAAATGGAAAATAAAAAAAAGTTGAAAATATGAATAGCCTTAATTTGGACATTTCCTTCACTTATGTGAATTTTAGCTGTCTGTAAGCTTGGTTGAGCTTCAAATGTTTTAGAGTCAACTTGCTGATTATGTGGCACTTTATTCGGTCCCATATCCAAGTTCTCCAAACTTGCCTGCTGGTTATGAGCTGAGTTTTCGCATGCTTTACTGAAGAAGTTGCACAGGAAGCTTAGGAGGGTGTGACAGACTGTACGTCTCTCCCATTTCCTCTGCTGCATTATGTGAAAGCAGAAAAATGTCCTAGAGCAGCAGCACTAGGCCATGGAGAAGCAGCTGTGTGCACAACTGCATTACTCAAGATCCTGTCTGATACGTGCACTGAGCCTATGCTATGGAAATTGCACAACTGCCCTTTTGAAAAATATTTTCAGTTTCAGTATTGGTATTTTCACGTTTTGAAGGGTTTAGAATATGGGAACAATCAGAAGTGTCTAGATAAGAGAAAGAGAGAAAGAGAGAGAGAAAAACAGAGAAAGTTGAAAAAGTTGGAAGAGTTGACATGTTCATTGACACTGGAAGTTGACATGTTCTCCTTGCCAGTTACTAAAAAGCTCATAGAGACGACACTCTTGGAAGCAAGAGTGTCAAACAAATTTGATATTTGTCTGCGTGAAGTGAGAGCAGGGCCATAATCTTCTCCTTAATTCTTTTCCATTGAATGCCAGAGATGGATAAAACCTAAAGAAAATTCTGGACTGAAAGCAGTCTCACTGTTTTAGTAGAGCAATGCAACACACTTCACTTACGTAGCTAATTCGGAAATTCCTATAAACCCAGTCTGTGTGTTCCTCCTCTGATAGCATCTCCACCGTGATGTCCCCGTATGCAATAGGATCTTCTGTAAAAGGCCAATAATGGTCACATTTCACCTGAAAGGGAAATAGATATACACATATATATACAAACATACAAAACAAGAAGTCACAATCAGTGATTTTGGAAATGCTTACAGTGTTATCTACTGGACAGTTCTGTAAGTGGTAGTATTTATGGCAGTGACTTTTTCAGCCTCACCATTCTTGCTTGTGCAACTAGGGACATGACTATATACTGTGTTTTTGAAGGTAGAAGCATTATTTCAGTAAAGAACTGAAATACACACATCCTTAGCAGATTGTTATTTTCCTAACAGTGTAGGTCTAAAAGTATTATTTTTAGAAAAAATGGAGAAAAGAATATACAGAAAAAAAAAAGTATTTCCAAATAGTCCCATTATAACGAAAAGCAATCCGTAGACTATAAGATCCTCCTTTAAACAAAATAATATAGCAAATCAATATTCTAGGTATTCTGAGATAACTGCTGCGATAAGAAAAAGTACATGAACAACAGAGTACCCAGCCCCTCACTAAATATTTACGACTACAAGAACCTACTGCTTTCACCATTTCACACCTGTGTTTTAGCTTCTGCTCTATACAAACCAGAAGTGAAGGAAGTCACATCAAAATTTAACTTTTTGGTTTATTGTGTATTCTCCACCTTCTAATCTTTGCAATAGACCTTTAGAGGCTCATAAATTATCCTTAATCCACACATACAGGGCCACTTATAACCAGAAAAAAAGTAACTCAAGTCTGAAATTCCTTTCATAAGTGAAAGAAGTAGAATTCCAGGTCTCTCTATGATGCTACTTCATCATTAGAAAACGTGAAAAGAAACCTACCAGAAAATACATGTTTTCAGAATAATTTCTTTTATACTATGCATGAGATTTTACTACATACCCTTCTTTTCTCATTACACTGAGTGAGCATAACAATAATTTGAGATTTTTGTTGAAGAACCATCTTCCAAAAATCATTCCTAGTTTCTGGCAACGGCCCTTGTGTTGCAATGTATTCCTGGGGTGAATTGTAGCCCTAAGAAAGACAGAGATATATTATTTACCAACAGGTTTAATGCTTCAGAATATATATTTTTTCTCTGGTATACATGTTTGGTTTTCTTTTTTTTAGCTCCTCAAGTTCAATTTTTGCATTTTAAGGACACTGTAATTTTTTTAAATTTATTTTGAGGTTACAACTTCTGCAGGATTTTGATGCTTCAAAATTACAATCCATTTAGAAACAAAAAGCAGATGGCGAAGCTGATACTTCACAAATTCTTTGCTGAGATTGCTGAGACTGTATGAGCAAAACTCCATTTGGAAAATTGTTTTCCATTCTTAGTAAAAGTTTCAGTTAAGGCACAGCATGAGCCCATATAAATTGGGCTACTTCTGTGCCACCACAGATGAATACAGATTGTTGAAATACTGAAGGTTTGGGAGCATCTTCCATAAAGGACTTCTCCAGCCATTTCTAAAAGACAGTTCAATCTCAGTGTTTGTCCTGTACGCCAAGCTCTATGTTTGTCTGCATGGCCTATGTTCAACCTCTAATATCACAGCTTCTTGGTACTTATCACCACTAATAACAACATCTGGAAGGAGCTGTTTAATGAACAAACAATTATCAGACAAGACAAACATTAGGTTGCTCTGTAGGTCCCTCCTCAGAAGACAATTCCTATGGTCGGTATTATACTACAAGCAAAACAGAGTAGATGTAAAACATAAAATCTAAATTGAGCAATCCCTAAAGAGACCATTACATGTCTCACAGAAGTTTCCTCATTTGCCAGTGGTGCTTTTGGGTATTTGTACATTTTCATTTGCTGATTCAATGTGAGCTCAGACACGTGCAGCTCTGTCTCCATCCATCCCTGTGCTACCCAGAAATCAAACACAGGGAACAAGTTCAGCAGCTCCTGTACAGGAGACTCCACAGTGGCAGAGTGGCTGTGGAAGATCAGCCTGAGCCACCAGGAGATTTTGCACCACTTGCTGCTGATACGGTCTAGCTGCACCATAGGGCATTATTCTCCACATTGCTTGGAGTCTCTTTACTCACAGGAATATAGTTGGCATTAATGTAGTCGGAACCCTCTTCTTCATTCATTGAAACTAACCGGACACGGCTAAAATCATCTGTAAAGAGAAAATAAAAAAATACACATATATATGATCATCTCAAACTAAGTAAAATTAAAAGTAATCCTCTAAAATCTGAAAAATTCTTTAAAAATGAAGAATGCGCATATTCACCAAGAGGCAGGAATGGTTTCTTCAGTAAGCACTATGTGGTTGAAACACAATTAAAGTGCAAAATACCCTTTACAACCGCCACCCCTTTGGGCTCCATTAGATTTCATTAAAATTGTCGGAAAAAATAACACTGCTCAGTAGTAGAGCACTTGCACTTCTTGCACTTCTCTACTCCAATCATCAGCCTGGGACTAACAGAAAACCTCTACTGTCTGATTCTCTTTAGGAGCAGGTTTTAGGACAGGCTTTTATGGGTCAGAAAACCTGTGCCACGGTTCTCTTATTAAAACCCTTATTCCCCTCTAGAGGCACTTCAGCCGTACTCACATGGTAGGATATTTGTGTAGCGATTTTTACAGCGATTCATGGGAAGGTCAGCAGCAAAGTGGGGTATGTCAAGTCCAATCAGTTTTAGCTCCTGGCATAGCAGAGAGAAAAATGTCAAGGTCAAATTCACCAAAACTCAAAAAATAATTCTCTGTGAAATGAGCGTCTGTGGCATGTACCAAGCTGAAAACATTCACACAGCTCTTTATGAACGGACAAGTGGGATACACTGAGCTTCCTTATCTGCGGTCCAAGAGTTTGGCTCAAAACAACTTTAGACCAGTGATGGAGCCTCTTCTCCCGATGCTATCGAGGCACTGCCGGCAGTCCAGGCTGTGATTAAGGTCTGCTCCTGTTCTGTGGCGCTTGATTAGGTAAAACAGGGCCAGACCAGGGGTTAATAAGTTATATCTGTGGTGGTCATTCACACCACTTTAAGAGATTTCTTTAGTTCCTCAAGCGGCTTTCAATCTTGTTCTGAAGAATGCTTGAAATAAGTTTCTAGTTATTAACATAAGTAGCCACATCTAATACATGATGCAAAAAACCCCCATTTTTTCACTGAAAGAAAGGGCCACACACCACAGTGGGTAACATCCTGAGAGTCCTCATCTTCCACTTTCAAGTGCTGGAAGCATTGGTCTCACTTCAGCAGCTCTGTGACTGGGGCTTTTTAGTTTTATATGATTAAACTGAATTTAAATGCTGGATAATTCAGGCAATTCATCTCAATAAAATGCATCCCGCTTGCTTTTGAAGAGGTTTTTGATGTCACCTCCTTATTTCACTGCTGCCTCCCAGATTAAAGAAATCGTAAAAATCCTCAATTCAACTTAGGTTGCCAACAGACCCTAAACTAAAAAGGACAATTATCCAGACCTAAATGTGATGAGCCATGGAAAGCAGCTTACTAAACACGGTCTTTAATAAAAGCAAGGAGCTATTTTAAGCACTGCAGAACTCCAAGCGAAGCTCATCCACCTAGCAACAGCACACAATAAACACAGCAGTGGACAGGAACACACCACGCCAGCTTAACATCTGGAAAAAGCTGACTGAGGCACGGCAGCTGCACGAGGAAAGAGTCCCCGCAGATTTACCTCGAATTGCAGAGAAAATTTATAATCTGAATCTTTGGCCATATCCTTGATGTAGCCATCAAAGTCATCCAGCTGGACAGGGCTTTAAAAAACAAACACACAAACATTTAGGGAAAAAAAAGACAGTTTTTAAAGAGGTTTCCATTGTCCCACAGAATGCTATCAAGTTACGAATATGTGTTTGCAATTGTTAATGCCAGAAGGTAACAAAAGGGAGTCTTTTAAACTCATTTGAGTTTTGTTCATTCCAAGCCTTAATAGATTTCATATTGAGGGCCTGATTTTGGAGAAGGTCTATGGAAAAAAAAAAAGAAAAAAAAAAACCCAAAAAGTACGCTGCTGTAGTTACTATTTTCTTTGTTGGCTTTGAGAACTCTAGGAATTTGTCATTAGAGGCATAATCTTCCTGCTGGAGGAAGAATCTCCAAAACCAGTGCAGTATGATGATACAAAGCCCCATGGAGCTTCAGCAGATAGAAACTGGCCTTGCTTCAGTGGCTCACATTGCTCTACACACTTTGGTGCCATGTAAAATCCTACTTCTTAGTATGAGCACAGCCTCCAAACATACAGGAGGAATAATTAGGCCAACTCTCTGAATAAGGACCCACAGGTAAACAGCTTCCCTCACCTAATTATCATGTTCTAATTTACAAGCTGCTGAAGCATGTACACAGCAATCTCTTCATTTACTTTGAGGCAATATGCCCAAAGGACCTTGTCTTATCACCGCTTAATTACACCTCTTTACCCGTTAGCATTAATAATCTAATGTTCTAGCAACAATCATAATGAGAGCCCCATGTCAAGAGGGAAATAAATGCATTCCTTTTTTTTTTTTTTTGGACATTTGTCATTTTTAACTAAGGGAAAGGTCCACTGGAATCACTAACCTGGCTAATTGACCTTTCCCCGATGACTAATTTTGTATCAGCCAGGAGCTGTTGCACCAAAACTTATCTATTTAGAGGAGTTACTTTTGTATGAGTATGTTTGGTTTTGACTTTCTGACATCTCTCCCAGGCTGTGTTTACTAAGAAATTTTCTGTAACCGCAGTATCACTATCAGTATCATTTCATCATGCATACTCAGCCTAAAGTGACAACTTCTACAATTTCCTTTAATTATTCAAGAGGTCACATACTTGGTCAGCTTTCTTTTCTTTAATCCGTTTTTACTCCTGTTAAAAAAAAAAAACAAACAAAAAACAAAACCTCGTTAAGTTGTACGCTCTTAGTGTAAAGCTGATACTGATTTAAAAATATATGTTTCATGGTCACCATACTACTCAAGACAAGGTGATAGTATCTTGGACATGTTAAAGTTAATATTTCAGTTAGTATTTTCCACTGACATTAATGGGATGAGTTTTCCAATTGCTGGCTCTATGAACGTCTGCTTGTAAAAGGGAAAACCCGCATGCAGAAGCCCTGGCTCCTCTGCAAATTCCGCCCCACCAGCACCGGTGGCCGCACGTGAGCCTGGGTTCTGCCCAGGAGCCTGTGGGGCTGCAGGCAGCCCTCCTCCATCAGCTGCAGGCTGCAAAAGTAGGTACCAGCGCTGGAGCGTATGGCCCGATCAGTGTTCCTCACTCACTGTGTTGCCTGCTTATGGGATGACCAACGAAAACGACGTTGAATAGCCTGCCCGTTTCACTAGGACTAAAGTTTAAACCTCAGAAAATGTTATTAACTTCTAATAGAGATAATTGTGCCAGTCAAGTAATGCGCTGTCTTCACCTGATTTATAAGTGATACAATTCACTACAGACAGTTATGAACGAGATAATGAATGAATTAAGCAGTTCTAACCTTAAGAAATGGACAAAAGAACAGCACTGCAATAACTACCTCCACTTTGTTGGGGGGGAGGGTGTATGTGTGAGTGAGCAAACACGAGTGGGTGTATTCACTTAGTCATTGTCACAAAATCCTTAACTGATTACTCAGATTAAACTAACTGCACAAAGCAAGCAGCCTGGAGTACTTAGGTTATCTAAGTTTGAAAGTGCTGATCCTTTCCTACTAAGGAGATGACAGCACCAATGACAAGTGCACAGACAGTGATGGAGCAATGACCGAGCACAAACAGATTTGTGTCTCCCCGGAAGGAATCTTAGCTATAGCATACTTTCTTTGTTATGAGTATTAAATAATATCTGTTCACAAATCACACTATACGGAGGCTACTTTTAATTTCATGACAATAGTGGATGGATTTCTAGATACTTTGGGTTAGACGTTCAGTTTGCAAATTAAAGATAAAGACTTTTAACTTCTGAGCAGTGAAAAGAGAATAAAAAAGAAATACTTAAAAATGGAGATTTTTTTAACTCTTTCAAGCTTAGAAGAGAAACAATTGATTCATTTCCAAAATGAAAATTTCCAAAATTCAGTTATCACAAAAGTTCAGTTATCACAGCAGTTGCAACATCATCAGAGCAGTCGCAACCTGGGGTAATTTTGCTATCTGGTCAAAGCACCTTTCAGTTTAGACTGAGGTACTTGTCTGCAGATTGAACAAGAGCTATGGCAATATCATCTTCACACGAAAGTGGAGATTTGCAAAGCGTTACAACATTATACACCTCTTCAGCCTATGACACTATCTATGCAGATATAGTCACTCATTTACTTGTGCTATACATATACCCCGGTAAAATTCATTCTACATCTACAGTTTTTCCAAAGAAATCTTAAAATTAATTTATCTAGATTATTCAACGCAATTCTCTTTTATCTCTGTGACTGTGGCAAATCCTTTAATGCTGAGCACATTGGAATTCATTTTGAAAGAAAAAAAAATAAGTGCTGCTTATCATGGGAATGTTTCTAAGAACTCTTCTCCAAGGAACACTTCAAGAGGCAATAAAACCAATCACTGACATCCATTTCTCAGAAACCACTTCTTGTGCTTTCAGAGTCTCAAGAGGCCTTTATTTCTTAGTGTTGTGTTTCCCGAAAGCTCATAAATATTTTAAAACAACTTGTGCACAAACGATACCAGTTGGTATTTCACTTTTTCTTCTATTTATCATACAGATTAAAATACAAAGGGAAGGATTTGGCTCTTGTCAATCAACTTCTTGAAACTTGCCTAGACTAAACTAGGTAGCTTGATTGTAGAGGCAACCTCCACAGATAGAGGCATTTCTCCAAAGGTGAGTTCATGCACACTGAGGGACCAAAGATGGAGATGACTCTTTCTGCAGCAGTGCCATTGAAAACGACCATCTTGGAATTCTTGATGGCCAGAGTTGCATGGGATGAGTTTGATCTGCACAACAATAAACTGTTTTTGACTAATCCTCCACCACTGAGTGACAAGGGTAGCCAGTTAAGTTATGCTTACTTCAGGCAAGTTAAAAGACAATATAACAGTAGCTTGAAGAGATTTACCAGATTTGTTCATACTATTAACTTGTGTTTGTGCAGAGAACAGACTTTGGCTTTCAGAAAAGAAATATACCTTCTTTTTTTTAATCACTCATGCCTGGGTCCACTCCAAATTTAGAAAGTCCTTCTACAGATTCAATATGACCCAAGGAAACCAGTCCCAGAAATCCCTGCACAGGATATTTCTATGACTAAAGCATGACTAAATTTCTATGACTACAGCATCATAGCTGTATGATACCAGGGAGAAGATTTGGTCAAAAGGAAACCTTTTGCAAACATATTTTTGTGCATCACTATCTACTGTATATCACTATCATCAGGAATAGAAGTTTCTTTTACACAAATGAAGCATTTTGGGGTTATGGTTGATTATAACTGCACTTGTAAAAAGCTTGTGAAACAGTTCTGGTTCTAAATAGACCCTGGGACTTCTCCGGCTAGGTATTTTCAAAATATCAATCAGTCATTTACTAAGCCTTTATAAACTATTTATAGATGAAACTAGTAGACACATCCACATACATGCAATGACCCAATTCTCACACTTGGAAAATGCTAGTCTATACGGATCTCAGGAAATGGATGTTTCCCAAAGCAAAACTCTATTGATACCAAGAGACTAACTGCACCATTAAAGACATCACACACGGAACAGGTGGGGCAATATTAAGCAATTTTAGTATGAGAAAAGCAGCAGCATAAAGCAACAAACAGCTGGATAATCGTGGCACAAAAAAACAAGGTTTGCAATGAAGTTGCAAAATTCGGAAAGATACAGCAATGAAATGAATACGATGGCCATCATAAAATTAGTTTTTTAATATCAAAATGGGTTGGAGCTAAACAGACACACAATAGATGAAACAGGGTAGCAAATACTTTGATACCCACATCCTCTCCATGCTATGTTCTAGAACAAGAAAATTATAACTTAAGAGCTTCGACCCATTTGAAAGGAAAGGTACAACACATCTTTCATGGAATAGAAATTAACATCGCTTAGACATTGCATATGGAAAAAAAAACCCAAGTATATCACTTACCAAGGATTAATATAAAATGCCAAAAGATAATCAGTCCAAAGGCATGAGGGTAGCAGAGTTAGGAAAGCAAATACACTTCTACGCCTGTGAGCATTAATAAATAACATACATAAAGATGAAAAGTGAGCAGAGTTAGTAAGACAAACAGAAGTCAGGAGATCAGCAAATTCTACTTCAAAACAAGCTAAACGCATACAGACTTCCTTATACTTTCTTTATGATTATCAGCCACAGGATTTTTGTTTCTCAAGCTGAGATCTGTGCAGCACTTTCAGCTGTTCACAATAAATTCTGTATGATCACTATTCTATAGTATTTATTCAGGCCTACTCTTTTAAAGCAATGTTCTGTAAAGCAGATTTTCCAAGACTTAAATTTATTGAAAACTTCATCCACAGGCCTGCCTGCATTACATAAGTGGTGCAAAACCTATTTTGCTGATGTTTTGAGCTATTTCAGGACAGATATGTTTTATTTTCATCACATGTAACTATTACAATCTACCATGCTTGTTCCTGAGGATGTCAGCAGGAACATCTATACATCAGAACTAGATTAGTATGGAGCCAATCTCAGTCTCTCTTGTGTCAGATTTCTGAGAAGGGCCACAGAGCTTTTGCAGAGAGTTGCTTCTTTAAGTGCTTTAAATTCTTTCCTAGATTTTCACCATAAGAGTATTTGAACTTCCTTCCTTGTTTTCTATGAATAATTGTTCACAGCAGGTTTCACTGTTACCACATTCAGCTACATCTTAATCAAGGAAACACACTGAGGCCTGTTCTACAGTACTGGCTGTTTGAGCTACAAAGACTTTATAGACATAAAAGAATCATGAAACTTAAATAGAAACTCCATTAGTAGGAGGATTTTTGGTTAAATACAGATAAATAATATAAACACTGACATTTCCTCAGGAATCAGCAGATATGTCAAACTTATTATGTTGCTGGAATGGCCCCAAGCAAAACAGGTTTCTTAATCCATCCTTCTGCCTGTGCTTGGGGCCACAGTTCCCTCTCTGCTGTCTGGATGGAGACAGCATCTGACTTTGGGGTAAGCCTGGGCTTCTCCCTCAGAAGGCAATGGAGGTGCAGGAAAGGGGTTGGCCTCACTAATTCAGAGAAGTCAGGATCACAAATCTAGCCCCACGGGTTTCATGTACTGAAATTCACAGAGATATTCAACAGGAGTTTTGGGGTTTTTTTTCAAATATATTTTTATAACATTTTATATATATTTTTATATGTATGTACATAAATATATATACACTAAATTAAGGAAAAAGAACCTTTGCTTATACATCCAAATCCATTCATTAATTCCCCTTCTCATGTATATATATAAAAAAAAGGCTTTTCTAGTTTTAATAACATCTGTTACTAGTTTAATCACTTGATTCAAGCTTGGATCTTTAATTAACAAGAGCGTTTGATCTTCTGCCTTCATTGCTATTAACACAGGCCAAGTAGGAGAAGCTGAAAAAGAGATTAGTTTATAATGCATACAGCTGGCTGCTATTAAAACTAGACCAAGCAAGCGAAGCTTGTTTAATATCTAGTTAATTAGCAGCACTGTGAGGTATTGACAGGATTTGTGGGGCTTGTTAGTTCAGTTTGCACGCTTATTAGCAGAAGGCTTGTTTTGGTGCAGCATCAATCCGTTTAATCCTGCCCTTGTTGGCAGGCTGTGTCCCACGAGGTCATGGAAGTAGTTCCAAGTGCATCAACTTCTTGGCTGCCAACATAGCTGACCATGGCTGTGAAAGCAAGGCTCTTATTTCCCTCTTCATACACACTGGAGCAGTGTTTCAGGTGGCTGCAGTACGTTTTTAAATATCTGTGTTTAGATTCGCCTTGAAAGATGTTGGTCTTTTTGTACAGACTGTTAGCAGCTGCCTCATAGAAGACTAAACACCAGGTCAGTCCTTAGCCCTCATTCATTTAACAAGAATGAGAGTGAATGAGAGTGACCACACTGGCCACCAGTCAGGGAGTGCTTAAGGCCCTTTTACTTCTATAATCCTACCACCCTTCTTCTTCAAATATTTCTCTTTTAAACTGATGGTGTTAGTGATGGCTTGAAGTCCACAGTTAATGCCTGCAACTCTTTTAGGTGGTTTTCCAGACTAGCAAAAATATGTTGCTCTTCCAGTCATTTCAGCAGCACTATTGCGAAGTTACAGTAAATGCTTGAGTTTCCATACAAAGAAAAATGAGCTAATGGCACAGAATGAAGACAGTTGCTAATTGGTCATCTATAGGCAAGTTTACTCCTAGATGTAAATACATCCCCTGGGACGCTAATGAATTTATAGATCAAGTTTCTATCCTTGTTTTATTTTAGGAAATATGTGCCTAATAAAAAGGAAAACCAATCCTCCAAAAATAAACTTGGTTGACATATGTTATAAATCATTCCCTTATATAAATGGCAGGTGACAGAATATATAGCCTTGAGTCATCATTCAAAGAAATAAAGTACTAAAATAACAGGTAATGTAGCTTTATCTTAAACAGTGGCAGAGTGACATAAAAATAAAGTACTTAAAATTTTAAGATTATACTTGCTAAAAAGTACAGATGGGGAAACAATTAAAAACTTTGTTTTGAAACACTCACCAATTATAGGGAAGCTTTCCATCTCTCTCTAATGATGCAAAATTGACAAAGGTTCCAGCCCCGCACTCCCTGTTTCAGGAAGACCATGGGGGTACAGAGTTATCATTTTTGGATTCACGGTACTTGCAGTGATGTTGATTTGAACAGAGATCTCTTGGAGACCTTTCTCAGAACTGCTAAGCACTCACTTTTGTAACTAGGTCTACGAAGTGTGATAAATGTAACTGAAATAATTTCATCCTTAGCATTGTCCTCCAAAACAAGTAAGAACCCAACATCACCTGAGACCAAATTTCCTTATCATCTATAAAAAGAAGGAAACAAGGAAAAAGTGCTACTAAAGACCTTAAATAGTCCTCACTTTCTCTCCAGATCGACATTTTTATATCACTAGTTGCCTGTCTCAATATATATACTTTTTTATACTAAATATTAACATTCTAACTCCTTTAAGGAAAATAAAATTGTCTCCATTTTACAACAGGAGCATAGTAATTCTGAATTCACAACTGAATTGTGTAAAAGCTGCATTTCCTGAGTCTCATTCCAGTTCGTTTACGAGAAGTCCATTTTTTTCAGCCACATATGATAAACCGGCTGACTGTTTCTGCTTCGTTGATTAAATAAACAATTGCTTGCAGCTCCTCAGCGAATTTAATTTTTAGTTTCCTCCTGATGTCTTTATCATCTGTAGCAGAAGCAGTGACGAAGCAAGAAAGAAAAAGCTTTGGGCTGCATGACCAGTCATTAGATAGGAAAGAGAACTGATTCACTTATTTTTCCCCCAGAACCAGTTATGTGTAAAAGAGCAAACATAATGTGCACTGCAACAGACGGCCTGAAAAAATCTGTTATGTGGGAATATACAGCCAAGGCACAAGATTCTCAACATAAACTTTGGAAATGCAAGCATTTGTTTTTCCTGACATAGTGGGGAAAGTTAAAATACAGCCATAGTTTATGAAAGGACAAAGACTTCAATACACTTTACTCAGTAGGTGAACCACCTATGGAGAGTTTGGAGGATCTATAAGGCTCGGGGCCTTCCATAGCCTCTGAAATGCAGACCCGATGAACTGAACAGATTTTATCTGGTGATAGGAAAAATCTATTTCAAGTCATATGACAGATCCGTAAAAGCATCATGACATCCTGCTCAGGTCCAGCTGCTGAAGACTCCACTTGTCTTTTAGGTTCATGACCTGAGGTTCCCTTTATAATAAATGGGTGCACTTCTTATTGACATATCCATCGAAATTCAAAATGAAAAAAAGTTCAGGCTTACAACTCAAGCCAATAATTGAAGTAGACATAAGGACTCACAAATGGCAGCAAGATAGCTTTTTTAAGGTATCCTGTTCACAAAAATCTTGAGCAGCACCCATGTAATCCCACATCTTCAACTGCAACCATCATTACGACCTGATAGATGTTGGCTGAACATTTTGAAATGAGCATAAATTTGGACTTACCTGGCCATTTGCAGATGCTTTCTTCTCAGTACAACAAGAGTCACCAGCAGCAGTCCAATCAGAAGGATACTCAGGATGGCCAGCACAGAGATTACCACTACGTTGGGATTCATCTCGGTGACTGTACATACAAACAAAGACCCTCGGTTACTCAGTTCAGAAGAGGTGACAGGTATTTCTTTTTCTCTTAACATTCATACTGTTATTTTTTGAACTGTTCTCATCACCCTGCAGCGTTGCAGAGAGAAAAACCTACCACTAGAGATAAGGGAGTTTTTTATCAATTACCGCTCTTTTAAGATTTTACGGGGGAAATGACTTCACTATGGCATTTTCTAATCTTTTTCCTTTGAAATTACATTTATAAAACAAGGAATAGGGAGAAAGAAATATAAAATGCAGATATTCATCATCATCTATGTCTCCCCAAAACACATTTCAAAATCAGTTAAATTGTTCCTCAGCAATAACCTATACCTTCTCTAACCCAAAAGCAAAATAATGTATCAGAGATTCTTTTGATATATGGGCTGAAAATGATTAAATGACATTGGTAAATAAATTTTAACAAATATTCTGTTTCAAATAAGAACCTGAAATCAGTTCTCAAAAATGAAACTGTTATTTATTTTCGTTTTACATTATCATACTTATTAACCGTACTATCCTGAGACTAGATACCTTTTTCTGCTCATTTAATAGGAAGAAACCTTTCCTACTTAGCTTGATCGTAATTAACTTTATATCCACAGTAATTTAGAGAAGCATTTTTCAAACTAAAAATCACAGAGAAATTATCTCCCTAGCAGCTTCTAAATGAGATTTTCTCCTTATTTTGTTTGGCCTTGTCTTGGGAGAAATTCTTCTCTACAAATGTCATCAGGCAGTACCCTGACGTTTGCCTTTGAAACCACAAATTAGCAACCCGACAGAGCAAAACCCAGCAGAGCACTGAACTGCATTCTACTCCCCCAAGTCATCCCTCTCAACAGGGACTTCTCTAAAACTCTTTTCAAGTTGCTTCCCCATCTCATTCAAAGCTGGTAGCCCTTCAGTGACGCAAAAACCTCTGCTGCCAGCGTAACTGGGAGCAATTTTAGAATTCAGGGAGACACAGATGTCACGACTGGAGAAAGAAGCAGCACATAGGGAAGTGCAGCTTACCCATAGTGGAGACGGCAATGAACGTGGGGACACTGGGACTATTGTGGCTGAAGGTGGTCACACTGCAGTTGTAGGTAGTGGCAGGGGTTAGGCTGGAGATTGTCACTACATGTGACGAGACAGTGACAGGTTCCTACAGACAAGGGAAGAACACACTGGAGTTGGTCTTCCATGAATGGAGCACAGATCAGTGCTTCTCTCTCCACCCATGCATTTTTCCAAACAAAGTTAAATACGTTGAAAGAAGCAAACTACTGGAAATCTACAGAAGGTACCCTCCATCCTGAAAAGATACACGTAGTCCAGCAGGTAGATATGGGAAAATAATAAAGGAATGCACTGACTTAAGGACCTAAGTCTGTAAGGTCTGCAAAAGATTTTCTATACTTCACAGCAGATTCAAAGCAGAATCGCAGGTATGAGAGCAGGGACACTGACCTAATGGTTCAGAAAGGGATCAAGGACAGGCTTTAGGAACAAACTCAATGCAGCTCTGGAGTGTGAGACCCTGTGGCAAGCTCAGAGCGTAGACTCTTGCAATGGCTTCTGTTCAGCCATGAGTAACTTCTAGACTTACAAGGTTTCCTGCTGCAGTGCAATTCTGAGGTCAGCTACACTGACAAAAATCACATGTATTTGACTACAATGGAAGAGAATTTGATTCCCTCAGTTGGTTGGACTTTTTCCAAGTTCTCCTCTGGGGAATTTAAATTATTCATCCAAAACCCGGGACATTTAATCTGAAAAGCTGTTGCTGTTTTTGATTTTGCTGACTTAAAAAATGAAGGAGAAGGATGAAAATGTTCACTTAATTAGCATGGAAAATCTTGTAAAAGAATTTTTACCAGTCTAGTGGGAAAGCATCCCTAATGGTTCAAAAAGGATTATGGAGCATTTCCCCTCTCTTCATGAAGAGAGAAGAGAGTGTGACGAATGTAGTGAGAAGTAAGCTGGTAATTTCTATGTATTGCCCAATGCTAGATGTTTACTCCAGCAAATGGGAACCCTCATGAAGTTCCAGCTAAGACGGAGCAGTCTTTTGCTGATGTTCTTAAAACTGATCTGCCCCACAATGCAGCTGCAAATCCTGTGCACCTTCCTTGCTTAATTGCATTATTATTCTGAAACTCCACTAAGTGGATAATGACTCTGTGGTCTTTGGTTACTCACTGAGAATAAAGCAGGAATCCATATGTGGAATCTGAACTGTTTACAAGATTAAAATTAATTTTTCTCTGGGTTAGTGCCTTTCTCAATTTACACATAATATTAAATATTTCACAGGGTAGTCTTACACAGGGTTAAAGACTATGTATGTTTCCTCTGGAACGAGCTCAGTGGGATATTTTCTACTTTCTTCCTGAAATGATTTCTCATTATGTATGAGTAACCCTCTAAGACAATGATGCTTCATGGCATGTAATCACGTAATCACTAGACCATCAGCTAACCCTCAAAATAAGCCTCAGATGTTGCACAGCATTGAGTCTCGAGGATTCAAAATTACTATAGCTCCTATGTTTTGCACAGCAAGCATTATCAGTCTGAACACTCAGATACTCATGTGGCTTTAGAGCACAGGTACCTAAATGCACATAGTAAAAAGGAAGGCTCATTAGCAAACCTCTTTAGGTGATTGTGGAAGGAAAAACCCAAAGAGGCATCAAATGTCTGACGAGCAACCATATTTGCAACATAAAGGTACTCCTTGAATAATAGTAAGGATTCTACCTAATTAACTGTTAACAACCCTCAAAGAACAAATGAAAAGTAAGCCAGATAATTAGATTCTGCACAAAAAATAGCAGCTCCATGCTGCTAAAATAGCTCTATTTTTCTCACTCCTTGTCAAGCTAGCTGGCCACTTTTCCTTTCCTGCTCATTGATATGCCCTTAGTTTTGTGCCCTTTTATGTGCTGCAGAGTATATTACAGCCATTAATTGATGCTGTTGGATGTGTTAGATGCGCATAGCTTTGGTCCAACTGGTTACAATCTCTTACTTAGTTTGCTTGTTTTCTTTATACCTAAATGCTAAGCAACAGAGAACAAAAGACAAATTTGCAATGTCCCAAGTCTGCCTTTTAGGAATGAAGAACAGAAGCCAGAGAAGAGGCAACTACATACCTGGACTTTTGTTTCTTGACCAGGTCCAGCCTGCTGGCAGTAGACTTCAAAGAAATCAGCCACTCCTTCTTCCACCCACAGCAGCGTCACTGAAGTCTGAGTCTTGTTGACAGCAAACAGCGATTTTGGAGGGGCTGGTTCTGGTGAGGAGAAAATCTCATTTTAACAAGTTTATCTTTAAGTCTGTAGACAACCAAGAAGGGGAAGCATCAAACAGAAATGAAGGTAATGCATGATGCCTTCAGTCTTTCATTTAATTCAGATAAAGTCTACCAATATAAAACTTTGGCTTGCATGTTGCTATCAGTGTAAAGCAGGAAGACGGTGAAGTATCCTTTTTTTTTTCTTCTCTATTTAAACTGTTCTCTGTTTGGACAGTTGGATAATTACTTCACTTCCCTTTTCAGTAGAGTCTTCGCTTAGGGAGGATCAGCATAATCTATTAATAGAGAGACATTTGCAGAAACTCTTGCAGGAGAAGGAGGGAGTCCACCTGTTAGCAACGCATTCTGGATAAGAGCTTTTTGCTTTGCAATCTTGCCACAGAAGTGAATCAAAAAGCAGCTTCTCACAAGTGCACATTTTCTAGGTTAATTTAATTTTATCAGAGAAAATGTTTAGCCAGTTAGCAGCAGTTAAAAAAAAGTCTTCCAGTGTGGTATTTTGCAGGTTATCGTTTTATGGCCATTGGATCTGCACTCATTTTACATAATGGTCTAAGGGGATCTCATCCTCACTGAATCCTAAGGAGACCAATCTTTTCACAGGAAGGTTATTGCTGTCACTTGGGCAAGCAACTGGAAATAGCAGAATCCTGGACTGTATGGGAGTGTGGTGTGAACACGGCCTGTTTACAGTGGGTGTTTGCTCAGGAATACACTGATTCCTCAAGGCCTCCGGGCACTCGTTTTTCCATTCCGAAAGTACAATTCCACCTATCTTGCAGCTCTGTGCAGACTGGGCATGGGAGAGGAATAAAATAACCGAACAACAAAGGCTGATTTTAAATGGGTGGGTAAGAAAAGAAGAAAATAAAATGCCAAAACGGAAAATTCTGCTTGAAAAACTTAGATCTTGAAAAAGTCTAAGGGGAAGTAGGAATCTGCTAGTCTGGCCCACCTTGAATTGGTTAACATGGGCTTTTAATGATCAAGCAGTGTCAGCTCTAGTCTCTTCCATCCAGCTCCGCACCTGGCACTGGGAAAGGCTTGGGAGAGCACGATTCCAGGGTCCTTCCTAGGAATGATGGTGAGAGATACCCTCACGCCCACTCTTCACTTCCACTGAGGACATGGACTGAGCCAGGAAGCAGGGATTTTGCAACATAGAGCCCCCAAAGCACACAGGACAGGATGAGGTCTCTCCTTGCAGGCCCATCCTTCACCCTCCCTTCCAGCAATGGCCTTGACAACTGTCATTGAGAGGCAACACCTGACCTCTAGTGGAGCTCACTTAGGACTGCAACACCTCCTCAAATTAAAATGTCTTGAATGTGGAAAGTGCAGCGGAAATAGAAAATGAACAGTTTTGGCTTTTTTTTTTTTTTTCATGACGTTAAGAAATGCTTTTTCCCATTTAAAGCTTGCTCCTTTTTTAATCATGATGGCTTCACACAAGGGACTGAGTAGTCACTCAATCTCCATCTCAAGCTGTTCTCTAGAGCTTACACGTTTATTAACCTACTGATATTTAATGAAATCTGTCACTCTCAAGCAATGAGGCATTAGGAAAAGCCTCAGACAAAGTGAGAAGTAGCAGATCACTTAGCTTCCCTAATCAGCACAGAGTTAATCACCTGACTTCACCATATAGGTGAACATAAAATCCCACTCCAGTCTCTATGCGTGTTAAATGTTTTGCTGTCTACAAGTTTCATACAGTACAATTATGCTCTTTTTTCTTTTTTTTTTTGCATTCACAAATATTTTCGAGATACCCTCAGAAGAGCTTGGATGTGGAATGTGTAAGATTTGCCATAAAAAATCTGGCATAAATGCATAAATGACTTGCTCAAGAGGTTATAGATATTTTGGAGAAGCATCTGATTCTCAGACAATCAGACCAGTGTTTTAGGTTGGAGGCTGCCAAGATTATACTGGCAACAGTGAGCAAGTTAAAGAGAGCAGGAAAGAGACTGAAGCACAGTCACACAGCTTCTACTTTGACACATGGACTGCAGGGTCCACTTTTGCCTCAAAATTATATGGGAAGACTCCTCTCTTCCTCAATTCTTCCAGCATATCCCCTTATAGATTCAGAAACACATTCCATTCCCTATTCAAGATAAAAAATGGTCTCAATTAAAACACAAGTTTTATATTTGGGCATCGTTCCAAGCAAATCCTCCGTTTGCCTGCAGCAAATGGCTTGATTTGCCTGCAACTGGAAATTTGCCAGGATGAAGCAAATATCATGGAGGAAAGAACATTTGGCAGGGGCCCCTTAAGTGACTGCCAAGTGCTGAGTCGTCTATCACTTAGAATCTGTTCCCACTACTTCTAATTACAACTCTCATTGCTCCTCAGGAACACAGAGAAGGAAATCTCTGGTAAAATATCTTTACTTTTTGTCTATTCAGAATGAAAATAGCATAAAGGAAACAAAAGAAAAAACAAAAACAAGAGTCTAGAAGTAATTTATCAAAACTGAATTCTTTCAATTTTTTTTTTTCTGTCAATAAAAGAACAAGAGCAAAATAACCATAACAATTCAGTAAGAGTGCCTGCACTCACCACTTGCTGTTTTCCCTGTCCATAAGCAAAGTATTTGAAGATGGAGCTAGGCTGCACAGCGTGCAGCATGAGTGAAACATGACACTCATAGACCCAGCTGAGGTTTCCAAATACTTCCCCTAAAACTTTTTCACAAAGGTGTTTGGGGACATATTTACCCCCACACATACACCCACTCAGTCCTGGCAACAAACACACACACTTAAGTGTATGCACCACATGCAGGTAAGCAGTGCACTCACAAGAATCTGAAGTTCTTTCCACCAGAGAAAAGGACAGAAATTTGGAGGCTGTAGAAAATTTATACTTTTTTTCTGTTCAGTGCAAGTCCTGTCCACTGCTTGCCCCAACACTGGTCAAGAGTTTTGAGTAAAAGAGAACGCTGTAGAATGAATAATAGCTTCAAGACTCCTAATTCACTCAGAAATTGCAGAGTTTACTCCTCTCACTGTCATCAGGAAAGGTTTGTTATGTGGGAGAGAATACAGTCTAGTTTGAAATTACTCTCTCTTCCTCATCTTCACAGCATCATTAATGATTATAAAAGCCGTTAGGCACACTTCATAATTTCAACATTCTGGGCACCTACAGCTCAGGATTCTACACAAAATAACGTAATAATAACATTAAAATTGTGGAGTACAGCAGTATACTGAGAGGTCTTCTTTAGAGGTAAAGGGAGATGCTGGGGAGAAAGTTCTATTTAAAAGTCCTTCTCAGCTAAAGAACCAAAATTTTCAGTGTTGTTTGCTTCTTTGAATATAGTACACATATTTCCATAGGTATGATGACGGGCTCAATAGCCATGAATTCAGATGTGTTTTAAAAACGATACTGTCACTGATTTTTACTTAAGGATATGCTTTCCGTGATGGGGGACCATGGAGTTGTCCAGAGGGAGAGAAGAGAAAAGAGGAAATTAGACCAAGAGACAGAGCTCAGACCCAGAAACAGGTCTGTCAAACCCAAGAAGGGTTCTGGCTTCTATTGAAAAGTTCAGATGCAAAGTCTGAATCCTACTTCCTGAAACCTTCTTAGGAAGATAATTATAGAGCAGGATTGTTCTCTCAGGGATTAAGAGACTTCCACTCTCCTGTTCCCACTTAGCGGCAGATTTTACTACTCTTGGCAGCTTCATACACGTAAGATCATCTTCACAACAAAACAAGGTAAAAAATTACAATTTTCAGAAATAAATAAATAAATAAATAAATAAATAAATAAATAAATGTGGTCCCAAGTACATGACTCTGAAATGAGGAAGATGCTGAACTTGCTGACAAAGCTACTTCTATCCTGATGTGAGTTTACAGTTTAACAAGAAAGCAAGCATGTTCTTACCCAACTTCACAAGCTGGGGCAGCGAGGTATTGCTGCCTCTTTCAGTACAAGCTGTCACTGAGAGGTTGTAAATGTCCCCCGGAGGCAAACTCAACACTGCAGTCATCACACTGCGTGTTACCTGCAGTAATCATAGACACTAAGCATTACATATTGCCAAAACAGATACCTTTCTTGTAAAATTAATCTGACTGCTTAATGTACTGCAGACAAAATTCTATGTACCACGGCAGATATTTTCTGCATGCTCTGAGCTTGCTAAATGAACTGGGTCCCACGGTCATCTACAGAAGAAAATTATAATGCTCAACAGAACAACACAATGAGAAGACGATCTCAGATTGCATCTCCTCTAGAGTCAGGGAAAACATAAAGAGGAAATAGAAACTCCCTCGCAACATCACTGAGAACACTCTTGCACCCGGATTTTTCAAGTTCTGCAAAAGGTCAAATTAAGTTTAACCAAACCATGGACTTTAACCTACTGCAACCTTAAGAGACTTCAAATTCAGTCAGATATCACAGAATCACAGAATGCTTAGAGTTGGAAGGGACCTCTAGAGGTCATCTAGTCCAACCCCCCTGCACACGCAGGGTCCCCTAGAGCATGTGGCACAGGGTGGTGTCCAGGCGGGTTTGGAAGATCTCCAGAGAAGGAGACTCCACCACCTCTCTGGGCAGCCTGTTCCAGGGCTCTGTCACCCTCACTGTTAAGAAATTTCTCCTTAAGTTCCTGTGGAACTTTTGGTGTTTCAGTTTGTGGCCATTTCCTCTAGTCCTAATATCCCTAATATCTCTAAGAAAAATATACAAGTTACGCACAGGCAAGCCAGTACACATACACATCCTAAGAACTCACAAATTTGATCTGTCTGGACAGGTCTCATGTCTACCTTCATATCTACTGGCTTAACATAGATCTCAGGGCCAACGGGCAGGTACAGGATTACAAAACAAGCCATAGAAAGTGCTGGCCTGAGCCATCTATAAATTTGAAACCAGAGATGATCTGAAATTTGCTGAAACTCTGAAGATTGTAAAAAACTTTTTTCCTGTTATTTTGTGGTCAAATAATATCCTCACTTATCCAGAAAAAAAGGAAGCAGAGTTCAGATACCACAACAGACTAGTTTCAGGGCACTTTTAGGCTAACTATAAAGAGACCACGCAGGAAATCTCATGGTACTATTTATAGTCACTTAATTTGCAAACCGAATTTTTCAGTCCTGACAGGGAGCGACAGCTCCAAACGAAGATTAACAAGACTATTCACATTATTTTGGTCATCTGTTTAAAACCAAACAGAGGAGCATTTTCAGAGTATAATAGAGTATACAAAGAGCAGGAATAAGAAGTCATCATTACTTGAGTGTGTTAGCTATTCTTGCAAGTAATCTCACAAGGAAAGCACACATTAACATAATAAATCAGAAAAAGACTAGAACACCCTGTTTTTTAAAGGAAACATTTTCTGACCGTGCCTAACCAGAGCTCAGGAGAACAGGTATACCCTTTTCAGCCTGGAAACATGTGCCAGTGCTTACACATATGAGTTGCAGGAGAGAACTTACATATAGCTAAGTGTTACAGGAGTTTCCAAAATGGTATTTGCTGGTTCCTTTGTCATTAAAATAATAAGATAAATATTCCTAAATCCAATACTTAAAAATCCTCTTTTTTTTTTAAGTATCCTCTAATCTTTATCTCATATTTTATTTGTTTTAAAAATTCATAATAAGGTCTAAGTTTTTGAAAATTATAGTTTTGACAAAAAACAAGTTTCCTCCTTGAAAAATAATAGTTTTGCACAGAACACCATTTTTAGAAAGAAAGGAAAGGAATGAAATCACAGCATTTTTGTAAAATTCAATTCTTAAAATAGTTTTTAATAGTTGCAAAGAAATAATTAAAATATTGAGTTTTCTTCCACATTTGAAGCAAAGATCCAAATATTGGAAGCTCCTGCTGCTCAGAAGTCTCATGTTTTTGATCAGTTTTGCTAATCATATAATTAGGCTTTCACACTGCTGCAAGCTCCAGATGGGCGCACTCTTGCAGCCACTAGGAATCCTACAAAAGCTGAGGGGTTGCATATAAATCCAAATAAAAATCGCTGATGAATTTGAGCTTATGCTGAAAATCCAATTCTACATCAGCCTGTGCTTCCCCTTCAGCTGCAGAAAGGAGATCTTATCGTTGAAAAAGACCAAACCCTTTCAGCACATCAGTGACTGAAACAGCAGTGATGATGAAGAAGGAAAAAAGAATCCCACAGCCTCCGGCTTTAGGAAGCTACACTGCAGGCAATAGGAGCTCCCGTGCTCCACTGCTGCTTTAAACACTAGTTGCTCTTATGTCCAGGGGGGTGCTCTTATTCTCCAAGCTAGATGTGTATCTCAGTACCTTGCAGGATCAATAGCTAAGGTGTAATAGGTCAAAATACAGATTTCTCTTTATTAGCGATTTTTAAATCATGACAGGGAGAACGTGCTGAGAAGGCGTCTACACGTTTGTCACGTTTCCCAAGCAAGTGCATGCACTCTGGGTGAAACCTCCACCCCATCAGTTAGTGGGATTTGCATTCAAATAGAAAATGAAAGCCAAACATAGTATCTAAGAATATCTGACTGGTAAAGTCACAAAATGGGAATCTATACTACCTGCAGTGAAGAAACTCAAACAACATGTCTACCCTAGGTTAACACTAAGTAGGAACTGAAGGGACAATATCTGTTTTCCACGACAATATTCTGATGTTTTACTGTCTGCAATTGAAAGTTTTGATACAACGAGGCTATTTTTAAATTATCACCACTCATGCCAAATCACAGTCGTCTTGCTCACTATTTGGATGATGTGGGTCCTCAGAAGTGCATACTTCAGCTCCTGAGCCTTCTTAGCATCTCGCTTTGCCTAAACTTTGTAATACATCATTTTCCTACTGAACACAAAAACACACACAGGAAAGAGCTACCCCTTCCCCAGTAACACTTACACTCTTTTTGATCTTTTTCTTTCCTTCTGCAATGACCATCCAGTGCAGCATCCTGGAATGAGAAAGGTCAGTACCGTCTCCTCCATAGCTCCAGCTGACGTACAGAAGGTGGTTGTAATACTCAACGGAGGTAATCTCAGGTGCCACAGGTGCTGAGGGAGTAAGACAAATGCATTACAGAAGGATCTGGCACAATGTTAGATGCACAATTATAAACTTCTGCCAAAGGACACCACTGGAAAAAACATCATCACTAAAAATATTATAAAAGTATATAATAATAAAGTCATCTGCATTTATACTGGGTCTTGAGTGCTAGCTGAAATAGATAAAAAAGGCATTTTCCCCCAGAAGACATTCGGAACAGGAATATATTTTGTTTGCAATCTTTCAGGAAAAAAAAAAAGCATAAAGTTACAGGCTGACACAAACCATTTTTTGAGTCAACATTTACAAAATCAAGTTAGAAGCCTCAGATATTGCTTCACTGCACTACATCCCTGAAAAAAAGTGACATTCAGTGGGAAATAAATACAAATTGTCATACTGAACAATTTAAATAGTTCATTCAAATGAAAAATACCTTCTCTTCACTGAGCAGGCATCTTCTCAGGAAGAAAAGCCCCAGACAGACCTTTGGTCTTCCAAAAAACATCTCTTTGCATGGAAACTTTTCAGCTTTGCTGCAGCACCAGGCTAGCAAGCCCTTGGATTCTCATACAGACACAGAAGAAATGAATCTCCAGAGCAACTTATTTACTTATAAATAGATACGTAAGTAAGAGAGCTACCTCCTGGGGTGCCTCCACTCTCCTTCCTTTAATTGCAGAAGGAGTATAACCAACTAGTTTCCCACGAACGTCTAATCGGAGAGGTGCAGGACGCCGGTCTGGATTTAAATCAAGATTGAAGGGAGCGTCAAAAGTGACTTTCAGCAATGGGTAAAGCTTTAACTTAAGATGATGATGCCCCCTTAAGATGACACCAGCCATCAGGACAACCCGAACAAATTGGGAAAAAGCACGAATGAACCCACATGCTTGGCAGCCTGGCAGGGATGGACTGATCCATGTCAATGTTAACCCGGTTGAACCACTTCTCTGCACTGTCTGGGCTGCAGGTGAGGAAAGGCAGAGCCACCTCTGCGCGTGGGACTATCTGAGGGGGCCACCAGGTGTCACTGCTGCCTTCAGAAAGGCTCGTAGGGCTCTGATGGCAGAGCTGGACTCGCAGAACAGAGCAGGGGTACTGCAGTATTCACCGAGGAAGGCAACAAGCATGATGCCATGGACTATTTACCCAGAGACATTCAGAAATACCTGTCAGACTCATCTCTCAAATTCGTCCTTAAAATGTCATTCCAGGCTGTTGAAAAGAAGCATGCTTACTTAGCATAAAGTCTTCAAATGACTGTTTCTCTCAGTTTCTGGAGTTCCCAGCCCATCTCTACGGCTGACCATGTACTCATTGCAATCTAATGTCACATGAATCTTAGTGACTTCCTCATATACTCGGACACTGATGACATGCTTTCCCTGCCCATGTTTACACAGCTGTTAACTCTGGATATCTGGTAATGAACAAGCAGCATGTGTGAAGAAGAGACAACAGCAGACCTAGGAAGGGATTTCTGTGCCTGACTTCCCAAGCCACTGGAAGTCCACGTGCACAGAGACTTAAACGCATGAACTTGAATCCCTTTGCTGACCTGGTTGGCAGTGACAGCTGAAAGCAGCAGCTCCAGAGTAAGGACAGATGTGACCATACGCATCAGCACCGATCGTCTACCCTTCCTGCAATTTTTGCTGTTCCAAAACTAAAAGCAGTCTCATTGCAAAGGAAAACAAATGAATAAAAGTCATTGGGCATCTTAAAAGCCCCTGTTTGAAATCCAGCTGTTTACAGCAGGTGCCACTAAAAGCTCATCAGTCACCATCGCAACCCTGGCAGTCTCCATATGCCACTGCAGCGGCAGGCGACTGCTGCTGCAGAAGCCTGGCTGTTTCTCATGAAATATTTACTTATAGGAAAGCCTTGGTTCCCCTGATCCCTCCCACCCACCTCGAGACACCTGAACAGACGTCGTGGGAGAGAGCTATCTATCACCTAGACTCTTCTGGCAGCCTTTGCCTTCCAGGTGCTCTTGTTTAGTTCACTAAGGCCCCAACCCCACACAAGTGATGGGATGCTGCATCAGGGAAGTGGTTGGGGGGGGCCTGATCTTGCTGCAAGGTGCTGCTCCAAACTCCCAGATAATCCTTCTTCTTCGGTTTCTTGTATGTTTGTGGGGCAGGGTGGGTTGTTTTTATTCCACGTGCTCAGGCTGGGCAAGGAGGCAGCGTTATACAGGAGGAGGCAGAAAGGAGAGAGTGTTCCATAAAACATCATCTACGTCTCTTAAATGAAAGAGGCTGAGGGTGATAAAGACCTTCACAGTCTCTTGCTAACCATACACAGAAAAGAGCAGACCAGTCGAGGACAAGGACTTTAAACTTGCAGACATGGAAAGCTGGCATGCCATTTCCCACAAGAGACCTCTACAAAGACTCCAGAGGCTGGCTTCCAAGGAGCTTTTAGTCACCAGAGAGAGGCCAGAAGAGAGCTGAAGCACCAACATGCCAGTGCGTCTGTAATAACAGGCACTAATGGCCTCAGTAATAATAGACAGCGAGCTCAACCATCCCACAACAAAACGGAAAATAATTCAATTAATAAGACAATTAGAGGACAGGAATGTATTTAACAACAACAAACAGTGATGATTCTATTGATAAGCACCAGTTATTTGATCGAATCAGATTTGTTTGTTAGGGTTGCTCCGGTGAGGTGCTGTGCTCACTGCTGTCCCACACTCTCATCAACAAACTGAAAGGAAAACCACGGCTGATAAACCACACACACCCCCTGGCAACTGGCAGAGCAGTAGAGGATCTGGACAGTACTGTGGTTGGAATTGCTGCTAGCCTTCTTGAATGACATCTAGAAAGAAGTCCATCAGAGAAAGACTTAGAAGCAATTCACTGTAGGCATACAGTGTGATGCCATAGCAAAGGTAATCCTCTAAATATGCAAACAGTATAGCATCGGATAGGGTGCCAATTTTGCCTCTGCAGCAAGTATTCAGGAGGCTGTACTACAATTTAAATGTTAACAGACTTTGGAAAAGACAGTTAAAATTAGAGAAGGAGCAGTGGGAAAACCATAACATGGAAAACTGCCTGATTATGAGAAGACTTAATGAGTTCAATAGATGTAGTTTATCAAGGGCAAAGATTGAGATTAAATTGTATGTAGACGAAAAAATCCATTTGAGGTTCTTCAGTCAATAAAAGTGTAGCCAGAATCATGGATTTCATGTTAAAGCCAGAAAAACGTGGATAAGAAATAAAGGATAAACCCCTAATAACAGGAGGAACTAAGCAATGGTACCTCTCACCTGTGAAGAAGATTCTCCTTTTCTGGATATTTTCATTCTAAACTTAAACACCATTTCTAAAGGTTTTGCAATCACAAATGCATGACCTTATCTAGGATGTTCAGCCATTTCTGCCTTAATCTACACATACTAGATAAGGAGCTGCTCAGTTTTTCACCTAATAGCTTAATGGTCTTTCCTTTCCCTGTACAGAGAAACAGATTGATTATAATGAACATTTATATTTTATAATAAGCTTAACCTCACGGAGTGCTGCTGCAGCTTTCTGAAGCATACGGGAGTGTTTCCACTGTGAAATGCACAGCCTGGTGCCCACAGCGGCTGTGAAAAGACACATTTCTCCCCTCATACAGCAACCAACCAGTCAGAAAATGACTTCTTTACCATGAAACAGAAAAAAAACCCTATAGATGTCAAAGGATAACAAATGTCCCTGGAGATCTTCATGAGGCTCAGGGGAGGAGAAAGGATGGAGGAATTCCTAAGGCACTGAACGAGTGCCAGAATTCTTCAACAGTCCAGTGTAGGATCAAATATCTCAGGATGGGAGGGTTTCTACCAACTTTGGAGGAGATATGATTTAACTTATTGATAATTCTTCTCTCATGGATCCGTCAAGCACAGGCGCCACATTAACTATCACTGCAAAGGGGTCTATCTTCACCTCCTCCCTCAATTACCTCCTCTTACACCTTTGCCAGACAGAAAATCCAGGGCTAGGCTAGTATCTGTTCTGGAGGGAGGGGCTGGGGCCAGACAGGCTGATTCTCCTCATAATGTGATTTCTACATCAGGAAAACAAAAATGCTTCACACTCTGTTTCCACTCATGGTGCATATGAATTATTTACTGCCTTCCATCAGCTATACTTCTGCAAGGTGAGCGAAATGCTGGTGCATAAAAGCAAAACTATTCAATAGGGAATTTCAAACTACACACCCTAGATCCTAGAAATACCCTGGAAGGGCTGAACAGGAGCTACTGTATTCTAGTCTGTATGTGTTTGCATCTAGCCCATACCCCTCTGACACATTGAAAATTTAAACTCCAAGTATCTGTTGAGGCACAACGGAGTGTATTAAACACAAAGAGGTTTCTCCCACTGGAAGACAATAATCAATCCGGATCTATTAGTTTACTGTAGCTCAGAACCTGGACGGCAAATGACTTGCCTGTACCACACAGCTTCCCAAGTCCATTTTACCCAGTGCAGGTGCAAGGTTTTGATCAAAGGAGCACCCTTACTTCCTGACTGTGCACTGACAGGAATATCTGGCAGATAATACAAGGCTGGAGCATGAGAATAACATGCTATACAAAATAGTATAAGAATATTTAATTCTATCACATATTAACTAAAACACCACAGAAGTCACCATTTGACCTATGGATTACACACTCACTACTATGAGGGTGAGAAAGGAAGGGAAAAGTATTTGTAAACATGGAAAATTTTCTTTTTAATATTAGCAAATTTAATAGTTCGTACAATTAATTTACTCATTTCTTCCTCAATGGGCAAAATGTAAAATGCTGTAAAAGACAAGCAGGAATGCTGACCTCCTCCCGGAGCCAGATGTCGAGCTGATGAAAGAACACAGTGAAAAAAGAAAACACTAGATTTTGCACAGGAAGATGTTACAGAATGAACTACAGTGCTCCTTAAAGCTGTCCTTAAAAAAACAAAGAAAGAAAAACCAAAACCTTAGCGTTAAATACCCTAACTGGCAAACACGTGGAAGCAGTGAGGCCGGGCTGTCTCCGCACTGCTGCTCCAGGCGCATCTCCACGGACCGGCGGCAGCGCCAGCTCCTCTTACCTGTGATGAAGCTGATGGTGGAGCTGTCACAGCAGCTCAGCTCGGGGTCCCCCCAGGTCACCATGGTAACGCGGAAATTGTAATACCAGGCGGGCAACAGGTTGGCTATTCTCTGCAAAGCAACAAAGAGGACGAGCTGCTCAGGAGGGAGGTCACCAGAGCAAGGCCAGACCACCCTCACGTTACATGTAGGTGCCACACGGGTAGGTGGGCACAGCTTCACTGAGCTCCCCTCCTTCACCCCAGAGGCACCCTCGCCCCATCTTGAATGTGGGGGAATTGTTAAGCCGTGTCTCTCACATGACAGACAGGCAAACAGGACCAAAGAAAACACATTAGCAAAGCTGTAGTAACCTGCTCCCTGTCTCACCTAATTCTAGCCAGACAACCAAGAACACTGTATTTTTGGGAAGTCGTGATCCTATGGACCTTCTAAGCATCACCCACATGAACCTGTTATCCATTCCAGTCAACCTGCATAATCTGGGGCTTGAATTTATTCAAAGATCTGTGTACGGACACCAACCATGGCCGTGACAGCTCTGCTGCTCATTCGCTCCAGGTCCCTCCACGCTGGAACCTTTCACTGATTTCCTAGGCAGTCAGAACAATCCCCACAGAACATTTTTCTACCAAAACAACCAGATTTGGTGGAAGCAATACACTTAACAGGACCATGTGGGCTTTTCTTTTTCAATTAAATGTGTTTAAAGGATAAATAAGAAACATTTTTTTTTTCTCACTCACATATCACCACTTCAAAATTTTTTTTTCCCATTTTCAAACTGCATTTCAGATTGTATTATCATTTATTATGAATGACACATGAATGAAATATGAGTTATAAATGAGATCTAAATTATATATAAATATAAATGAGATATAAATGAAGTATAAAACACAATGTATTTTATATTGAAATGTCATTTGTAATATTTAAATTAAAAATCAAAAACTTTCAATGACAGCACAAAACATTTCAAATATCTAATTTCATATTTAAAGGAAATCCTGTTATATTTTTGTAATTCAAATTTAAAGCAAATTGAAAATAATGAAAAATTGGTAAGGAATTAAAAAAAAGTCATTTTCGAAGAGCTTTGCTGATCACAGGGCCTTTTTTTCAGAGGCAACAAGGCAACCCAAATACAGACTTTGCAGAATATTCTATGTTTTTCAGAAAAGGGTCATCTAATTAACATTGAAACCAGGAAGCTGCCTAGAGTTGCCTGGCACGCCCCGGGGTACTTTTTAACAACACCAAGGTTGCTTTGCCTATTTTAAAATACACTGCAAAGCACAAAATGTACCAAGCAAGTACACAGAGTGGAGGGGCAATCCAAAGTAAACCAAGACTCCTGGCCAACTGATAACCCTTCAGGAAATATTTTATGATCAAAGTCAGGTAATTTAATTTTTGAGTCCCTGGCCTCCTCTCTGGGCTTGATATTGTTGCTCCAGAATATATTGCTTAGAGGCCAAATGATTTAATGATTATAGGGGAATCTGTGGGACCTGATGGCATTCTGACACAAACTATTTGGATTATTGCTGGGGAACCCAAAACAAAGCTCATCAGAACACACTTGTTTGCTAACCAGCCTAACAGAGAAACTTCCCTTGGTTTCTCCAGGCAGGATTTGCAACAATAATGATCTCATTTTCTAATGAGCCACACTAAGTCCTGACGACAGTATTCTAAGATGACCTGGATCACTCAGGTATTAATCTAATTGTGCTGAGTCATGATTACAAGATATTAATTACTCATTTGGTAAAATATTTTTGGCTTTTAATTTCCTTGGAGATTTATGTGGCAAACTTACAGTCTTGTACCAATTACAGTTAAGCCTCTGTAGCTAAAATGACTACACAAAAGGCAGTATGCAAACGGAATACTGTAAATCACCACAGCTTTCACAAACACCAAAAGTTATTGCTATCCTTTTTGCATACTCGTAACTTTCTGGACAACCAATTTCAACAAAAACTGTCCACGGGTTTTTGCGAGGGCAAAGTCTGACTGAGATCTATTCACCTTCTCTAGCAAGACATGGAAATCTTTACCATGATTCGGTTGCCATTCTTTTATTTGAGAAGAGAAATTGCATCTAGCAATGAGTGAGTGTGAAAATGAGTGTAAATGTAGATACATACATATGGGGAAAAAGCTGGACAAAGATACATCATGGAGTGCCAGAGCTATACACGCATGGGAAATCAAGAGCCAGTAAGGGTCACGTTACCACTGAGGCAGTTAAGGAGATGGTTGCTGCTATTTCATAGTAGGTTGTCCACTCAGAGGTCATTGTTGATGGGTTGAAGTAAAACATTTCTACAACGTATTTCCTGAACACGCCAAGGAAAGGTCTGTTCCAGCTCAAAACCACAGCAGTAGGTCCCAAAGGGTAAAGCGTCAAATCCTTTATTCCAGTGGGCACTAAAGACCAGAAACAGTGGTTAGTTGCATCTTTTTATTATTATTTTAAGCAATTTGTTTTTTTAAACACACCGTTATGTTATACCTTTATTTAACCAAGTTCAATCTACTTTGGGTTTGCTCCTGACTGTTTAATTCGTGTACTGCCATCTGTCACAAGCAAATGTACAATAATTTTTCAGTATTTGCTCTCCAGTTTAAGGTCTAACTTTTCAGAAGTTACTCAACATCACTCAGTGCTGGCTACTTTGCTGGAGTTAAAGTGGAAGGAATGATTTTTTGTAACTGGAGCGTTACAGTTTACTTTGAAAATCAGGCTGTTTAGGAGCTATTTTAATCTTATGCTCAAAACCGAGAGGAACAAAAGTCACAACACTTCAGGAGATAAAGGCCATAAGAGCAAACACGTTTTACGTCTACCCGGCCTTCCCTGGGGAATCTGAGGGTGCTGTGATGTATTTGCTACGTTTGCCTCAGAGATGAGGAAACTGAGAAAGTGAGAAGTCAAGTCATTTGAAAAAAATGTCACTGCCGGGTCAAATTCTGCAACCATTACTTGTCTGGAAAGCAATTATTCTCCTCAACTTCAGCGAGGCTCCTTAAGCACGTACTTAGCAGCTACCGTTTGCATGGATTGCAGAACTCCAGCTACTGCGCCTTGGGTGAGCGCGCCAAGAACGACACCCCGACTACTTCAGCCCATGTTAGCACAGACGACTGCCTTGCCCTTCATAGTTCAGCTTCATTGATCACCAGACACTGCTGATAATTTAGCAGATCTGTCTGTTGTGCCGTTTGCTATTCTCACATAAAACTCAGTATCTTGTAATGAAATGAAAACTCATGTTCATGCAACTATTGTTCTATTCCATAAAGTATGCTTTTTATAACTTAAAAAACCAACAATAAGACATTTTGTTCAGAATTGATTTTTATGGCTTTGAGGCTACACAAAAGTAGGGAAATGAGAATATTTATTTTCTGTGGGAATATATTATTTTACTTTCTCAAATGAAAATAAAAAAAAAAGAGAATTTCTGAAATAACTACAGTGAGAAAAAAAGCACAAGATTATCCAGTGGTATATATTTTAATAATAAAGTATGTATAGTATATATAGTATGCCCATTTATTTTGCATTTTTCCTTTACTAAAATATATGATACTGTCTTTTAAAATTCTTATTTGGGCCCAGCTTAGGAAAGCATATGGGGAAATTGTGTAGAATGAAAAGTTTCTCATCATATTCACTAATCTACGTATCTGTTGTAATTTACAGGATTCAGCTCTTAACAGGTTAATCATCTTTGTTTCACTTTCTTCCTTACCTTAATAGAAAGGAAGTACAATGAAAAATAATAAAGATCTCTAACTTTCAGCCACTCACTCTCTGACAAGATAGACTATATGTCAAAAAGAGACACTAGGTCATTCAGGTTAAATACTTCTCTAAAAATGTAATTCTGTACACTGACTCCTTTTCTCTTTGCTCTTTCTCTTCCTATTATAATTTGTTAACGTAATAATTGAAATTGACATTGAAACTAAAAGACACCAAATCCCACCCTAAGTGCCTTTTTATTTAGAAGCTTCATGGAATCTTGAATTACAGGCAGTTAGGGAAAACCTCTGCCTCTGGGTCATAAAACCACATTCTGGCAAAAGGCAATCTCATTCTTACAACATTCTTTACATTTCCAGACCTCAAAGCACAGAATATCAAGATCCATTTTTAAACTCAATAAAAGATATGTATACCCAATACACATTCATGGTTATGCAGTACCTCCGGTGGCAAGCCAGCTTTCCTGAGTCTTAGCACAGTGGCCTTTAGGCTGGGCCACACTACATCCCTCAAAGAAGCATATTTGCAATTCCTGTCCTAATGCAGTCCCATACATTGCATGGGAAAGAGCAATCACTGAGTGGTCTATTCGAGGTGCCATTGACCAGACACTCCTTACAAGTCAGGCTGGCTATGCCAAAGCACAATGACCCTAAGCGATAGAGACCACGAGCATAGCTAGAGAGTAACATATATTTAGGTGTGTATGAAGATGGAGACGGACCTTTCCACAGGGCCACTATATGCTTGTAGGCTGGCCATAATAATTCCTCCTTAGTTATTTTTTGAACATGTAACATCTAAAACAGGAAATGTCCATCTTCCACTGAAGGAAGTGCTCAGTACCAGGCATTCCAAGAGAAGAGTCTCTGTACATGTTAAGCACATTTGCAAAAAACAATACAAAAGCTCTGAATGCACTCCTTAATGGCCTCTAAGTCATTATATGTATGCTATTAAAAAAAAGAAAAAAAAAGTTGTTCAAAAAGTAGATGTATGGGTTACCAATGGAAAATTTAACAGGATCAGAAGGTGGTCCAACCAATGGTCCTTTCCGTAAGTAAACCACAACCTGGTACTGGGCACCAGGAACAAGATTTTCAATGAGGCTGTTGCTTGAATTCACCTAGTAGGAAAGGAACACATTGGTTATAAGGCATTTACTTAGCGAATTAAAACAAGTTTGAGATATTTAAACTACTTCAGTTACAAAAGTAATGATTCTGAACTCAGTGTCTAAAGGTCCATCAATTAGATCCAAAATGACAAAATTGGGGAAATGGTGAGCAGCCACTTAAATGTCCTACATTACTTCTCACTGACAGCAGAGTACCATTTTCTTTCTTAGTACCCAAGTCCATTGAAATATTCAGGTTGTTATTTATATTCAGCCGACAGTGTTATTTAGGCTGAAATTCAGCTTGGAGTGTTTAGACAGTGTGTTTTTGAAAAATGTTTGACTCTTCTCACTGGCCATCTAATTCATCTGCAGCTGCATGAACTAAGGCCAGGGTTATGGTCTGCAGAATGCAAATGTCAAACGACTGCATGCTGGAATCAGAGAGGAATTGCTTGCTTTCATTCCTCCTGCCCAGCAGGGCAAATCCTGACCAGGGGAGCTCGTGGCAATGTTTTCAGTTTGAAACATCAGCATTAAAACTTTTTCTCTGAAGTGCCAGATATTGCTTAAAGCTGGAGGCAGATGCCTGGCCAGGTGAGGAACGGAATTGAACAGCTGCTTTGGAAAGATAAATCTCTTTTGATTCATGAACAACTGGCAAAAAGGATTGAATTTTGCACTGAAGTTTTCTCTTTTCAGTTTGTCAAGGAACCATTAATAATTCCAAGGATAATAATCAGGTAAAATATGATTAGTGGTGGTAAGAATATCTGTAATGACAAAAAGAATCAAATAACGGTATTTAGACCTTTCTACTTACTTGAAATAAACAAAAGATATCTAGATTATTCACGGATAGATTTTTAGGTAATTACATGTATTTGAATGTATAAATGATTCCCATAATATATCCTATACTCAAATATTTTTATACTTGTGATGTCTAATTTATAATCATCTACGATATTGTTTTACTTCCTGACTAAATTACCTTTTTTTTTTAAAAAAAAAAGTTTCTCTGAAGAAACACTTCTCAAATCTTCATGTAAAGACCTTCAAATGTGCACGTTCATAAACTCTCTTGAAATATAACCCAAAACAAAGCTTTTAAAGGAAGCCTTTAAAGTATGCAAACTCTTATCAATAATTCATTTCTAGTTCAACTTGAATGGCTAGTTCCAAGTTAAAGGAGATGAAGATTTACCAGCCTTGCTAACTCTCCTCTCCCATTCCCATGGGTGCACTAAGGGCAGTACTGCAGGCATTTCAAACCCGTAAGTCCCACACATCTAGGGAGCAGGACAGAAGCTGTGGCACTGCCCAGAAAAGAGAACTGCAAGCATTCAAGCAAGGAAATGGGTATGTGGGTTTAATACTTTCTAACTTAAGCTACATCCCACTAAGCTATCACAACCCTAGGATCTGACATGGGGCTGAAACCACTACTGGTTTCAGGTAACAGCAAGGTGTTGTATTTGGGGTGCAGGATTCTTTATGAAGACATACATGACCCCAACGTCAGTCCTAAAGCACTGCTGTCCGTTCAGGTCACAGGTCTCTTGAAAACCCCTAACCTCTCTCAAAGTTTGGAGTCAGTTTCTGTATTCATATGCAGGAAACAGAAGAACAAACTGAAGCATGTTCAGTGATAACCGCGCAGGAGTGCACGCTCCTTAGTAAAAGGGATTACAGCGCATGTCGCCGTGTTATATCATGAGGTGGCAGGAAGGCCTTTAAAGGTGCAACAGAATTCACAAGGTTAAACAAGGGATGGGCCACGCTCGGCCCAGCAGCAATGCAGCTCCAGCACGGTTTCCTGCACACTGCCCAGTCTTGCATGCGGTGCTCTCCCCAGCCTTATCTCTCTAGATTTTAAAAGACAGGGTCAACCACTGCACTCTTCCAGTCCTTAGCGAGACAGGGTCCTTGGGCTCTAAGATAACAAGCAGCAGGATGACTAGCAATGATATTTTCTTTCCGTGGTATTTGAAGAAGCTTCGGTTATGCCCTTTACCTCGGTGCAATAATGTTTCTCAAGCCTTTGGCTTTGCTTTTGCTTCTGGCAGGTCAGAGAGACGACGGACACGATGGTACCGTTGCCGCTGCTCTCTTGCGAGGCTGTCCAGGACGTCAGGGCAGTCGTGGAGCTCAGCACGGTCACCGTCACGTGCTGGGGCTTTTCCGTCAGCTCTTCTATCCATTCCCCTGTGGGGCCTGCAACACACCACAAGAGCACACGGTTCCCTCTGCTCTTTATTTAGGGCACTTGTGCGAAACCTCCCTTCTTGCATGAGATTATTCACCATGAATGAAGGAGACCCACGGATGTGTGCTGGCCTCGCCTGCAGGCAGCAAAGAGCAGCCTGAGGGATCCAGCCCCTAGCCAGCGCTATTGCACTTGCAGCCAAGCCGGAGACGACAAGAGATCCTTTACTCCTCCAAAAATTCGGAACGCAGCATTTCCTACCGCTTACCTGGAACCACCCAGAAATACAAGGTTGGCTCCACAGAAACGTTCTGAAAACAGTGACATCCCTCAATGTACAGGTTCTTGAAAATCACTAGAGGACAAGTACACAAAACGCTTCCCCTCTCTACACGCTAGAACAGCCTCCACGTGTACTATGGCCGTAGAGTACAAAAACTGATTCACAGACGTTGCCACCCCGAGAAGCCGCATTCTCCCTGAGACTTTCTAAAGTGCTTGTACAGTACAAAAGGTTGAATACAGATAAAATAACAAATTGGAAAATAACTTCAGACAAACTTGTAAAAATTTCAGATTTTGTGGAAATTAGCAGCTTTTCCAAGTGGTGCTTTTTTGATAGCTGTCTCTCTGACCTTTCTTCACTGTACAAAATTCTAATTTTTTTTTTAGTTTATCTAGAAAAACAACAAAAACAAAACCCACTAAAACATGAGTTTAATGTAATATCAGCCTATAACGTTTAACAATCCAGACACCATTTGGGTACTACAAAAAATTGAGAAATACAAGCCATTAAATTGAAAGGATGATTCTCTGATTCTCTGAAGCTGTGAGCACAACTTATTCTGGACAGTACGAACTATCCAGGTAAAAAGAAGAATTTAATCATTATATGGTGTCTGGAGCCACTGAATTTATATTTAGTTGTTAAATTCTTTCCGCATTGTCACCAAGGTAACTTTCCTACGATACCTTCATGTCTCAAAGCACAATCGTGGTCCCCACATAAGGACTACTTGATCAGGCTACCAGGAATGAAAAGGCATTTCCCTTTAACTGCATTCTTTCACATCTGACCTTTGATATAACATCAGCAATACATATAAAATCCACCTAAAATATTCTGGATCTTGAATTTGTTAGGATAAATGGGATAACTGCAGTTATAATTCAGTTCTAAAAGCTTACTAAACTAGTGCAGTCTTCGTTGAAAAAAAACATCCCCTGCTACAGGTAACATAAAAATATTAATTCTAATTGACTTCGTAATACTTTGAACCCAATAAGATTCAAGTTCATCCTTTAGCTACCAACTCTTAAGTCCTACAGTTTTCTTTCAGAAAACATTTTTCTCTTTTTTCTTTATTTTCCAAAGACTGCATCTTTCAGGTGTAAAGTTGTTAAAAATAAATAAGAGATATGGGAATTCAGCTAAGTGTGGCTAACCACTATGAGGAATTTAAACTCAAAGAGTTGGCATTTGTCAGCTACTAAAGATGTATTTTTTATTAGCAATGTACATAAGCCTGAGATGCCCTTTGACTGCTTCACACTTTGTCCCTGCCCCAAAGCGCACAGTCTCTAGGAGAAAGAACGTTAAATATTTTCAAGATTCCCTACAACCACTACTTTAATTTTCTGATTCTCTCCTTGAAAGATCCAAAAAGGGGGTTGCGCTTCAGTGACCACTTCTGAGCTCACTGTGGTAATGGCTCTATGGGAAACCTCCCCAGCTTTCAGCTCCTAGCTCTGTCAACACAGCATGATCCAGGTCCATCCATGCAGCTTCACTTAGACTTTTCCATTTTATTCCCTTCTCTGGCATAGGGAAATTCCCAAAGACCAAACTCTGCTGGTATTGCAGCAGAGGCCACAGGTCCCACAGGGTTTTACTCATCAAAACCTCCGTACTTCAAAGTTACATTGGTCAGGGTGAAACAGATTTGCAGAGATACTTACTGATGTAAAAGCTAAGTGTTTTTGCTGATTGACTTTCCCGAACTTCGCAGGAGCCAGAAGAGCTAAATGTTGTTACAGACAACTTGTATTTCCCTGGTTCTTTCAGTTCAGCAACAAATTTGTGAGTGTCCTCGCTTACTGTCAGAAATTCTGTGGAATTCCCTAAATCAGGAGAAAGAAGTAGCATGGATTAACTGAAAATTCAAAGAAAATTGAGGGAGGAAAAAAAAGATTTATGTCAGAAATGCTAATACTGTGTCTGCTGTGGGATTAGAAGGTATCGAAATGGACTGGATTTATGCAAGTAGTTTTATTTTTTGCCATCAGCACAAGAATAATTAATGAACAAGGTTGCTGGATAGCTGTAAAGGAAAAATAAACCCTGGCCAAAATTTCATTTAGTAAGAGGGATGATAAAACAGGATTGCTATGACCGTGCAAATAAAAAACAGCACAGCATGGAAGAAAACGAGCCTCCAATTTTCCATCTATTGCTTTATTATTCTGCAAAAACATATTTGCCCTAAGTGTGAGAAAGATTATCAAAGCTGCTTGTCATGGAAGTAAAACTAACTTGGAGAGAAAAGATATTAAAACCAGAAAATCTCTTAGGTGACACAGTCATTTTCTTGTAGCTGTGTACCTTGAAAACTCTCTCCCTTCTCCATCACAACTATTTCATAGCCTAAGGAATATGTTCTGTAGCTGCACTCTGAGACGACTGTTAATTTGTAAATAGAAAGTCTTTTCTACAGTCCTCTTTCTAGCTGAGGTCCACCTGGGCATATTTTTCTTCAGGGTCAGACAAAGCTGCATGACGCAATACACCTTCTCCAGCTCAAATTTCTGTCCACTTGTTTCTCCTTTCTCCGACACTGCAAAGGATTTACAATAACTGCAGTGAAAACAGTGCAGCAATGTATACTAACATAAATCTTGTTTAACAAAGGAGAATCGTATACAATGATTTACCCATCACCCCTTACTTTTAGGAAGCCCAGCCAGAAAGAAATACTATCCAGTATAGAAAACCTGTTAAGATATGCAGCAGACCTAACAAAGAGAGACTTACTGTGCCTCTGAGCTACAGTATTAGGTAATTAATAACTTAAAAAAGACAACTCCAACAGTGAGGTTCTAAAAAGAGTTATGAAAAAGACCTTTACCTTCCCTTTCAATATTGATATGGAAACCATCGAACGCTGTTGGTGGCTTTGGTGGTAGCCACGTGAGCACCATTTGTACAGGAAGGAAAGAGGGGGGCTCTGGCGTCAGCAACGCCGACAAATTCCCTTCGCTGGCCTCAAAATCCTCGGGAGCAGCACTGACAAACTCCTCCTCGCCCTCTGAGGACTCGGCTTCGTTAGACCACCAGTACGGCTGCGATGTGGCCTCATCCTCGGTGCTGTTATAGCGGTAATCTGGCCAGGCATAAGACGAGTTTGCTGTTGGCATTTCAGGTGGTTCAGTAGAAAAATGGCTGATTTTCTCTTTCCCTATTATATCTTGTGGTCCTATGAACGATTCTTCTGGAAAATTTCCACTGTGCTCTTCCCAGTTGTTTCTACTGATCGGTATAATCTGGACAGAAATGTTTCGAGGTGGGTAAGGAACTAGAAGAGAAGCAAGAGTTAGTCTTCACTGGTATGTTCAATGAACTTTGTGATGTGTCAATTCCCCAGGAAAACAACACATATCATTTGCAGCAAAACAAAGTATCTAGGGTTACTTTGAAATAATTTCTTCATATTAAGACTCTCCTTTGTCTTGTATATATTTATAGCAAAAGTGATTGTAGTGGGATCAAGATTAATGTAAATGCACAGAAGAATCAGGAGTGGAGATGTAAAGTAGAATTTCATGATGTAAAGTAGATATGCAGTGTATGAAAAAAACCTATTTCTTTGCTCACAGAGCAGCAAGGTTACCCAGGTGTGCATCTGTAAGACAGCAACTTCATTTATTTTATTTTGCCTTCTGGAATCTCTAAAACCTTTTGATCATGCAAAAATATTTCCGCAGAAGTGAGCCGAAAAACATACACAAAAGTAACATATGGCATAACTCATGCTCAAAGGCATGCACACCAGATTTCGCTATGGCTTTTCACATGCATTTAACAGACACCTTTCCACAAGCACATAAAATTAGTTTAAATTTTAACATCTGTGAAAGCTTGATCCCAAATTTGGGGTCTCCTAAAGAAAGATAAGATTCTGGTACATGATGATGAAGTGACTCGGGCTAGGATGGGCATGCTGCTTTGACACATGCTAGGATGTGAATACACACCCTACACGTTTTGTCTGTCCCACTGTAACTGCTTGACTGTATGTTCTTACCCCTGATATAGGCGCAGAGCTGGTGCTGACAGTTTTCACTGGTACTTTTTAGTCTGGCCCCTTAGCTTAGATTGCACTGTTTTTTTCACCTGTCCCTTCCTCCCACTCCCATCCCAGCCATAGCCATTTAGACAAAAACATTATGCTCTTATTGCAATTGATGGGAAGAGTGAAGGACAGGAGGGCAGAAAGAAGGACGAGGTCCTTTCGGTTCTATTGGTTACATCCTTACGGGTCACTCTCCCAACGCATACACTCAGGATCATCACAAGAGAACTCAAGCTGGCTTTGCTCCCTCCAAGGCAATGGCCCAACAACACTGCATATACCTTGAGATCTGTCCTTTTAATTTTAATCCTGGTTCATTTCATGTTATACTGTGGAAATTGTCTGTGGTCCAAGAAATTGACAGGAACGTTTTGGGTACCATCCCAGCACCAAATTAAATTAGTTCTGGACTCTGAACAAATGCAATTTTCAGTCTATGCAGCATTGCCGTCTTGAAAATTAAAAGCTCATGCTTTAGAGCATAAACTGACCACCAAGAGGGGTCATGTTCATAAGACATTCTTCTCCTTTCTCATAAAGGATTACACAATGAAGAGAGACTTCAGCAGATTAGCTAGGAGAGGAAACAGACCAAACAGATCAATAGCAGCTCCGTGGCTATTCCCACAGAAGCAGTGAAGGGAGGGAGCCTCATATAAAGTCTCATATAAGGCAGGATTTATTTTCTGAGAAGCAACCTTTCTAACAGAAATGCTCATGCAAGGCGTCCTTGGCGCCAGACTGCACACATAAATGTAAGCCTTGCCCGCCCAGCAGTTGCCCAAGCATCCTCCTCCCATGCTCCTAGGCAGGAGCTGCCCCCATGCCCCCTTTCCTCTCCATGTAGGACCAATCCCCTCCCATGGCAGAAAGGAGTGCAGACAGATGTACAGGCTCAGAGCAAAGGGTACTTGAACGTTTTCTTCACCTGTTCTGTGCTGTTTGGGTTCATGCCTGACCCCGCTGTATTCCACCAGCGTGCTTTTGTTGAAGGTTGCTTCTGATACCAACTGAAACGTGATGTTACTGTAGCATATACCTGGCAGCCAGTGATTGAAAACTGTTTTACCTTTAAAGAAGTCTGCAGAAGATTTAAAAAAGGAGGAAAAGAAGAAAGGAAAAAAAAAGACATCAGACGTCCGCTCTCTGACAAGGCAAACTGCACATGATGACCTGACAGCGTTCCTGCTGCTTAGACACTGCTCAGCTTCGTCTGAACAACTGAATTCTAGCAATTCAGTTCTCCAACATTTCTCCAAGAAAGAAAAAAGAAAAAGCCCAGCCAAACAAATATGAACTATATGTGAACTATTCTTCACAGGCTGCCGGCATCTGGCAGCCACGTGACACTAAACATACCCAGGAGCACCTGGTTTGGCTGACCTTCAATTGTTGCATGCAAAGCCTCCTCGGTCGTCCTCTGACCGACACGCTACATTCAGCATAGATGCTCACAGGGTGACCCACAACACAACCAGGCCCAGGACTGAGCTCTGAGCTCGTCTCTAACATCAGTGCACGCATGGGCTGAGGGGGAGTTACTTAGGGCTATTTGGCCATGGGGAAGAACCGGCTAGTCGACTAGTGAATCGCTAAATCCAGGCCGATTTTTTCAGTTTTCTGCAGCAGCAGCAGGGTTACAAACCCTGACACCATATATTAGCTTTGTCAGGGAAAAAATTGCTGCTAGTATCACTTTTGTTCTCTGTGACAAGACCGTGTTTAGTGCTAAGATCCAGAATCAGCTTTCCTATCATCAGGCACTTGACAGAGTTGAAAACATTACTCTAATCCCCCTTTATACTGAAGGCAAGGGACACCAAAAATCTGAGCCCTCCTTCTGGAGGTGTCTGTCTCCCTCCAGTGAGAGCTTACAACACCTGGACCTCCAAACTGGGTGCTCAGCCAAGAACCCCGAGGTTCAGCCCTTCGCAATACAATGATAAAGAAGAACCAGCTTCAAACACCTGCACGAGGCAATAGGCATAATGAAACGGTTTCCCAAATCTGGGGCATTCCAGGGGTTTTCTGCCTCTTGTAGCTGAGAAATTGCTGAGCGGTTTAATAAGAAGAAATCCTGACCAGAGGGAAGTGAGAGGAAACTTTATTAAGAATTTCAGTTGAGAAATGTCTTCCGGGGAATTCAATAAGCATCTCTATGAAGTCAAAATGTATCCCTGTCCTTTATGCTGAGTTTTGGCATTTTTTTCCTCCCCTTCTTCTGCTCTTTGGATTATAGAGCAGCAGTAAAATAAAATAAAATAAAATAAAATAAAATAAAATAAAATAAAATAAAATAAAATAAAATAAAATAAAATAAAATAAAATAAAATAAAATAAAANAAATAAAATAAAATAAAATAAAATAAAATAAAATAAAATAAAATAAAATAAAATAAAATAAAATAAAATAAAATAAAATAAAATAAAATAAAATATTGTGAAGATTTTAATAGATATGATTATTTGGGAGCAGTGTAAATTGGGGATCCTTTCTCAGGTTGACTTCAGGACTGATGAAAAACATTCCTCACCTCCCAGCTTTCTTCTAAAATCCAAAAAAACAATGTATTACTAAGCCTGAAATAGGAATCAGGTGTAAACCTTCAGCTCAACTATGAAGACCCATCCTTTATATTATGATGCAAAAGTTACCAGAAAAATAACCATCATAAGCAACAGACACCAAAAGTATAACTAATACCACTGTTTCCACTAGTGTATTATCACTGAGTATTAGTGGAATAGTTTCTTCCTACCTTTGTACAGCATTGTTCGGTAGTCTTTTCCTTCCCAATAGCTTATATTTACCCTGGTAAAAACATTGTACTTCTCTGGATACTGAATTTCAAACAACACTCCTGTTTCTGGAGATGGTTTGTAATCATAGATAGAAACGCTGCTCACAGGAAGGGGTTCTAAAGGATATACAAATAAAAGGGGGAAAAAAGGAAGAAAGGGGCAGATTATTAGACAAACAGAGTCTAAACACATTTACAACACTGAAGAAACAAAACAAACTATTTTCTTCACAGACACTCTTAAATCTACAAAGTGGTATTTTGGGCTTCACAGAGATCTGGGGCAAAGCTGCTCAGTGTCTTGATGAAGCTGAGATTTATGTATGCCTCTTCAAAACAATTCATTTTATCAAATCTTATGCTTTAACAGAAAAAAAAACGATCTCTTACCTATAGCAGAAAAGCCATAAAAAGCAAGGTAGAAGCAGCAGTTATTATTAAAGTACTCACACTAACCACATCAGCACGATTTTCACCTTTAAGGCTTGCTGATCAAGTGAAAGTGACCCCAGACAAAATTAGCAAAACACTTTAAATTGCTCATAACTTTATCAGAACTTTTAAAGTTCACTCGGGAGACCATCAGCCTAATGGCCAAAGAAAACTACTTGAATGAAGATTTTCCATTTTTATGCACAATATTCTGTATTTCATGGGTGATTACTTCCCCCTTCCTATCACATCAGAGAGGGCCACTTTCTTCAAAGCACTTATTGACACCAAACTTCTGTAGAATATAACAGCACCATCATCACTACCTTAGTTATGGAGAACGACACACAGAGGTAAAATGGTTTAGTAAAGGACATGGGGAAGCCTGGGCACAGAAGGGCAGTAAGTGTTGGACTTCCAATCTAGTGCCTGAAACCTTGATCCAGAAAGAATGTAAGAAGTAAGAATAATAGCTGATATCCTCTGATGGGGCAGCTAGCCCGCATCTCACATAGCTCTGTTGACTAGAGAAACATGTTAATCCAAGAACACAGGCTACTGCCCACGGTAACAGTCATGGCTTTATTTAGTCTTCTTTATCCATGAAAACACAATCAGAAGAATTAGACTTTTGCTTGATGCTTTCCTTGGGAAGAAAAGAAGTGAACCACTCCATCTTTATATTGGGTAAGAGGGCCAAGTATATGCCAAACAGGATTATAATTTTACCTGGAATTTGTCATACTAACTTAGAGTAATAGAGTTAGTTAATGTACCACTCTCAGGAATGATATTTACATTTCCATTAGAATCATCTTGTTGATTTAGTTCTTGCACACTATAGGAAATGGATTGAAAAATACGGACTGCTCATCAGGGTGGTCTTACTTAGATCCTCATTTTGAGGATCCATTTGAGTTCCAAGTACTGGAGAAAAACTAGTTAAACATTTTTTCCCCTAAAGAGCACACAGACACAATAGGCAAGAGAAGGGGCAAGATGAAAGGCAGTGTAGTATCGATTTCATAGATGGGATCGTCCTGGAGAAGGTGCAATAGGCTAAGCAAAGACTGAAAAGTAAGTCGGAAGAGGAAATTAGTTACAATTACCAGCTCAGGACTTCCAGCACAGTAATATGTTTCCATATGTAACAGTGGACAAGAAAAAGCTGCTAAGGACAAAAGCCAATAATAGGAAAAGAATCTTGCCCAACTCCTAAGAAGAACCTACTGTGTCGTTTCTAACCTTGTCAGTACTTGGCAACCTGGGGAATCTTCCAACATGGTCTAATGTTGTGGGGATTCTTATGCTGCCTCTCATGGCAAAATTTGGCTTAGCACAGGTAAATATCTGTGTATTTGTATATTAACTACTCACAAATATAAGCTAGGAGCCCCACAAATACCAAGGGGCTCCATAGTGGCAGAATCTGTGAAAATTTTGCTAACAACTTGTGATAGTCTAGAAATGAACAAAGTCAGCAATAACAGTGTTCCCCAGAAACAAAAAACACTCTTCTTTCTACTGAGTCGTTCCCTACCACTTATTCCGAAACAAATATGTGGATCCGGCTATCCACATGACCACAGGGTGCATATCACAGCTCACACAGCACATGCTCGTACTTAAAATGTCAATAGCTTGCTCTAAATACCACAACTCTTAGCTGCAGTCATCTTTCATGTTGGCGGGTGTGCCTTGGGCTTGCTTCCGCTGCCTCATTCAGATCTGAGCTTTCCTTATTACTGTAAGAATTACTGAAACCTTCCTGCATCAGTGATTAAATTACTCCGTTTATTCCTTCCTACAACAAATCAAATAAGGGATGGAAGTTACATTCATTTTTAATCCAAATTATTTTTCCTCCTCATGTTCTGATTTAATTAACCAATAACTGAATTAAGCGGTAATCGCCATAAAGTCTTTCTTGCTGTTATCTTCTGCTTACTATCCTCTCCTTGCTTACGGTTGATGTTAGCAGAGTAACATGAGCGACATAATGCAATTTAAAGATTCTTCCATCATCTTACTTCCTTCAGCACCAAATCTTCACATCAAAAGCTATTTGCACACTGTGAAATTAAAAGGACACTCAGCAGATAAAAAACATGTTCTGTTTTTCACTCACTGTTTTTAAAGCTTAAAGAATATGTAACATGCCACTCTTCACCATCTGCATTTACAATTTAGAGCACAGATATCTCATCATTTTCATTTTTCAATTTGCAGCATTTAGGATCCATGTTTTTACAGATTTCAGTGATTCTCAAGAAATAGCCTCAAAAAGACATAAAAAAAAAATCCCTTAAGGCTGCATCATTCTCTGTACTACACTGATGTTAAAGGACATGTTACAAAAAGGACTTTCTTACTACATCTGTTTACAGAAAATTTAACTTCTGCATTTCTCCTGGACTCTTTGGTGTTTTGTATTTAGCACATAACTCACATTATACACACATCAAAATAGCATAATGAATATTGCTAACTTCCTTCTCAAATGCCCTGGCAAATTCTGGACACTTAACGCTCTATAAAAACATTCAATCTGTGCCAGACACATTCATGTTTTAGGTGGCTGCTACAATCCAAGAAAAGAGAAAATACATTGAAAATAACTACTGTATTCTAGTCCAAATCAATTTCTTTTTAATACTCATAAATCTAGTCATTCTACAAACTTAATTAATTATTGATTACTGTGGTAGGATAGATGTAGTATTATACACGGCTGGCAAAAATAGGACAGAGATCAGCTGTCTAGCTTCACACACCCAAACCCAGGTTAACCTTCATATTCTGACTTCTACAAAAAAAAGAAGCTTTCTTTGGGGAAGGATCTAACTCCAAAGGGTAATCCCTTTACTCACTTCCTGAAGAAGTTATGAACTACACAGCATTTTCCCCAGGATGTGATTATTTACTGATCTGTATTCTGTTGCTGGGAGTAAATCCTAGTCAGGATGAAGCTTCAGTTATGCTATATACTTCAGGGATCATTTTCTCTCTTGCTAGAAAGCTGCCAGTTTTGAGGTGAAACATCTGCTGTTTAATATTGTAAACATATAATGTTCAAGTTTATGATTGGTAATGGAGGATACCACATGCTTACAAAAGGAAAATATAAGAGGAGGTAAAACACAGCAGTGGTCTTGGATACTGTGACTTCTAGATGTCTATGTAAGACGACAAGACCATAGGGACTGAAAAATAATACTGGCTTGTGAACAAAGATGTATCTATTGGTTTTCAGCAGATTTAGGCCAAGACTTTAGATTAACCTGCTGGTGAAAATACTGGTCGGAAAATACCCATCTGGGTGGATTTTGATTTCGACAGGTCCCCTTAAAGAAAGGGCTATATAGAATCATAAAATGCTTAAAGTTGAAAGGCACCTCTAGAGATCATCCAGTCCAACCTCCTGCTCCAGCAGAGACACCCAGAGCACGGGGCACAGGGTGCCATCCAGGTGGGTTTGGAAGATCTCCAGAGAAGGAGACTCCACAACCTCTCTGGGCAGCCTGTGCCAGGGCTCTGTCACCCTCACAATATTTATTAATATATGATTATTATATGATCTCATTATATGATCTGTTTGCTGAGGAGAGCAGAAGATTGTATGAACATCCGAAGATGTATTTCTGAGATATGTTTCAAAATTGGGGCTCCCATGAAGAGTCAGGTTTTCTAAAGATAGGCCACATGATCCTCTAAAAAGAAAAAAAAAAAACATCAGTGACTTGAGTTTTACATTTCATCAATGAAATGATGAACAACCCTGAAGCACCTACTTCAGCTGCTCTGATCCATTAAGGACTCGGAAGAATGGATTCAACCTGCTGAATCACTTCCTGCAGCCAAACATTGAGTAAGTTTAACGCCATTACTTTCCAAGAGCTGAAGAGATGATAGTCCCAGGTGAGAAGCCTGTTGGTCTCTAAGGGAGAATATTTTCTGCAGAACACACAGAGGGTGAATTCTCCCTAGACGAATCTATTTTATGGAGATTTGGGTGAGAAGTCACTGACTTTTGAAACAATGACATATTTACTCTTAATCAGAAGCTAAAATAAAAGTAAGAGCTCTTCTAATATCCCCTCACATATCCTGAGTTCTCCAATTCCCAGCAGAAATATATTTTTCCTGCAACATACAATAACTCGCCACTGTATTGCTTTCTCCACTCCTTCAAATGTGGAAACATTTTTTTCCTCCTGAACAAGCAGAAATATTGACAGAGAATTAAAAAAAAAAAAAGGCAATGCAGGTATGAGTCACACTGGAAATAAATAAAAGAAGCCTTCAAGCCAGGAAAGAGTAGGATTGAGGGTGAGAATTTCAGCCATTGGTTTTAGAGCTATGCTCTTTATTGCTCTCATGAACTCCTTTAAAGCCTATTAAAACTAAGTATTAGTTAATTAGTTAAATATTGCAAAACACTGAATTAATGATATAAATTCTTGAGTCACTTCAAAGCTTCAAGACCAGAAGAAAACAGTCTTAAAATTACACAGTGTTACATACTAGAGCTACATCTCACTTTGCCCAGATTGAAATCCAGAAGGAAGGTCATTCTGATATGCAAAACACAACTGTGCACACTGAAGTCTGGTCAAGACAGGAAGATTAACACACCCATTCCCGTGAAAACCATCACAGGGACCTTTAACAACAGGTGGTGAAGGTCTTGGTTTAATATTTTCTCCTTCAGTGAAGTACCTAGCCGAGTTTGATGCTAGAGAACCAGAATTAGATGATAGAGTGCTATTTTGTGATCAAATTCTATTTTACAGGTTTCCTGTCTTACAGTTGAAAGTGTCCTCCTCTTCTCATGCTTATAAAATCCCATCTCAGGAAGCGATGTGAGGATGTGGGCTGTGCTCACACTGACAAAACCCTTAGGCACTGAGAGGATATATCGCAATAAATAGGTCAGGCTTGGCATTACAATGATCTGGACTACAGAACCTGGACAAGGGAACTCCTGAGTCTATGTAGTTTTGATTAACAGCGAGAAAACCTCAAACAGAGAAAAGACATTTTCACAGTAGCTGATCCCTGCACAATATGATAATATTCATAATATTCAGATACCCTGGAACTACTGTAACTTTTGTCATTGCAGTAAAAGCCACTGTCACAAGCTTAGGTTGAAACTTTTTTTTTTTGGAAATAAACTGTTCAGTCTCAAACTGCTCAACTTACAGCATGCATAAAAACCTATGTGTACATGTGTATATAAAAACACATACACATGTAAATATGAAATATACATACTTATATGTACACATTCTGACAGCTTTTACATCAACTTTATCTTGAATATTCTTTTTTTTTTCCTAGACAGAAACCTTTGAAAGATAAGACAAAATTCTCCTTTGGCTGGAGCGTGATGCAGTTTCAGCCTGTGAGGACATGTACTTTTTTTCTTGCCAACATGTTGAGAAGCAGCACAACAAAGAGATGTAAAAAGGAAAAATGGAATCTCAACAAGCTATACCATTGGAAAACATTTTTCCCCATGATTCTTATTAAATTTCTGAGGAGGCATTCTTTCTGAGGTATTTTGCTCTCATTTTTACACAAATAGTTTGGATAGACACTGCTCTTTTTGACTGTGAGATCTCTACCACAAGCCCAAATTCAAAGATTTCTTCTCCTTGCTCTGGCTTCCCAACAGAAGATCCTGTAAAATTATTGTAAAACACGAAGCATAGCCTTGGGAAAAAACCACACTGGCATCACTGGCTATCCTGCTTGATTTATCCTGTAGCAGCCTAACGAACGGGACCTATCTATAGCTGGTAAAGCTCTCCTGATACCAAGGAAATTATAACAGGAATTAATTTAATCCTGGATGTTACTTGCAATGTGTGAATTTTTTTCCATGAGTAAGATATAGATAGAAAAAAAATGAGACAGTTACATGTTTTTGCATAGTCAAAATAAAATAATGATGCTTAACAGGCACAGAGAGCATATGGCATAAAGAAAAATATGAATCTACCCTAATTACTGTATTAACTGCTAACACCCAAGTTATTTAAGAGTAGCAAAAATCACGTGGAACAGGCAAGTGGACCACAGCAATAATAGGAGAAAAGAAAAACTAAAGAAACCAGATATCATCTAACGCAGCAGAAATCTCTGGTCAGTATATCAATTTGAAGGATTCATAAAAATATCATACTGAAACATCATTAAAAAGCCCAGCCTGCTACATCATCTTTTTATTCCAAATTTACTTTAATTCCTATACCCTTCTACTCAAAAATGAACATGGAAAATTGTTTTCTTTTCCGTAAACCTGGTTGTATATCTATTGATCATAAGCTATGAAATTCACTATTTTTTTCTTTTTTTTTTTTTTTAATATCAGTTCCTTGAGCAGCACCGGCCAACTGCTAAGGCCTTTCCAAGGTCTGGGTAAGCAGCAGAGGCCACAGCAGCAAACCCGGACGAGCTGCCAGAGCACGTGCATGAAACAGGTGGTGAAAGAAGCAGGTTCATTTCCCACGAGAGACGCAGGGCACAACCTGCTTTCAGAAAGCAGTAAGTCTGACTCGGAGCGGCTGAGAGCAGCACGGGCTGTGCTCCTTGGAGCCAACAGCCACACAGTCTTTCAGGAACGCCTTAAGGAGACACCTCTTCCCAAGCTGGGAATGGGATGTCTGGGGCTGGATTTGATGGGCTAGGTGACCTTGGCTCCTCTTTTCCTTCAATGACTGCCAGGAAAGGAGCTCTGCAGTCCATCTGCCATTCCGAATCACGCCTTCCCCAAAGTCAAAGAAAGGGAAATTTAGGCTGCCTATGAAACCTGAAGTTGCCTACTGCACATAAGTATTCTTATATATGTGTATATATGTCTAATGACAGATTGTCATTACCTCCATTCATATGGTATTTTTTTCCTGAGGCTCATCCTGGTGATCCTTGTTGGTGCAGACTGGACATACAGGGAAGATTGATCGCACAGATGATGCAAAAATCTGCTATGTCCTAAGCAGCAGGCACTTGGTAACAAATAAGGCTACTGTAATAGTATTTAAGGTTCTTATTACAGTGGATAGTGTTTGTTCATAGAATAAGTACACAAAATCATAATAATTTCTTATCTGCAAGCCAAGTAAAAGGCTTCATAGATTTAAAGGTGCTATTTGATAAAAAAAAATATACTCATCATCAAAAAGTTCCCTCATAGACCTTTACTATTGTCTAAAGGAATTATTAATTACCCTCATGTTGAAAATAGTGTGCATATGTGTATATAGTAATGATTCATTACAGAAACCCAAACATGATTTAGATTAAGCCTAGGTTTAGAACAGAACAAGATTAAGGATTTGCTTTTACTCTTCTCAAAGTATTTCTTGTTTGTCTTTTGTTCCTTTTGAAGCCGTCTTTCAGATGAAGAAATCAAAGCACCTGGAGGCAGTAGGACAGAGAGTACTCCATTGCAGAAATCTTCAGCTCTGGCGCCAGACAGGCTTGGCCTTGGAGACTGCTGTCTGCTTTCCATATGACTTCAACATATTATCAAACAAAGAACATTGTTATGACATCTAAAGCACAATGTACCTCAACATGTAACAAGAGTGCTTACACTGAAATGTCAGTCAATATGTTTTGAGCCTTTTACTAGATTTTGAGAGCCTCTGGATCACACGGTTTAGGAGAAACCTGGAGAAAAGGTTCATCCATTCCTCTTATTTCCATGAAATCAACTTTTATAGCTTCCATTTAAGAAGAGTCACCCGCAGGAAACATATATTTGCCCCTTCCTCTTGCCCAAACTTTGCAAATTTTCCCTCAGAAGCCTTCTCAGTACATCTTCTCTACTGTTTTCACACAGAAATTCATCTACACAGAAGGATGACCTATAAAACAAAACCAAAATTTCTCCACAAGGAGAGCTTCTGGAAAAAAACAACACACACAAAGAGAAGAAACAGAAGGAAAAAGAATAAGGTGCTACTTACTGGTTAACACAGTGATTGATCTTGCTGACTTGGAAACCATATTTGAGTTCACTACCAACAGAGTTACTATGTAATATAGGCCATGGTATTTGGCATTGAAAACCACAGGGGCAGGTAAAGTGCTATTGAATTCTTCGAACTGGAAAAAGTAGTTCTTGGATTCTCCAGCTATCTTCACAACATATACAGAGGATGAGCTCACCACATCAGATGCCTCCAGGGAGACAATGATACAATTGTCTTCTCGGACAGTAACTTGGAAAGGTTCTGCATTCTGCAAAGAAAAATAAAAAAGATTGTTCTGAAATAAAATCCATTATTTACTTTTCTCCCATTTCCTCCAATACGCATAGGATGATCACGTATCTTTGAGTTAAGGTTACATTTCATATTCCACAAGGAAGCTATCATTAAGTTCCAGCCACTTCTTTAGAATTAAGTTCACAAGCAGCTGACGTCGTGGCCACACAACTCTAAGAGTTTTCCCTCTGCCTAATTCCTGCTTTGTGTTTTCTAATGCTCTGGCCACACCATTCTTTTATAAATCAAGGAACAAAGGTTCCAAGGAGCAGCAGCAAGAGGATGTCCAATAAAAACAAGGTAGTGTAATGGTAAGCCACGAAATAAAAACAAAGAAAAAAGAAAATTAATTAAATGATCCACTTGCACTGCAGACACTGATCATATCCTCTTGAACTCAAAACATTCTCAGAGGTTGCAGTTGAAAAATAATTTTTGGCACCTGCTAAGCACCTTCAAATAGGCCTGTTCAATAGGAGTCAGGTCACCAACTCTCAGAATTAGGTGCTATGTCCATGGCTTTGGTGGGCACTTTACATTTCCTATGCTACACTGTTTCATTTTCACTATTTCTTAATTATTAGTAGAGAGAAAATGAAGCAATTTAATCTCGTTTTTATATACTATGAGTATGATAAGTCATTGCCACCTTAAAACACTTTCCTTTTTATTAGTTGCAAAATTGCAAACCAGCTGTCTGCAAGAAGCACTTGTTCTCTACAGGAATTTTCAAAACAGCTTCATGGTAATTAACAAGAAGGAAAAGTTCAAGCCTGCATCAAACTCACTTTTTTGTTTGTTTGTTTATGAGGCTACACTGATGCGTAATTTTTTTTTTACTCCTAGGTAAAATCATGATATATGTTTTTTTCCTATTCCTAACTCCACAGGAACTTCTTCCTTCACATTTCACAGGCTGAGAGCGTCATTGGAGGGGTTTTTATCGGGCTTTTGGATTTCACAGTATATGTAGGTCATATTCTCTGATTTTCTACAGCTGTCATTAGAATCAGAAAATGAGATGGGTATACAATGAAATCTGAAAATACCTTAAAACGAAATGACTCCAGAAACTGAGACTCTATGGTAAAAACATGTAAATCTTTTAATATTGATGATAAAATATCAAGAGCTGGTCAAGTTATGCAGAGTGCAGAATTCACAAATGACACCCTAAGGCAAGAGTCCTGGACTCTGGGCACGTAATATTTAGCCTCATAACCCACTTCAGGAGTCACTCAGAGCTGTAAAAGTTAGAAAATTTTCCTATATATAATTGATGCAGTGATGTCTACCACCAGGGACACTGAAATAGCAGGGCTGAGAAGAAGAGACCACAAGGAAAACCCTGTTCTGCCACAACATGACAGCAGGGTAGCCTGTGCATAGCAAGTCCAGCCCAAGTAGAATCCTCCCAGACCCAAACATCTTAAACCTAAGATTAAAAATAGAGAAGTTCATCTTCAACTCTTGATTGGAAGCATGCTTTGATTAGCCTCCAAAAAAATGACTTGGAGTGCTAAGATGATACAAACCAAAGTTATCAGTGGATGAATTGTGAAGGTTTTGATAATGTCTCACAGATGGCCAAGCAATTACTCAGAAAGGTTTACAACACAAGAGCACAACTTTGCAAAAGCTTACATGTGTTTACCTTTAACAACGGAATCCAATAGGCTTACCCTTTAAGTAAATCAAAGCACTACATTTCAAACTTCCGTATTTTGCCTAAAATCCTGATGCAGCATTTGGAACTAGCCAATATGACAGGCCAAAAGATTCACATTTTCAACAGAGTATTATATTTAGAACTGCTCAGGAAAGGGGAGCCCTGTTATGCTGCTTCATCCCCATTCTCCTCTCACTAACAGAATCTGGAACGATTCCCTCAGCATTCCTGAAATGGGCAGACTTGCTTTCAGTGGCAGATGCTCTATCCTGTCACTGAAAATAGGCTTTTCTTCCAACACCAAGCAAAGATGGCAGCCCTGATTCAGCAAGGTTATTAAAAGGTAATAACCTTGAAGTACACGTATAATCCTGCAGACATCAGTGGATTCTGACCTTCCACAGACTTGCATTTAAATGCCTCACTAGAACAAAGTTAACTGTGTTATCTCTCAAACTATTCTAGTCTTCTCACAGCTCTGCTGCTCAACTGTGTGATACTAACCCAATTTACCTACCTTGCTACGAAGCAGCAGAGTCCAAAAACCCACTATGTGCCAATAGGAACATAGTTCAAAGCAAGTTCCCTGTGTTTGGTGTTATTATAACTCATTTGTGATGCTAATTAAGTACAGCTGGAAATTAAGCATATAATTGCAGTTACAGGCATTCCTAGAATATAATTAGGTGCTTTCAGACCGCTCGTATGGGGTATGATTTTATTCTTGGATTCTTCCATGGATATTGTATTCAGCATATCAAACACTGTATACCTTTATTTCCCCCTCACCAGATTGTTTTCTGGTGTTCACAGTGCTAGTCAGCAGATGATCTGCTAACCTGCTGCAACAGTTTTCAGACAGCTAGCATAATAAGTTGGCACTAGCCAAATACATCCAAACACACCTCACATCCATCTGCTGTTGCTACCTAGGAGGAGACCCGACAGGGAAAAGTTACCACTTCTTTATATATATATATATCTGCATGTCTATATACACCAAAAAGTTGTAACTTTATCACCTAAGTATGAGGGCACTGCTAAATGGCAGCCTCCCTCCTTCCTGTGCCAGTGCCCAGACGCTGCTAAACCACTGCATGAGTGATGTACGTGCATTTCTCGACTGGCATCTCACCATTAGTTGTGTGGCTCATCCATCCCACACCTGCACCCACCTGCACAATGCACATCTCCTCTGAATGCTATCTATTCTGATAGGATTACATGGTCTTCTCCCACACACCTGTGTGCCGGGGCGTTTAAGCTGCTGCTGCCTGAATAGGACGCAGGGTTTTTGTGAGGCACCTATTGTCTCTTGAAATAATTTCTCTTTCCATTTTAGCACAAAGGTTCGGTTTGTAAAATGAAGCGAGAGAAAAGGGATGAATAAAAGCCCTGGCAATCAACATGTCATAGGACTAGATCATTTATCTCCCTTGGGGATACGTATTTCACTTTAGCAAGCACTGTTTAAGAGCAGACCATACCATGTATCCCCTCCTCCAGGCTATATGAGGTGAGGCTTACCAACCAGCACTGGGCTGGAGATTTGGGGAAAGAAGGCTAGGACAAATCCAGTGTTTTTTCCAAGCACCACTGGAAGTGACAAACATGCCCCACTTAACTAGGTTGTAAAGCCAGCGTGTCTTAGGACTGACAGCATCAGTATGGTAAATACACATTTCATTACTTCTGGTCAGCTAGCTGCAGGATTTAATTTGCTGGTGTCACAGCTTGAGCGGCTGTTTCATGCCTGTGGGGAAATTTGGCAGGGTTTGTGCATTCGGAACCAAATGACTGGCTTCAGCTTCCTTACTAGTCTATTATTACAAGCTCGTGCCGCACTAAAGCATTTAGAAAAAAGCAGGGTGTGCATGTGTGTGTTGGGGGGGTTAAATCCCACAATGTAATGCCTGTTCACTCATTTGCAGTGCATGGATGAGTCATGCTAGTGGAATTCTCAGCCAGTGATGCGGTTCCAATTAAAATAAAAAGGAGGGGGAAGCAAGAAAACACATGACGTCCAAAATCAATCAATCAATCAATCAATCAATCAAAGAGCAATGGGAAAGAAACACCTTGCTCCAAAATCTTTTTTAGAAGTCTATATCCTCAGTTTGTTTTCCTTTAATAGTATGGGTTTCATACCTGAAGAAGAGATCAGTTTCATAGCAGCTACTAATTTTCTGTATTTGAGCTTTTGAATCAATCACTGTGAAAGATATCGGACCTCTCCCTGAGCACCGAAAGCACAAGTAGGTAAATGTTCTACTTGCTTCAGGAGGAGGAGGGGATGCTCATCAGCTCTGCAAAAATGGACTTCAGGTACTGCTAACTGCTGATTCACCAGGAAGGAAAACCATGTTACCTTCCACCAAACAAGCAGAACTAAGGCTCTGAACAAATCTAACTTCTGTCCGCTCACACAGCGTTTCCAAAGTCGGCATCTGAAATCTCAACTCAAATAGTCCACTTTGAAGCTACAAGCATCAACTTCTCAGAACGAAGGAACCATATTGAGCTCACACATTGTATAGTGCTCATCAAAACAAACATCAAAGTACTATAAAATAGCATTTGCACTGTATACAGACCTGCTGGCTAAATTACTGGCTATTTTTGTGAGGGATTCTACTACATCCACGTGTATTTTGTCCCAGTGGCCAAAATGGCCAATTTTCTTCCAAGCCACAACTCATTCTAGCCTAGATTCATCTTACCTAATTTTAGGTACTTAAATGACACTTAGAGCCAAGATGACCTTTTCAGATCTACCTGTGGATTCATCCCAGATCTGGATTACTTCTGAAAGGGCAATAAGCAGCTGAAGGGTCAGCACTCCCAGCTTGGCAAATTCTGTTAAGTCATCTTAAGTGCCAGCCTCATAATGAGGGAGGGACTGGAAGCAGATTTCAGAATTTCTGTCCTCTGCTATAGTCTTTCAGGGGGCCCTCCTTAGCACATACGAAATTTCATAAAATAAATCATGTTATATTATTTCTGTATCAGCTTCCTCATGTAAGTTGCGTATGTGTCATTTCCCTGTGATGATGACAAATGATACTGAACAGCGATTACAATTGAATTGGTAAAGATACTTCCACTAACACAAGTTAGTTCACTGTAGTTACTGTGAAGTGAACCAAGAGAGAGTCAAAAGCTAAAATCTGACCTCTTCATAAACTGGATTAGATAGGCACTCTATTGGGTAATTTTTTTTTTTTTTTTTTTTTACTTCAGATGACCTTTCAGGTTCCCATATCACTTCTCTCACAGTACCACCCAAGTGCATCATCCAACCATCTCAGTCTAATACCTAGTATCTTTTTCATCTTCACATCTCCCTTTTAAAAAGAGTAAAGCAGAAAAAACTGCGTATTTTCTGCAAAATTTTACACTGTCTGTGCTCCAAATCCAGTCTTCTGATTCTAGTTTTCAATAAGAATGTTGCATATGATGGAAATCAATATGGTTTCACACAAAGATACAAGCAGTTCCCCCTGCCATGACCTGGGGAAAAATCCCTCTGAGCACAAATAGGAAACATGGAATATACACCACATTGAGGCATCTTTGCAACTGTCAGCTCTCATAACCAGATGTTCTAGTTTTAAAGGCAAAATGATGCTTGCAGTATTTGGGTAAGAATGCTAAGCTTTTCACAAGGTCTACTGAATGCTGAGGCAGACACAGATTGGAGGAATGTCAACTGCAAGAAGAGAAAGATTGCTTGAAACGGTCTTCAAGCAATGGAAATGGAAATGTGAGGATAGCAGTTAGTAAAAATAAGGCAATTTAAGCCTGGGGGTTTGGGTTTTTATCTACTGTTCTCCACAGGTTGTGCAGAGAAGGTCCCTTACATACATACATACATACATACATACATACATACATACTCTTTAGACTAAATGCTCCATGGGAAAAACAGAAACCTTTTTATTCAAGATTTTTCATTAAAAAAAAATAAAAAAAGAATATTTTAAGGAGTGAAAGGACAGCAAAAGCAGCACTTCTCAAAAATTTATGAGATCTAATTCAGGTTAACAAAGCATTTCTGGCATTCTGCTCTACAAATAGGATCCTCAGCACTGCTTCTATCCTTACCCTTAAAGAGCCAGTAATAACAATAACCTAGTCATATTTTATAAATGAGTTTCAACATTGCTTTGTTCTATGAGACAGCTTTAGAGGAGAAGTATGCTTTTCCTCTCCAATGCAGAACACAAGGGCTTTTTAAAAAGTAAATGTCAATATTATATATACAGTCCATCCTGTTCTGAAGTTAATAATCTACTCTAGAACTAATGCAAGGAAATCTTCCTTGACACTATCGACTGCTATTGCTACAGCACTAAGTAAATGCCAAAATGCTAAGCATGTGAAAAAGAAATGTTAGCATCATTAGGGCTAGTACTTTCTATGTAACACTTTGCCAAAATATCAAATATTTAATAAGCTGCAGTTAAATATTTATTTCTAGCTCATCTTTCTACTGCAAGCTGGGAGAGGGAAAAGCCTAAGCCTAGTGATCCAGGGACTCCTGATATTGACAAAGTTTAAAACAGGGTTAGAACTTCATAGCTCTTTCTAGTCTACGCATATAGACCTGAAAATCGTCAGGAGCTCACATTCAGGCAAACATTAAAGTTTGGTCTTTCTCTAGAACTAAAGTTTTATCAAAAGAGACAATTATCCTTAAAGAAAAAATTAATTTGCTCCAATTTCTCAACCACAACTCGTACATCCTTTCAGACATTTATTGGAGTCTCTGCAATTAAATTTCTAGCATCCCTTGTGAACAGCTCCAAACATACACACATGCCAGATGAACCAAAGGAACCACAGCCATAATTTAAAGTGCCTCTTCCCTCTCAAGCCTATATGTGAAAAACAGAAAATAAGAAAGGGCACAGAAAACACATTGCCTCATCAGCTCCTTTACTCTGTCCAGTTGACCTCTGCGATGCAGTTGTCCAGTTACCACTTCTTCCTCAGTCTTTTGGGAGATGAACTACAGGAAATTTCCATGCACAGAAATGTAAAATGATTAGAGTTGTACTAAGGCCAGATGGAAGGTGAAGAAGTCATGTTGACTTCATGAAGAAGTCAACGGCTTTTCCGTTTATCTCCAAATAGAAAGAATATTTATCTCAACGGGGAAAGGAAAAGAGAGAAATAATCTCCGCAGTTCATAGAAGATGGAGTTCATTGAGAAGCATCATCCACATACACATTACCCTAAGAATGTACATATTCCCTTATCCCTTGAGATGAAGTCCTTTTACAGCACACTATGGGCCAACATATACCCAAATACTATAGTTGCTTATTAGTCACAAAGTTCAAGGAACAGGTTCCTCACTTCCTAACTTCCCTGGGAAGTTAGTAACTTCACCTTGGGAAAAATTCTGTAGAAGAAGACAGAGTGAGTGAGAAATGAATTTATAGGGATATTCTGAAAAGCTTGCATTACTAGAAAAAATATCTTTCTTCTCATATCATCAACTGGTCTTTCAAGGGAGTCTTACATTGCAAAGTACCCTACAGGAGATAAAATGAATACTGAAGGAGGAGTGCTTTTTAGGTGATGAAGGACAACCTCTCTGCTGTTTAGGCCTTCATTTCCAAAAACAGTGGATTCACCCATTCAAACAGCCACAGTCTGGAACATAAACTTTGAATCAATTACTGATACCGAAACATAACACCAGAGAGTCAAACAGAAAATTCCTGAGGTTCAACAGAAGTTGAAGACTGGTCTTGCACCATGAGAAAACTCTTGGCTATGAAGTGCTCCAGCACCTGATGCTGGCTGCACTTTATCTTCTGCAGTCTTAGACCACGAGGCAGGGGTAGAGAGCAAGTGCACTCTTAGGGATATATAAAAGTGAAACGTTTTCATCTTGAACCGACTGGGCGTATATGTCCTTTGTGCACACAAGTCAACTACCACTTGAAGGAAGAATGCAAGGCTTTGTTATTTGCAATACCTGCAAAGAGCACATCTGGGAGGAAGTTACAGCCTCCTTTTATCTGAAAAATTGGAGATCAAATTGGCTACCTAATTCATTTGAAATCACGAAGCAACTCAGGGGGAAACAGTGGAAAAGAAGTGGCCTTCCTGCCCATTCCCCACGACCACCCAACGTTAATATATAATACAAAACTACACTCAATGAATAAATGGATAGGTAGGCTCCTCACAGGCCTAACTCCTTATTCCTTCATGTCCGGTAATACTAATGGGAATTAGGAACTAAGCCACTCTTTTTTTTTTTTTTTTTTTTTTTTTTACTTCAACTTTTCAAATATGTTTTGAGACTTCTAGAGAGGTTTGAAAATTTTAAATAAGGGGACATTTATAGAAAAAAAAAAAAAAGAAAAATAATTTGTTTCAAATGAATTCTTCTGGCCCTGCAATTTATTCCACTGTATGAGAGTTGTTTGCTCACTCTGCAGGGTCTTATTGACCTTGTATAGCATTGATACAGCATGATAAAATTAAATATCTATAAAATATTTACACTGCTGGCAACCTATACAGCTCCTGGTTTAGGTCAAAAACATTAAACAATGTCAATTATTGAGCTTCAGTTGTGCAGCTGAACTCCACTTTCCCCCATTCACAGAGGGAAGCATGTGTTCATGCTCTTCTTATGTTATCAGAAAAAAAGAAAAGAAAAAAACCACACAAAAAATCTGAAGCAGATCCGGGGTAAATTTTGTCTTCATCTAAGAAAAAACCATCAAGATAATGTCTCCAAAGATGACAAAGGAAATGGCATAGTCAGGGAGAAATACCTATACCCAGATGTGCTGTCTTCATATTTTGTACTCTAATACTTATTATCTTTCTGCCCACAGCCATAACTGCAGTGTGATCTCCCCCTCTTGAAAGACAGCTTATTCAGGTTCAAACATAGGTCTATTCTATTTTCTTTTCAAATCCAAGTAGAAGCTGATAGTCTAGCCTTTGATTGCAGTGCTGTACTCATATGTTCTCTAAATTGGCAAGTGTTGATCTGAGAGAACCTGCTGAGATTTTTCATGTTATTTATATATAGTTCCTGTGGTTAAATATTGTCTTTTTTTGCTGAAGCATTTGCTGTACAGATTTCTTTTGCTTTTCCCCAACCTGTGCTAAGCGTAAGATAAGTGCTTAGTGCCATTTCCCTGATTACTAACATGAGATGAGCTCCAAAATTCTCTGTACCACACAGGGTCAATTGCAGATCCACATGACGCATTCCAGCTGCTGCATCCTGATTTTAAAACCATTTCTAATGCAGCTTTAGACTCAGCCATTTGTACTCATCTCATAAATTCTTAGCCACTGAAGAGCTCTGCATCCCACCGCTGCAGGCAGCACAGCCAGGAAAACGGCAAACCTGCTCATGCTGCACGAGCACATGTTCTTTCCTAACAAGTTAATAGCAAATGCAATTGACATAAAGGGTTTTGACTTGCAAAAAGAAATTCTGCAGTTGTGTACTAGAGCAGGAAAATAATCACTCATTCTATTTCTAATACACAACCGCAAACTGTATCATTTATTGAGACACAGTTATACTCTATCAGAAGAATTTGTTTAAATACTCCACATGCCTATATGCATAATTCAAGCACTGAACTTCCTGTCACCTTCTAAACAAACAGTTCTTAACAATATGTTGGTCAGAATTTTTACGCTGAGACTTTGGTATCTGTTGGAGGGTTCATCTGGCTCAATTTTATCAATCTAAAAATTGAGCCTGCAGTTTAGTCTAGTGCCGTAGGCTCCCTCCATAGGAAGAGATAGATCTCTAGAAGTTGATTCATCCACTTAAGATTAAACAAATTGCCTTCTGTAGACGCTTTTCTCTATCTGGAAACCTTCCTTTTCCATATCAAAAACCAGATGAGACCAGATGCATCCTGTGTAATTGCTGCTACAATTCAGATTTGTATTGCCATTTTAATGTATTACGTCTGATAATCTTTTGTGTCTGAATTGATTTTAAAAGGTTTTAATTTTGCTTAGTGGTTTTCTTTTGCAACAGTATAAAAAAACATGATGGCCCTGACTGAGCAAAGCACATAACTTTGAGTGTACAAAAGCTGGTATTCAGCAGAAGATCCAAGCACCTCCATAAATCCTTCGCTTGTGTGACAAAGGAGGGCCTCTGTGCAAGAATTGGTCAAGGCCTCTCTTCTGGAATTGTCAGTGATAAACTCCTCCAACTTTCTCCTAAGAACTTTATTTTGTCTTTTATGAAGTGAGGTTGCTAAAAAATCACCCACTGGATATTGCAAGAACTGCCTTATTGGAAATGCTGAGATCCATGTTCTGCAGGTTCCGTGTTCTCTTCATGCAAATTACTATTGCCTGGTTGTCTTTTAATACCTGTCTGAGCTTTTCTCCAAACACAACAGGCAAGATAAAAACTAAACACAAGGCCAAATAAAAGGCAACTGAGCAAGGGCATGTGAAAATATTCAATGGGAAGCCTGCTCACTAATGTAGAGTGAATTATAAAACAAGACAAATAATTTTAAACAACTTCTGGCTGATTTTAACTCAGGGTGCTGGTGCATCTTTATACATTAGATATAAAAATATATGTTTATTCATAAACATATCTTCAGCCTAAGATGACTTTACAAGCAGCAGGACGTTGAATGGATCACATAACCTTTCCCAGAAGTCCCTCACAGTAAATACCTACTTATCTTTATTTCACAGGCATTAGCTCACTGACAACGTAAAAGTTTTTCAGACTACTAAACACCACAATATAAAATACTCTAGTAACATACAAAAGTACTCATATTTTAAAGCAATAATGATTTTCTTTTCTAGTCATCTACTGGATGTCAGTTCACCACGTCTTGCTCCCTTGCCGTTTGCTTCTCCTATTTTGTGTGGTACTTGTGGTGAACGGCATAGACAGAGATCACCACACGGAATTTTCCGACATTTCCTTAATTCACAGCAGGTGGCGCTTCTATACACAATCACAGGTCATTTGGGATTACACTAATCTGGGCAAAAAATGCATTAGTCTCATGGCTGGCTGCCTTTTTCAGTCTTGGTATTGGCATTTCTCAATGAAAAGTCACTCATACCAGCTTTTTAAAATGTATCCAGATAACTTCTGATGCAGAAGATGAGCTAAAAAACCAAGCTTAGGCACCAAGATATTTTTGGAAAAATAGCCAAGTGTGCCCCTTTAGATGCCTCCACTTGCAAAGTACAGTCCTCTCCATACACATACACACACACATCTCCTACCCACCAGAAAGATGCTGCAGTGCTCACTCCCAGTGGCAGCTGTTTGACAATCAAGCCAAATGAATGGTTTCTCTTATTGATTTAATGACTTTAATTTTCTTAAAAGACATTCTTGATCTTTTTTTTCCCCCCACCAGACCCTCACTGAAATCTTTCTCTCCATCTTTCCACACCTTTGCTCCACTATGCCTACGCAGCAATGAAATGCTTTAACATTACCTTCCATTTCTGCTTCTTGTCCCTGCTCAGGTTTAACCCTGCTGCAATTTTAGCAGACTACCTTGGGTGCCAGGACAGTCAAGGACTTCCGACCAAGCTGTCTCCTGCCACCCTGTAGAAATTTAATGTAGCAGAGAACTGAGTAGGTGCTTCTGTTTTCTGGATTAATGGCAACAGGTTATATGAAGTATTGCAGCACTGGGCATGTTTTGGAGATGATTTCTGAAGTTACACCAACACTCCTGAGAACTCATAGAAGAAACTTATGGCACCGGAGTCTCCTTACGTTTTCTGTCAGACCCCCCAACTTCAGAGGAGCGGTTCATACGACCCCAACAGTTCCCTGAATTCTTTCTATCTCACAGCATAGAAAGACATCTGCAAGCAGCAGCTTATCCACCTTTTAATAAATCATCAGCAATAATATAATGAGTGTATGCTCTTGATTTATTTCGAATACCAGGTAAAACTGGCTGGCTTAAATTACCACTAACGTTTGGGTCATAAATATCCTCAGATACCATATTTCACCTGAGCTGATATGCAGTGATTTAATAATTTATGGTAACTGAATTGCCTGTGCTCTGTTTTTCCTGCAGTTGTAAATACATCCCACATGTGTATCAGAGAGTGAACACTCAGAATTGCCTTAAACAGTCACATGTATATGAATAAAATGTCATCTGTTTGAAGCTATTCTTTCTCCTCTTGGCAACTCTGCAAGCGCTTGATTCAGTTCTCACACTTCGCATACAGAGAAGACACCAAGAGAAAAACACTGTTCAGAGTCCTTACAAAGGTGCACACAAGTGCAGGACTAGACCCTAGGAAAGGGAAATAGGAAAGACTAAATCCTAATACTCCTGAAGAGCAGGAATTGGGCACTGAAAAACAGAGGCTGGAGAAACATTGCATAGTTTTTCCTGCTCCTTTCTATCAAAAAGGAGTTAAAAAAGACACGTATGACTGATGTTAACGGGTGACCTATTTGTATTGAATTCACTGGAGAAACAGTACAAGGGCATATCATCCTTGTGAAGTGATTCGCCCTATATTCCTTGCGCCAGATAAAAGTCCCGTTACGTACAAAGCAACACGTGCAGATGAATATAGATTGGTGTGGTCTATTATCCCCTCAATGCACACAGCCCTGGTGCAATTCCCCATCACCCCTTCGCATAAAGACAGGCTTCTTCCTGAGCGCTTCCCGCTGTCATAACGTGTGCCTTTTCCGACTAGGCTGGACTAGATTGGAAAGCGCGCGGCGGTGACAGGGAGTCAGTCACGATTAGGGCTCCCGCTGCGAGACACGACCGACGCGTGCTCCCGGAACGCGGAGCAATTAACGAGCACGAAATGAAAAAACCACTCCGTGCCCGTGCCTGGCTGGGCACACTGAGGCAAAATAAATAAATACATAAAATGAAAGAGCTGCAGCTTTATAGCCCCGGACAGCTTTGTCATTCAGAATGATTTTTATGGACAAACAACATAATTTTATCCTCTAAAATGAGGTCTCCATCATTCATACTGGCAGATGGGAGGTCCTCGTAGTTTTCCATACAATTGGCCTTTTCTTATGCCGATGAGGTACAGGGCCTAAACAAACCCCCTGCCCACTGCTTGTTTCCTAGCCTGTGCAGAAAGGGATTTTGGTTTCTAAAATAAGATTCTAGGTCATTCTTCTTTCACTTAAAAATCAAACTAATTTTTTTTTTTCCTTTTGCCGATCTGAGAAATAAAACCAGATTCAGTGTTGAGCCTGATGCAGAGAGTGCAACGGAGCCTGTTCAGCTGGGCCACTGTGTTGCCTTTAAGTGCTAACAGCACAACTCTTCCTTCTGTATAAAATTAGATAATACTTAAAAATTACATAAAGTTCCTAGAAAAATGAGGCCCCTGTCTTTGTTGAAATGTCCTGCTAAAATCACATTCACAATAACTCCTAGTAATAAAACACAAGTCCTTGCCAGCAAAAAGCAGCCTGAATCTATGCACGTGAAGACTGAAACTTGGAAGTAAAGGCCATGCCTTATGGAGTAACCTGTCCTAGAAAAGCCAGTAGCTATCATCCAGCTGCAGGTCAGGGAAAAGGTTATCCAATCTGGCACGAATGCAGCCTGAAACCAAATACACACAACTCTCAGCATCAGCTGCCACAGCACAGTTAGCTAACTCCAGGTACTAGGACTGTACAGAGGGAAACAAAGCCAACTTTTTTTACAATTTTCACCTAAATCCAGATTTGAATGTTGTAAAGAAAAACAGTTAAGGGCTGTCTGTATTACCTTTTACATAGGACCTGCAGTTAACACAAAGCATCATTTCTACTCAAAGAGTATCTGCAAATGTTTTCTCAACCGAGTCCTCCACAGTCCCTTTTAAGGGCTATAGCCTCCTTAGCCATAAGTCATTAATCTTCCCAGGAGGAGCAGGAAGAGCAAGTACTAACTCAAATACTTTGAGGCAGCACTTTCAAATATCAGAACCTCAGGTCAAGAAGGGTTAGAAACAACCATTGGGGGAAGAGAAGCCGCAGACTCTTTCCATGCAGCAGTTAAATCTCCTTCTGTAATCATATTATGCCTAACATTGAGACAGTGCTGGAGCAGGAACGGGGAAGGAAAGCAATCTTCTGCAATCCACATAACAAAGTAATTTATGATGCTAAAACAGACTCAGTGCATGTTCCTTGCACTGCCTGCAGGAATAAATGGAAACCTCTTTTTTTGACCATATTCAGGTCCTCGTCTGAAAGGCTCTATTTCCCACCAGGCTTCCTAAAAGGATGAAGGAAGGAAGTTCATCCAGGAGGACTAACCAGGGGAGGATGCTGGAAACTGAACTACTTCATTCTCTTTTTCATGGAAAGCCCTTTGCCCATGGAAAGGCATGGAAGGGAGAAGGTGCATTTCAGCTTCTGTTATTGAAAAAAGCTGCATGGAAAAATGGAACTATTTTGATATCAGACTGTTAACACAGTTCACTCAACATTTTATTCTTCTCTTATTCTAATCACTCTTTTTTCTTCTTTTATATATATATTTATGATAGGCCAAGTTTTCTCCTGCTTGTATCTAGTCTGGAAAGGAGCTCCTAAATCTGCTAGGCTTCGTTCCACCCAAATATAAGCAATCATGTAAAGCAAGGGCAGGTTCATCCTCCATGAGGATTTCTAGATTTGTTTCTGCAATTAGTTTGTTAAGGTAGCAGGTAAATCTAATCTTTTTCCCCTCAAGCAAGTTGATTTGGTGCAAGACTTTATTATCCTGCTCCTACCAAGAGCTTGCAAGGTTTTTTATTGCCCTTTTATGCCCAACAGCATCTCTTACATGTCAAAAATATTATTTTTTACTTTATTTTAATAACACAGACATGAAACTGAGGAAGGCAATGTCAAATATCAACCTATGCTATTTCTCTTGGGACCATAACAGCAAGATCATCCTTCCCTGTTTGACTCCAGGGAAACTGTGAATGTTTTTTGGAACTCTACACATAGCCTTGGCAATGTGCCTTCCTTGCTATGGTTGACCCTCACACTAGAGAGAGTGTATGGTACCAAGTGAAAAGAATCTGCATGAGACTTTTAAGTTTTTATAGGCCCAGAGAACGAGACAAGTTTTGAAAATCCCACTGGTGCAGAGTTCTATCTTCACACACCTAAAAATCTGGCCTGTATGACTTTACTACCAGGAACCAGTTCATATCTACTGTGGAACTAACTCATAGAAGCTAACGGGTCATTTATATCTCTTAAGAGAACTCAGTGATACAAGAACTCAGATATTTCACCTGCAACTGAAAAATTCACATACTATTTCATTAAAACTTATGTTTTAGAAAGATCATTAAGCACTTATTTGATACACGCATCTTACACTGGAATTTGGGTAGGAGGAGGATGTTTTCTTGTGTTCCATTTTAAGTTTTTTTATGCTAATTATTCCAAAAAATTATAGCATTACAACTTTTGCCAAAGCAGCTCAGAAGGAGGACATGGGGAGAAAGACCAAGACTGTAGATAGAATAATGATTATAATTCAAACAAAACTTCTCAAAGGGCAGAAGAGATTACAACTGTGATAACTAATTGATTCTACATACACACACCAAAAAAGAAAAAATTAATTAAAGGAATTTGCCCTGGTAAGACAGATATTTTCAAGAGGGATTTAACTAAATACATCTCTTTTTTAATATATATTTTTTTTCTTTTAGATTTTAACTGTCAGGCAGCATATCCAAAAGAAAAATGATACCATCGAGGAGGTAATTATCTGCAGTAAATGTGCTGTGCTGCTTCACTTCTTTCCTGCTGCAGTAATCTCTAGCAGAAGGAGGAAGCAAGAACTTTGGGGACAAAGAGGAAGACATTGACTCAGAAATTCGAGATGCTGAAGACATTCCTCTATGTGTGTCTCCATTAACAGACCGAGGGGCTGCTCTGCTATGGGAGCTGCTCATGGTTCATAAGAGCAGAGAGTCTTTGAGTGGCTGTGTGTCACGCCAGAAAGTAGAGGAACGTAAGGGGCTTAACACTCCATTATTTGCTTTGGATAACAATGCTCTAGAGCTGATACCAATCAGATCAGTCATTACATGTGAGATGACCAAATTCTGGGGCCCCATCCATGCAACTCTCAAGAGGTGCAAAGAGGAGGCTCTGCTAATCTCGTCTTGGCTTTGCCCACTTTGCCTAGCTGCAGTGGGGCAGATGGGCAGATGCACAGCTCAAGTCACTCAACCTATTTCCCACTCTGCAGTCTCCACTTTCAAACTATTTCATGATAGAAATTTGTTTATAGGTTTTCAAGGTAAATGTCTTGCTCATATTCTTACAGTCTCATAAATATTTTATTACACATGTCTTTGGTGTGTCTCAGCTCCTGCTATTCTTGACAATTGAGAGTTGACTTAAGCATTTAATATTTAAAATTTATTTCCTGTGTGTTTTGATGATGCCAGCATACTTGCTTAAACCCGTCGCTGGTTATCCCACATAGACTTTTCTTTTGTCCTTTTTTTCCCAAAGATATTTGCAACCAGTATTTGATTCTAGACTTTTCATATTGTTACATGCCCTCTGTTAGCAACAGAAGACATAAGGACCGACTTATGCTTCTTTCCTTATTGCTCCCTGTACGTGACATTATCTTGCCCTAAATATGCCAGAACGTCTCCTTTCCTTCTACAGAGGTTGTCATGAAACCTCAGCAACTTCTGTTCTTTTGCTTTATGTATATATTTAGAAATTATATAAATATGCATCAAAATTCATCTTAACCTGCAAATGATTTGTTCCCACCTTCTTCAAGTTTTTTTTTTTTTTTTTAAAAAAGTAGATCAGAAGCAAAAGTGTTTTGCGTATCTCATTTGTCTGTGTTGCATTTTGCTGTTTCTCTCTTTTTCTCTGTGCCTTTCCTTTCTTAGTTACACTTGATGGGGATTGCAGCTACTCCTTTGGAGACCAAGCTGATGAGCCCCAAGGTGGGAGCCAGGACCGGTGCAGACAGGGCAACGGGACCGCAGTCCTCATGGGAGCGCTCGCTGCTCCTCAGCCTGAGTCACAGGCACTGCACCGACCTGAGAAAGCAAGTCCTTTGGGTCTAAGCTAATGCTACACAGAGTCGCTGCTGCAGGTGGGGACCTACACCTCCAAGGGAAGCAGCAACACTGCGAGAAGTCCCACATCCACCCAGCCAGCGCTTCGGCCTCTTCACTTGCGGTGTCAGCAAGCCCAAACTCCGTCACTTGTCCAGCATTGCTCCCTGAGATGTAGCATGCATCACGTGGATAGACTTTCTTAGGTGTAGGGCCATCCTGAATCCTCCGCAAGCCCCGTAGCAGCGGGCTGAGCTGAAGTAGGAATTTGTGATAATGAGCGTGTTTAATCCTCATTGCTTGGCTCCTCAGAGGATAAAGATTTTGTGTCTGGTCTGTTTCCTGCAGAAGGATGTCAGCCTCAACATGCAAGCCCCTGACCTGAAGTAATACTACAAGCTCACATGCAATTTTGTTTGAAAAGCCTCAAGTTTGTGAAACCGAGTATTTTCTAACGGCAGCAATGGCAGCACAGAAAATCCCTCTGCTCAGTCACGGATTGCTCTGTGCAAAGAAGCCCTTTGCTTTTGACAAGAGACAAAGAAAACCCGGCCTGAAATAATCACATCCTCTTCTATGCATGAGTGCCACGGTAACTAATCCCAATTTGCTGCCCTTAACTCCCTGCCTCGGCCTCCCTCCCTTTCAGGAGGCAGCAAGCCTGCCCAGTACCGAGCGCCAAGGAGGAAAGGCAATTTGTACCCGTGATCTCTCTTCCACTATGCTTCCTCCTACTGCAAATTTAGTAGCAAAAGAATGTGTTTTGTTTGGCTGCATGAGTCTAAATTCCCAGCTATTATACTGATGAGCAGTAGTGAAAGACAATTTCTTGGTTAATTGTGTGGCTTTAGTGTTCATATTGCAGCTGAATGGAGTAGACCAGGGAAAAAAGTTTAATTTATGCATAGTTTATGGTACAAATGTAATGTGGGAAGTGCCCAAGCCACAGAGTTCTTGAATCTTTAATTAAAATTTCCAGAAGCTTGGGAGCACGTTAGTCTTGTACTCTTGTTTGCCACCTTCAGGGAGGGGATACAAAACTGAAGTTCAGATCTAGACAATTTAAACTGAACAGCTGATTAAGGCCTGCATCTAGATTGGAAAATGCTCTGTATTTCTATGATGTGGTATCTTTCACTGCAGAATTTCAAAGCACATTTCTAATGCACGTTAATGAGACCTCACAAGAATGCTATAAATACAGTATCATGTGTACATGACTCACGCAGCTTATTAATTTGACATCACCTACACCATGATTTGAACAGGAGTGATAGAGCAGCAGGCAGGTAAATTCCTCCATACAGAACTTAGCCAAAACAGCAAAACCTGTTTCTTCAGGGGTAAATCTTCATCAAGAGTTGATACTAATTTAAAGAGATTCAGGCAGAGAGACCTTTTCTGCCTATCACAACTCTCCTATTGCATGGCTATCACACAAAGGAAAAACAATACAATTCCCTTGCCAAAACATGCACTGTCCATCTAGTAAGAAAACTACCTCTAAAACAATGTATAATACCTTGCTAAATTTTCCTTACTAGATCCATAGTCTCTAGCAGCGTGTAAGGAAGAGGCAGAACTTTACTGGGGGATCCTAAAAGTACAGTTGCTCTGGGGGACTGGATCTTAATTATGAAGCCATATATAATCTCTTCATCTTACATATATCTTTAACTGGAAGAAATTTTTACTCGGTTTAATTAACTACTAGCACTGGGTTCCTGAAAGGCCCTTAGTGTTCACTATACTCTTTGTTAAAAGGTTCTAGAGGCCGAGTAATCATCAAGACAGACTAAGTGTTTGCTTACGTGGCATTTTTTACAGGAAATCTAAGCCAGGCAGATGCTATGTAGACAAGATAGATAAAATGCTGAGGTTATGTATGTTGATGCGAGCCCAAGTATATTAGCACATGCTAGCATAACTTCCTAGTAGGTTAGAGCACTAGTAGATGAGTTCATGTCTGCCTACAAAATATCATAAGCAAAAGAAACACTAAAAACAGCCGAAGAGCCCAGAAAAGGCAAATAAGAAGGATCTAGAATCACTGAATGCCTTTTGCTCAGTCTCAGTGGAAGCAAAAATGCTAGATCAGGCCCTCCCTTTTGTATTCATCTTTTTCTTGCTCCAATTCCCAAATGACTGACATGGCGCAACATGGTCAAAACAGGGAGGGCAGCTTGAGCAGACAGCACTGAAAGAAGGTTGAAGGAAAGGAGAAACTGGGGGTAACAGCCTCAGAAAGGTGGTATGAAAGGGGCTGGGTACGCGAGTCAGGGAATTTCTTGGCAGGTGACAATGCAGCAAAGAGCCCTCTCAGGAGCCAGGCAACTCCGACCATAATAGACTTGCAGTTAAGGAGCAAGAGGAGCTACTTTATTTTGGGAGCTTGCTGAAGATTGTCATTTATAGGAAAACTGATTCCTGAACCTGAAAGAACTGCCTGAACGAGCTTTTGATGTGACTGTTCCTCCCTTAGCTAATGATATGAGACTAAAAATATCACACACCGTATCACATTTTGGCAGCTCAGTGCAGCTCATACTGATTAAAGCTTTTTAACCTGAGAAATCAGTGTTTAATAAAGATGGGCAAGAATGTCACTTTTTCCAGTACAAGCCTGAATCCCATACTTCTCTCTAACTGAGAGTAGCACCTCTTTTGATATGAGATACTTAAATCCTGATCCTAAACAATTTCAAACTTCTGGATGTACTAAGCCAAGAGTAGATTCTGTGGCTAAAATCTCTCAAGTCTAAATGACCCATAACCCATTTCTCTTCCTGTAATTTGCTAGGATTCCTATCAAGTTAAGTCTGTAAGTTTTGACTTACATAGAAAAATATCTATTCTCTCCTTCTAACAATCCAAAAAATACACCAAAGTTGAAACCAAATGGAGTAGTGCCTCAGTGTATGCAAACCTCTGCTGTACTTCAAATCAAAGACTGAATTAAACACTTGGCCTTTTAAAATGCTTCTGTTGTAGCTGTACTGTAAAAGCTCTGCATGGAAGTATTCTGTTTCTTTTGCAATACAATAATATTCTGACAACCCTAAACATTACAGATGATGCAGAGCAGAACTTCTGGCAAAAACATCAGGAAATGCAAGTGCTTCTGTTTACACCTTGCAGCAAAACAGTGCAGCCCTCCCCCTATTAGTCATGCACTTGCTAAGAAAGGTTACTCAACAGAAAGCCAAGAAGCAAGGCCAGGGCAGAGCGTTTGCTATCACCCGAGACTTCCTGCTATGCACGGGAAGTCAGTCGGTCACCGACTGTCAGGAGATGGCCACAGTGATAGGCTAAAAGGGTTCCTGGAAGGATTTATCTCTATCTGCAGCAGGGTACAATTGGGAAAATGCAGCCTTCTTGGGATACACTTTATGGAAGTAAAAGTGAAATGGCCCCTATTCTCAGGAGTTACTGACTTCCTGGGAGAAAGAAATTACTTTAGGACCCTATTGTATTTCAGAGGAGGAAAGTAAAAGACAGTTCTGAGTTGAGGAGCTTGGGAAAGGAGGCTGGAGAAATCTCATGTGATGAGAATTTACTCCTTTGGCCTTGCCAAGCACCAGTTAGTATGAAGCTGGACAGTGGTTTTCTGAATGAGTCTGCTACAGTTTCTGAAGTGAATGCTCACCTTTTCACGACTGGAGGCTTCAAATTCCATCCTTGTCATCTGCAAGGGAGTTGTATTATTTATATATATTTTAAATTAGCTGGTGACCTAAGCTATATCTATTACGGTCCAAGTGCAGTCTGAACATCATTCATTATACAAATGAGGTTTGAACTGAACATAACTATTTACTCAGAAGACATCCCTTTAGTAAGTTGGCATTCCTTCACTAGCCAAAATATAATTGTCCGTGCAATTCCTTCAGCAAGTTAATTGCATCCGGTCCTGCTCCTCGATGGAAAACTATGTCAGTCTTACATAATCATTTTGCCTCAGTCTCAGTTAATATTCATCCATTCGTGTTAATGCATATACAAAGGCTGAATTCTAACTGGGCTCAACTCATAGCAAGGTGAGTAACAAAAACTACAATGATGTAGTTTTTACAGCTGAAATACAAGCTCTGATCCAGCGTATGGCCCACTACCACGGCAGGTGAAGGCATGAGAGGATGCACTTCTGTAACTGGAAGAACAGTTTCTGTTTTGCCCTTAACTGATCAAATTCATTCCGCTTTTACTGGGGATGGACTTTCATTCCCAACAGAGTTCGCTGCAGGTGTGTTTCTCTGTACTGTCAAGTTGCATTGCACAAAGGGATTCAATCCCGACAGGCAGCACTATCTGCCACCGCCACTTCTGAGGCTGAGGCACAGACCTTGACGGAACTTCTTGACGGGTGCACTCTAGATTGTCCTCAGATCAGAGACAAGCTACTGCATCAGGCACGCTGCTTACTGTCGCCTCCAAATTATCCTATATGGGACAGCACAAAACAACATGTACCACAAAAGAAAACAAAAAACATAAAACAGAGTGTATAATGTGACCTAGCAAATCTGTCAAGACCATCATACCCAAACGGATACAAAGAGTATTCAAATGACTGGTTCAAAAATCAACGCCAGTCCAGAACACCCCAAAAGCTATCAGAAGAGGATACTTACAGGTAAATATGTAAGTTCTGACCTCAAAACACTGAAAACTGATGACCTAGGTCAGGTTCTACTAACCATTCATGCTTGCATTTAACCTTTCTGAGGTTTTATTTTCCTATCTGATTGTTAAACTTTTCAATGTTACTTTCTTTTTTTTTTTTTTTTTTTTAAAAAAAGACAATGTGACTCTGGATCTCATAACTTTCATTAAACTAAATAAGGAGCTTTACCATCCAGGTTTTTATTGATTTAGATTGTTATTAAGTACTCATGGAGGAAAACGATTTCTAATACTTGCAGTGAAATCTATATTCAGAAGGGAACCTAAATCTTAAGAGTACAGACCCAACTCAGCCAGCCCCTATATGATCATGAGAGCATTCATAAAATGTACACAGTATAAAGTGACTTGAATGCCCGTGTATTACACAGATTCAAGCTATAAGTGAAATGAATCTGATCGCAGGGCCTAGAGCATTGTATCCTCTGGGCAAAGACTAAACAGGGAGATCTAAACAAAGCGATTGTATCAAGATTAGCATAAATCATTTCTTCCAGGTCTCCTCATACTCCTCAGAGGATTAAAGAGCACTTCACCACCAATTTCACTTTCTCTTGGATAGATACAGTGTTTCTGAAACCATTACAGAGGGCAGGTTGCAGTGAACAGAGTTCAGTATTCCTGTTTTTCATCAGAGAAGAGAAATGCAGCAATGTAAACTGAATTTACTTGATAGGAAAGTCAAGCACTCAGTGCCAAATAAAGTGACGCAGTCAAGGGTCTGTAGTGCCACCACTTATTTAGAGATCAACATTAACTGACTCCTCAAAATCCTGTTCCACTCTCATAGGGAGCCAACAAATTACAATGGAAAGTATCAAAGGTGTAAAGTTAACAAGAAGAAATCAATAAATCTCTAAAAGTTAAACAGACCATCTAGCTGTTTAGTAGTCCTTCAGCAGGAGAAGGGAGGGATATGGGTTTCCATTTTACATGTGTTTCCATTACATACAACTGAAGGACATTTTCCCTTACCAACTCAACTTCCTCTCAAGACACTAGGTCAATAAACAGCAAAAAGGTTTACAATATGAAAACAGAACTGGAGTTTTATGCTCCAAAGATAGGAAATTTGGAAGGAATTTTTCCTAAATGATTATAAAAACCTGTTACTTCAAACTGTGCTCCATGTGTCTGTACTGCATACATGACTTCAGCAGGCTAAGTTCATCTTGGTGGGAATGTCTGACCACGTATGCAAACCAGGCAGAAACTTCCATTCAGTTTTGGCACACGTAGCTTTGTAGATCTCAGAGGGAACATCAAGACACCAGTAAGTGTCGAGGTTGATCCTCAAATGCCCTGTTGCTTTCCTAGGAGATAACTTAAAGAATAGACCTGCTATCTGTATAAGTTAAACTCGGAAATTGAGTTATCTTATTTAGAATTTGCTAGGGAAAATCATGCTTAACCGTGCTGATACTGAAGGAACAATCATTCTACAATGGAATGACTGCAGGATAGATGTCGAGAGAGGAGTGGATATTGCCTTCGGCAAGGCTTTTGACACTGTCTCCCACAACATCCTCTTGGCAAGCTCAGGGGACTGTGCTCAATAGCACAGTCTCGTTGGAGGCCTGTAGCTAACTGTGTGCTCTAGGGGTCAATAACTGGGTCCAGACTGGTCAATTTATTCATCAATAACCTAGATTGAAGTGAGTATACCCCTCAGCAAGTTTGGTGATGATGCAGAACTGCGAGGAATGCTTGATACCCCAGAGGGCTTGCTGCCATTCAGAGTGACTTCAAAGAACTGGAGCAATGGGCAGAAAGGCGCTCAGGAAGTTCCACAGAGGGAATTGCAAAGACCTTGATCCAGAGAGGAATAACCCCATATACCAGAACAGGCTGGGGGCTGACCTGCTGGAAAGCAGGCCTGCAGAAAAGGGCCTAGGAGTCCTGCTGGACAACAAATGGACCATGAGCCAGCCATGTGTCCTTGTGGCCAAGGCGGCCAATGGGACGTTGGTCTGCATTAGGAGGAAGAGCATTGCCAGCAGGGCAAGGGAGGCAACCCTTCTCCTCTCCTCAGCCCTGAGGAGGGCGCATCTGGAGCACTGTGTCCAGTTCTGGGGTCCTCAGTACAAAAGGAGTATAGAGTTACTGGAGAGAGTCCAGTGTAGGGCTACAAAGATGTTTGGGAGACTTGATCATCTCTCATGAGGAAAGGCTGAGAGAACTGGGCCTGTTCATCCTGCCGAATCGAAGACAGAAAGGGATCTCATCATTGTATATAAGTATCCGAGGGTTGGGTATAAAGAGAGAAGTCTTCTCAGTGATGGCCAGTGGTAGGATGAGAGGCAATGGGCACAAACTGAAGCATAAGAAGTTCTGCCTGAACATGAGGGACTTCTTGACTGTGAGAGTGACTAAGCAGGTTGCCCATAAAGGTTGTGGAATTTCCCTCCTTGAAGACCTTGTCCTGCGCAATGTGCTGTAGGCGACTCTGCTTGAACAAGGAGGTTAGCTAGATAATCTCCATAGCTTCCTTCCAATCTTAACGATTTTGTGATTCTATGCATCTTGTTAACAGTTTTAAAATCCATAAAATGCGGTTTTCTTCAATACATAGCTCAAGATGATGCAATAGAAAATCTTTTCCTTTTGTGTCAAGATCAATTTGTGTCAAGATTTTCCTTTTGTGTCAGAAAAAAAGACAGTTAATCTCACTTGCAATTCAGGAAAAGAAAAGCATACATTTTCATATATACATATACATATACATAGAACAGTCACTTACAGATTTGGTCTATTCAACCATGTTTCTGCACATCTAAAATAGGCTAAGGATCAAAATTCATATTTGAATTTATGCCATCTTGAATTTAAGGTGGTTAAATAGAAACCTTCAGCTGCTATTCTGAGACACTTTTTCTACAATTATGAATCCTTATCCAGATTTCCTGTTACATCTTTTCCCCTTCTTGTCTTGAATGGATACCAGACATGGAAAAAAAGATATTCAGAAAAAAAACATGTTTATAATTGAAAAAAGGTTTAGTAGGAGGATTGAAGTGGATTTTTTTTTTCCTCTGAACTATTTGGCTCAGCTCTAGCTATGGGACCTTAGAAAGAAGACAATGACAGGACTGCAGTATAGTACCAGTTTCCACATAATAATATTTCAGAACATGCTGTGAAGAAGATGTCTCTATGCTTTAAAGGACATAAAGCAGGTCCAAGGAAACAGCTAATGTTTTTTGTACACTAACTCAAAATTCTATTTCATTATAGAATTTCTCTAAAGTGGTCTAATTAGCCTTTGCAGGCAATACATCATTTTCAGTTCTTTCTTCATAGCCCAGGAGATAGTTCCCTAAAGAGAAAGATCTGAAATCCACAGCTTTTTATTTCCTCACTAATTATATAAAACTGAGATCTGTCACCTGCGCAAGATATTCAAAGGAACAGGCACATGGAAAAACTGGTATTTTTACAGTTTGAATTAAAGCAATACACATCTCAGTGAAACTTATCTAGACAAGGTGTTAGATTAGAGTCACAAAGCGTCTATTTGAAGTCCACTGAAAATGGAAGGCCACCTTCTTGTCAACTTTATCTTACAAATTTCAGGCAATATAGGCAAAAATTCACTAGCTTTCCATAGTCCCTCTGCAAGGTGAGTGATCTTGGGGAAAAAAAAAAATAGGAGACACAGCATTAAAATATGTGGTTTTTTGTGATATTTTCTTTGATTCAAACAGAAAACTCATTGTATGAAAAAAAGGAAAATCTGAAAAGCTACCAACTGTTGAACTTAATTTGTCATAAAAATATACATGGTAAATTTAAAAATAAACACAAAAACGATTTGAAAACACCTGTTAAAAGTACACCTCAACTCCAAGAGGCACAAAAAATACAGACAAGCCCTTTTTCTAATATTTTGATTTTTTTTTTTTTAGTACACACATATTCTTCCCTTTAAATCCTACAACAAATGCCAAACAGAGCAGATTTTGTGCAAAAGCTCCGCAATGGAATGAATAATGAAAATAGCGTGGGCCAAATTATTTAGCGCCATCTGCTCAGCCTGTATCGCTCCAACCGGGCAAAGAGCAAAGGGAGTTGCAGGATGCTCCTGGCCAAGACAGAGCTGCTTCTGCCCTGGCTGCAGCTGCCAGCGTGCCTGGATGGAGCAGGACCCAGGGGCACGGCAATGCGGCTCTCCCTCCAGTGCCGGAGCTGGGAGGGTAAGGATTCGGACACCATGAGTGGAAAACACACACTGGAGCTACCCTAGCCCTGCAGTTAGTGTTGCCCTGTGCTAGCAGAAAGGAAGCCTTTCCATGACTCCTTATCTTGCCTATTATCTCATCCTGCTGCTGCGCCTACAATGGAAGTGACAGATTGCAGAGAGGGCTTTTAGAAATATTGTAGATGCTTATCTGCTGTAAATCACAGCTTCATTGCTTTCACTGGAATACGCTGAGCTGTGTCGGCCAAGGGTCTGACTTGGCATGCTGCACTTCAGGGTTGTGGTGTTGTCACTGGCTCTGCAGAGTAGCTACTGATTTTCAATCCGTAATTTAAATTAATGAGGAGTGAATGTTATTACTTTGGTCACTTCCCATACAGGAAAGCTGTTTCCCATACAAGAAAACAAAATGAATAAAATGACGATGCTCAGGTTTTTTTGTATTTACAACTCCCCAAAGGTTTCACAAAGGAAGAAAACAGCATTATCTTGTTTCACAAATTAAGGTTCAAAAATGGAGATGTGACCAGCACACCTAGTGACAGATCCAGGAGGAGAAGTCATATAAAAGAAAAAAAAAAAAAAAAATATATATATATATACAAAGACTGAGCACAGATCAGAAACCTACAGAAAAAAAAAAAAGAAAGAAGGTACAGAAGACTCAGGATTTGGAGGCCCTAAAAGCTTACATCCAAATAAAAGCAGAGTAGTCAGACTGTCTGATGACAGAGGAAAGACATTTCTATACTTCGCATGCTCAATGGGAGTAGGAGTGACTTTTACTGTGGGCTGTAGCATCAATCTTGGTTCCACGGAGACCAAAAAAGCCAGCCTTCCTTTGGAGAGTGTCCAGGAAAAAAAAATTACATATGAAATTAGCTCTATTACACTATTTTAGACAGTAAGCAATGGGCAACAGCCAAGAGCCAGCCGCGCAATGCCAGCATGCACATTCATTCCCCGCACGGATTGAGAGTTGTGACGAAAAAGCCCCTAACGTAACTGTTACAAGGAGTTAAAATAGGTGAGCCAAATTCAAATCCGTCACAACTTCAGAGGATATTTACCTCAGCTCTGACCTTGATCCCCTGTTTTAAACTTGAAGTGTGTTGCCAACCTCTCTGCTCCACACAGTGAGATGAAACGTGTCAAAGAGACCTGGGGTCCAGGAGTCTTGGGTGGCTGCAGCTCCCCAGGCTTGCTGGCTACGGCTCCTCCAAAAATCCCATCCCAAGACAAGTAAAGACCCGCTCAGAATCTCCCAGGTATTCCCAGTAAACTCATTTTGTAATCACAGACTGTTTCCTTGAACTCTCTATAGAGCGGAGTCAGCTTTCTGAATGCTAGGACTATGTAAACTCTTTTCCTGAACTGAAAGGAAGCCACCTGGATTTAAACCACTGTATGTAGCTGCCACTGAAAAGTACTTAGTGTTATCTAAATGTGACAGGTAGTCCCTGCATATTTAGCCCCTTCCAGCAACGAATGACCATCTGTGTATCTATGGCCATGAGAGGATTCTGGATGGAACTTTCACCATTGAACTGTCCAGTTTTAAACACAACCTTCATGACTAAGACTGGGGGGCTTATACTACGTTAAAAAAAAAAAGGGGAAAAAAAAAAAAGAAAAGTGTTGCTATAATGCTCAAAATGAGAATGAGAGAAACTCTATTAATCTGGCAAGGAAAAATATTTGAGATGCCGCTTATCAGTTTTTCTCACAGTCCCTAGAGAAGAAAGGTTTACAATATTGTTTTAGATAACACCATAATCCTTATTCTGGAGGCTTAATTCCTGCTCAAGGTCATACAGAGAGTTTCATTTATGAAGTTCAAATCAAAGCCAGGAAGGGAATCTAGATATATGCACTTTAATCTAGTAGCTTGTCTAAACCACAGAATCACAGAATGGCTGAGGTTGGAAGGGACCTCTAGAGATCATCTAGTCCAACCCCCCTGCTCCAGCAAGGAAGCCCAGAGCACAGGGCGGCATCCAGGCGGGTTTGGAGGATCACCAAAGGAGACTCCACAGCCTCTCTGGGCAGCCTGTTCTAGGGCTCTGTCACCCTCACAGGAAAGAAGTTCTTCCTCACCTGGAGATGGAACTGCCTGTGTTTCAACCTGTACCCTTTACCTCTTGTTCTACTGTCAGCCCCTCCTCCCCACATTCACCTCTCGGGTGCTTATATATATATTGATTAGATCCCCTCTCAGTCTTCTCTTCTCCAGGCTGAATAGGTCCAGCTTGTTTCATCTTTCCTCACCTTTTCCTTTCCTCCTCAGAATCCCCTCCCTCGACCTGCTGGAGACGCTCCTCCTGATGCAGATCAGGATCCCCTAGGTCTTCTTGGCCACATGCTGACTCATGTTTAACTTGCTGTCAACCAGAACTCCCAAGTCCCTCTACGCGGAGCTGCCTTCCAGCAGGTCGGCACCTAATCTGTTCTGGTGCCTGGGGTTACTCCTCACCAAGTGCAGGACCCTGTACTTGCTCTTGTTGAACCTCACAAGGTCAAGGTTCCTCTCTGCCCAACTCTCCAACCTGTTGAGGTTCCTCTGAATGGCAGCACAGCCGTCCGGAGTGTCAGCCACTCCACCCAGTTTGGTGTCATCAGTGAACTTGCTCAAGGTGCACTCTGTCCCCTTGTCCAAGTCCAAGATGAACAAGCTGAACAGCACTGGGCCCAGCACTTACCCCTGAGGGACACCACTGGCCACAGGGCTGCAACTAGACTCGACCCCATTTATCACCACCCTCTGAGCTCTGACATCCAGCCAGTTCTTAATCCACCTCACTGTTCGTTTGTCCAATCCACACTTCTGGAGCTTTCCTACAAGGATGCTACGGGAGACTGTGTTGAAAGCCTTCCTGAAGTCAAGGTAGACAACATCCACGGCTTTCCCATCATCCAGCCATCCAGTCACCCCATCGTAGGCAGCTATCAGGTTCATTGAACACAATTTCCCCTTAGTGAATCCATGCTGACCAGTCCTGATCACCTTCTTTTCCTTAATATGCCTAGAGAGGGTCTCCAGGACGAGCTGCTCCACCACCTTTTCAGGAACAGACGTGACCTGTACGGACCTGTAGTTTTCTGGTTCCTCTCTCTTGCCGTTTTTGAAGACTGCAGTGATGTTAGCTCTCCTCCAGTCTTCTGGCACCTCCCCTGCTCTCCACAACCTCTCAAAGATGATGGAGAGTGGCTCAGCAATAACTCCTGCCGGTTCCCTCAGCACCCTTGGGTGTATCCCATCCAGATCCATAGATCTACGGGTGTCCAATTTACCTAAATAATCCCTAACCCGATCCTCCTCAACCAGCAGAAAGTCTTCCTCTCTCTTGGCTATCTCTTATATCCAGCCTCTGTAGTTCACGAGGACTGGCCTTAGCAGTGAATACGGAAGCAAAGAAGGCATTCAGCAACTCTGCTTTCTCCGCATCCTCCGTCACCAAGACACCCTCCCCATTCAGCAGCGGACTAACGTTTTCCCTAGTCTTCCTCTTGCTGCTGACGTATTTGTAGAAACCCTTCCTGTTATTCCTGACATCTCTCGCTAACTCTAATTCCAGATGAGCTTTGGTTTTCCTCGTTGCATCCCTCTACTCTCTTACAACATTCCTACATTCTTGACATTTGGCTGGCCCTTCTTCCACATTATGTGGAATTCTTCCACATTATGTTCTTTTTCTCATTAAGTTTACCCAACAACTCCTTGCCCACCTACGTAGGTATCCTGATCGCTCCTCCACACTCAACTTCTTCCTTGTAGGAATGCACCAGTCCTGGGCATGTAGAAAGTCCTGCTTGAATACTAGACAACTCTCCTGGATGCCTTCTCCTTCTAGGACCCTGGTCCAGGGGATTTCTCCAAGGAGCTCCCTGAGGAGGTCAAAGTTGGCTCTCTTGAAGTCCAGGGCTGCAATCCCACTTCTTGCCCAGCTCTCTCCATGCAGGATCATGAATTCCAACATCTCATGGTCACTACATCCAAGACTGCCCCTGATCCTCACGTTTCCCACTAGACCATCTCTGTTGGTTAGGATCAGGTCTAGCAGCGCCCCTGCCCTTGTCGGCTCTTCAACCACCTGCATCAGGAAGTTATCCGCAACGCTCTGCAGGAACCTCCTGGACTGTCTGCTCCCAGCTGTGTGATCGGCCCAGCAGACATCAGGGTGGTTAAAGTCTCCCACAAGGACCAGGGCCTGCGATCGCGAGGCTTCTTGCAGCTGCCTGTAGAAGGCCTCGTCCACCTCCTCATCCTGGTCGGGAGGCCTGTAATAAACTCCCACAACCGTGTCGCCCCTGTTGCCCTGCCCATTGATCCTCACCTCTCGACTTGTGCTCCATCCTCCCCTGTGCCGAGCTCCATACACTCCGGTTGCTCTCTCACATAAAGAGCAACTCCGCTGCCTCGCCTTCCTGGCCTGTCCCTCCTGAAAAGCCTAATGTCTTCCGTGGCCACCTTCCAGTCATGAGAGCTGTCCCACCATGTCTCAGTAATGGCAATGAGATCATGACCCTGCAGTCGCACACACATCTCCAATTCCCCTTGTTTATTCCCCATGCTGCGTGCATTTACATAGAGGCAATTCAGTTGGACTCCCCAGGTGCCTCCCAATGCGATAAACAATTCCTACTCCAGTCTCATTCTGAAAGCTTAGATAGCCTTTATGTTGAGACCATTCAGAAACTGTGTGTTTTCAAATAGCTGTCACAATACATTCAAGGTAATGGTGTTGACATCAAAGCACTCAACATCATGCCAGCCATCGCTGGCTGGGGAACAACTTGCTCTGCGAGTTCTGGCAGTCAGCCCTCTGCGGCTCACCTGCCATAGCTGTGAGTAAAACCTCAGTTCTCTCTCTGCTTGCAGTTTTGTTCTTTTATTTCCCTTTTATTTTTTTCTTAAGTCCCCACAAAACAGCCACCAAGCTGCTCCATGTCCCTGTTACCTGACTATCACTATCACTGCAGCTGAACTGGGAATCTGAGTGTTGGTTTGGACCAATAAAACACCGGTCCTTTGATGTTTCAAGCAGGAATTGTTTTAAAAATTGTGAGGCCTCCAAAAGCCAGAGTATTTATCCATCTCTAATTGTAGCTCACCCTCCAGCACACAGTGAAAAAACAGAAATTCACTAATTATCTTTTGGAGGTAAGCTCAGCTACTTCAGCTTTGATGCTCCGCTTTGCAATTAAATGTATTCCAACAGCCACATGGGGGAGAAAGAAAAAAACACAGCTTCCAGTTCTGCAATGACCTACTTACAGCATTAAAGCGCTGAGGGGGAGGCAGGGAGGTCTCACTATAGCTTAATGCAAGCTGACACTTATCTGTACTTCAAACCACACAGCAATCAATATTAGATACAACTTCACGTCCTACAGAAAATATTAGGAAGACAAGGAAAGTTAATGACCGTCAGAAATTAATACAAGGCTCATTCTCCAAACCTGCGGGATTTTTAATATGCCAATCCTTTTCTTTCCACTTCTGCCACAGTCCTGGAACTTGTGCTGAATTCATATTGGTTTGCAAGCTACTGGATTTATTAAGCACTGTTCAGTTTCATACTCTCTGTCTCAAACTGCACACCATCTAACTAGGCAAGCACAGGAATTTTTATTCCCCCTTCCCAATGAATAAATCACAGCTTAGGAAGAGAAACTGATTTATTTAACATCACTAAGAATGCCAATCCCTGAACCACAGATGGACTCTAGATCTTCCAGTCCATCAGTCCATTCTTTTAAACCCTAAACATCATTTTTCTTTTTTTCTCTTGGATTCCCTTTGCTTTTAAAGGCAATTAACCACAAACTCCAGAGAAACATGTTGAAACTCCAGAGAAATGTGTTGATCATGTGACTATTTTTCCATCTTGTCAAGGATCCCACAAGGCACTGTGTGTATTTTTGTGGTGCATTTTTGGATATAGCTCCTGTTTTCAACATTCTACTCTCCTACTACAGACAACTTAATTCCTGGAGTTCAGATTAACCACAGCACTTATTGGCCATGTAGTTAAATGGCAGTCGTGCTAATAATGTTATATAGCTGGAGTCTTCCAAAATGCCATACACTTGCAGCACGTGAAATGCCTATAATTTAAATATCACAACAAATGTTTTGAAAGCTTAATTACTACAGTTGAGCCAAACACATCAGTAAGCACTTAAAAATCTGTTCACCCAGTTGCAGCTTTTTGTATAGTAGTATATGAAATGAAGGGCACCCGTTTCACTTGTGTCAGAGTAAATTCAGAATAACTACTTGAGGACAACTCCCTTCCCCTCCTTTATTTTTTTGATGGCTCCCAATGAAATATTACCATTCAACTGCATTTCCAAAATATTTTTAAAAAAATACATTGGAAATATCATCAAATATACATGTACCAGAGATCACCCAAAAGACAAGAAATAAGGACCTGGGCACTTTAAGCAGAGAGAACGAAGGGAAGAAAAGTGAAGGAGAAAAATGCTTTTTCATCCCTTCAGCCCACATTCAGATGAGCAGCAGCATCTGAACTACTGTTTAGTCCAGCCAGCCAGATGTGGGTTGAATTATTAGTTTTCGTCAGTATTTGCTAGCTCACGACCAGCAGCAACATTGCTCGAAGGAGCCCTTCGCATCTGCGGAATTTACTAATCCTCTTCTACAGCCATCACTGAAACTGGCCTGAAATGCTGTTCCTCCTCTCCCCAGCTCTGTCTGAGTCACACCACCCAGGGCTGAGCGCCTGTCACATCTGATAAGCGAGGCAGGGTCAGACACGGGCAGGACTTCAACCAGAGGCAGCCCGAGGGACATGAGGTGCTATGGAGACGACGCTGGTTAATCAATGGTCGGGGAATTGCACTTTGCACGGTTCTGTGCAGAGCGTGTTCCTCTGGTACCGTCAGCCACAATATAATTGCCATGGACTTGGGAAATGAAGAGAAATACTATTTCTGCTTGAAAAGCCAGGCAGAATATAAATAGCCTAATGAACAGCCCTAATTTAGTGATCTTTTCCAGCAACCACATTCCTGGATTAATGTCTTGACAGGCAGCTGGCAAAAACCCATCTCTGTTCGAATCACTGCTACAACCCCACCGTGTTCTCCAGAGTGAGCAGTTTCACGGAGCACCGTGCCAACACATCACTGCGTTATCACGGAAACCAAGAAGTTTTCATACAAAACTTGTTCATGCTTTCAAGATGTCACGGATATTGTCACTGTTCGGAGAGGTGGAGGTATGCCCGGCAGAGGAGCCACAGAAATTCTTTGTTGTGTCCCTTGCTGGGCACCCGAGACCTTGCCACAAGCCATCTTCTCGCACTCGCTGTCTCAGTTTATCCATCAGCACTCTAAATTATGCACTCTGCCTCGCAGTGACATTAAGCCTCAACAGCTGTAAAAACTTTGGGATGCTCAGCTGAAAAAACATCATCTAAAGTACACTGTATAATTAATGCGACTGCATGGACTTCTTTCTAAGCAGCTTCTTCAAAGGCATTCTGAGCATCCAAATATTTTTTTTTTTTTCTTTTTTCATATCAAGATGACTGCATATTTAAAAGTATTAATTGGTTCTATGGTAAGATTTTTTTAAAAGCCTTTAAAACTTCATGATATCAGGAAGAAACACTGCTCAGATCACTTGAAATGCTCACACATTTTCACCGTTCCTTAAGGCATTCACACAATGAGGAGGCCTTTATAGGCAAATCAATGGCATTTGTTTAGAAAAGGTTGCTTGTAAGCAACGAACTAATAATAAATAACTGGTAGAACATTGTGCAAGAGCTATAAAGAGCATTCAAAACAACTGATCTCATTCCTTGGTTTAATTATTCAGTTCTTTTTAGGCTTGAGCTACATGTCTGGTATATTTGCTTCTGATCTCGAGGGGGTATTGACCAGGTTTTCTGAAGTCTTCTGCATTATTTATCTCTTCCTACCATAAGGGGTTGGGATAGGCATACTGTTTCAATAATTAAATGTCAACAATTCATGCTGCTGGCCCAAACCCAGAGGACCCTAATAAATAAATAATAGCATCTTGCTTTTTTATAGCTCCTTTCATTCAAGGGTCTCAAAAGTGTTCTGCGAATATTCATTAGGACCCCCAATAGCCTTGCAAGGTAATTCAGCATTACTGTGCTCTCGTTTTGATGACTGGGAAATGTGGCGCGGGCAGAGCAAGGAGCTAGTCCAAGGTCACAGCTCCATCCGACCGCTGGCGGGGGGAAGGCATCTTGCACTGGCAGCCCCATCGGGAGCTGATGTTAGCAAGACACAGATGTGGCTCCAGGGACCGCAGTGAAGTCAAAGCCATTTCAAACCAATGAAAATTAGAGAAAATAAATAAATAAATAAATCGGCATCTGTCCTACTCTTGAGGTTTTATTTTGTTTGTTTTAAATATTTTTATTACTGCATTGCTAAACAAGATCAAGGAGAAGGAGGCTACATGGTCCACTAGTCTGATCCAGTGCTGCCATTTCAATGTTTCTAACTGTGGCACTGCAAGCAGAACTGATTTCAGTCAGAGCAATATCTGATATTTGATATCTTGTTTCCAGTCTGATTTGTCAAAATGTTCATTAGAAGTCACATATCTGTTCTTTAGTCACCTTTCTCCAGTCATTTTCTTTAGCATCATCCCCCATGACCCCTTTTTCACTCCACGCAGATGAAAACAAGAACGATATAATGATCTTACATTTCTATAGAGGCTTTCATCCCACTGACATGTTGAGAGCAATGATGAGCCCAGAAATAACATAAGAAGCTTTTCAGACATCCTTTTCTGGAATTAGAATTGGGTTTCTGACGGAGGGGAGGGCTAGGTTTGGAGGCTGTGTGTATTGCCTTCTCTCTGTTTGCTCAGGTATTTTTCAGCCATTAATTCTACTTTCATTCCTCTGTAGAGGAGAGGAAATCCACACAGAGAAAATCCAAACAGCCAAAACAAACCTACCACTAAATTCTCGCAACAACTGTGGACAAATACCAGGTTCTAAAAAGTTCTGATACTGTGCTCAATTGCAGTTCAGTCATATTCGAACACAATGCCTCTATAAATGTGGTGCCAGGATGATAGACAATTTCAGGAAAAGACAGGCATACCCAAAAGTGGGTTTACTCAGAAATGGTACTTCAAGATCTTCATGGATTTTAGAGGATTATCCATATTTTCAGTCCCTTACTTACACTGAAGCAACAAGCCTGGCACCAAAAGAATGTAGTGCGCCTTTGCACAGTGAAATGCAGGACTGAAAGGGAGTCCTACTTCTTCACATGGGAAAAGGATTAACTTAGTGTGGTTATGTAGGGAGATAAAACAAGAAATCAATTGAGCACATGCAAATGTTATCAAAACCAAAACAGAGGTCCTATATCTGATAAGTTCATAAGGACCTTAGTGACACAACTTAGTTTCCCAACATGCATCATGGATAGATTACTGTAAATACACAGATTTAGGCACAAGTGGCAGCAACCATTGCTAGTAAGTACTCATAGAGTCTTTAGGAGGACAAATATTTAAATGCCTCACTTACAGTGATTTATGATGACTTACAGAGGATTAGGATGCTGCCTCAAGACAGCAACATCTTAACACCAAATTCTTTGATAACCCTGCTGAAATACATTTGATTGATTTGATTTTTTTAATTATTACTGTTCCGAATATTCTCTGCTTTCTTTATCACCTCCTCAAGAGTCAGAGACAAGTCCAAGAAAAATACAGTTAATTTTCAAAGCAGTCACTATTGATCCCACGTCTATTAAGATGACATTTTGCACTATGTAAAATGATGGATGCAGAAGTTATTTAAACTGATAGATTCTAGAACAAGAAAGTAATAGTTGCTCACTGCATCATTATTCAATAGATACATTTTAACTGACTTAGGAAAAATCTCTCTCATACAGAAGGTCCTATGAAAATTGAAGGTACTGAACTAGCAGTCTATTATGCCTCCAGGTGTACACAATCCACCTTTAACACCCTCCCCACTAAAACTGCCATGAACTCAATCAAAGCAGTGGTGACTGAAAAGTTGCTAAATTTCAATCTTTTGGCTAAGATTTAAGCTGGTAGTCTTGCTCTAATAGAGTCCATAATCTACAATCAATCTCGCCTGTGGACATTTTCTCTAGAAAGTCTGTGTAAAAAATGAGCAATATTTTCAATGTTGACTCCTAGTCTTACCCTTTCATGCGCAAAAAGGTGTGTTCACACAAGCAAAAGGTTTTAGCCTGCATGTATTGCCCAGTCCACTCAGGGAGGGTCCAGGCAAACCAAGTATACAAAGCTGACCTGTGTGTGGCTCAGAACACATTCAAGCTTTTAGAAAATTCAACCCTCCTTCGGCTGTCCTGTTCATTCCACTCAATGTATACTCCAGAAACTATCCCATAGGAACTAAACAAAACCACTAAATTAAAAAAAAATAAAAAATCAAATGTCTAGTCCTACACCACATATTTATATATATATATATATTTTACTTTCTGCACTGTAGCCCAGGGACTAGCCCTGGTGAGGCCGCACCTCGAGTCCTGTGTGCAGTTCTGGGCTCCCCAGTRCARGAGGGAYGTGGAGCTGCTRGAGAGAGTSCAGYRCAGGGCCACAAAGATGATTAGGGGCCTGGAACATCTGCCCTATGAGCAAAGGCTGAGAGAGCTGGGCCTGTTCAGCCTGGAGAAGAGAAGGCTGAGAGGGGACCTGATCAGTGTGTATAAATATCTCAAGACAGGGAGTGAGGAGGATGGCGCCGACCTCTTCTCAGTGGTGGCCACTGATAGGACCAGAGGAAACAGCCACAAACTGAAGCACCAAAAGTTTCTCAGGAACTTATGGAGAAAGTCCTTAACGGTGAGGGTGACAGAGCACTGGCACAGGCTGCCCAGAGAGGTGGTGGAGTCTCCTTCTCTGGAGATCTTCCAAACCCGCCTGGACACCACCCTGTGCCACATGCTCTAGGGGACCCTGTGTGTGCAGGGGGGTTGGACTAGATGACCTCTAGAGGTCCCTTCCAACCTTAAGTATTCTGTGATTCTATGACTATCCACACAGTGTAGAGCAGAGCAGGGCCATGTCATGCCAGCCTACCCTTGCTCTGGCCAAAGAGCCTAGGGAAACAAGGCCCACGGCCATGTCCAAGCAGCACTTTGCTGAGTTTGATGAGTGAGGCCAAGAAGCAGTTTTTTTCATAGCTATGGTATTGCCCAAGCATCGCATACAGACATGCCTCTAGTGTCCTCACTGGAAGAGGAAGTCTGCTAAAGTAAAGGGCAGGATCCAGATTTTCCATCCCACTCTTACCAGCACAAAACTGAAAGATTTGCAGCCCAAGTGTACTTGTGCTAGAAGCAGACAAGGACAAATAATACAGTATAGCAAGCACGAGTTTAAAGGCAGCGGTGTGGCTTTCCTGGCTTTTTTCATCGCAAGTCAAACAGACCACATGAATCTTCCACGCGACCTGATCAGTAATAGCAAAATATTTCTAACACAAACAACTGCCTATAAATAGCCACTCTATGGTGAGGATCCCATGTGATAAATACACTCAGGGGAATCAAAGGCTTGTGCTGGTAATCTTAAAAGTTCCCAGAGGTCTGATTATTCAGCAGCAGTGTTGCAAGCCCTGTCAGGACTCAGTGCTTAATCAATCTCTGCAGAATCACCGGGCTAACCCTCCCCCACAGAACTATCATAGGCCAACTGAGACAATAAAATACACTTGGCCATTATCACTGCAATACTACCGGCAATTCAAATAACAAAATTTGCTAAGACTAAAGAAATGCAGAGATAAATCTCCTGTGGCAAATTCTTGATTTGGTCATCCATCTCCTACAGTCAACACTGACCACACGCTTCTCTGCTTAGTAGCATCCCTATACTCGTAACAGCCTATTTAAGTCACTGATCGTCACAAAATATTTTTATATTTCTTGATTTAAGGCAATAAGGCCTGATTATCTACTCTGAGCTTTCATGTAACTCAGCTCAGAGCACATCAACCAGTTTCTCTATGTCAAGCCTACAATATCTTTAACACATATTCCCTGTCTTGATATCACCTGCATTAGCCTTTCTTTGCCTTACAAATTATTAAAGAAAAACATTGCTTAAAAGACATAAGTAGTACTGAAACAAAGACCCACAGATAATGAAGAATCCACCACTTCCCAGAGCAAATTACTGTAAACATTAATTACCTATAGGGTATTTTTTTTCCAACATTAAACTCAGTATCACATCCTCTGATCTAACAGAATAAAAAATATGGAGATCAAAACACTATGTAAGATCAGAAAACTCTTTCCCATGTTGGTTACTTCTAGACCATAATCAAACTGACTCCTCGCCTTCCCATGGATAATCTAAATAGACTGTGTAGACTGTGCCTCTTTTATCTCCCAGTGTAAGGCATGATCTTCAAACTCACATCATCCTCATGCCTTTCTTTCTGAGCCTTTTCCAAATCTGTAGCAGTTGGTTTTTTTTTTTTTTTTTTTTTTTTGAAGAGATATAAAAACCTCAGCTGGGAAATAGCCTGAAAAGTCCTAAGACCAGGCAGCTGGATGTCATTACAAGATCAAACAGAAGCTGGGTTTTGTTAGTCCAGAGGTAAAATTATTGGTAAAATTGCATTTGTTTATGGCAAAGTAATCATATAACCTTAAAGGGAACATTTGATAGAAATGAATCTAAAATCACCCACAGAGAACAAAGAGAAGTATAGCTATGTAGACTTATAGACACTACGAAAATAAAGTTTCTTTTGTGCAATGTTCTCTTATTACCACTGCTTAAGGGTGTAAATCTCTGCCTGGAGAAAACCAGAATTAGCAACGACTGATTTGATTAAACCACACATCAATTCTTACTAGGGAGTGGAAGCTGCTTCTTTCTATGAGGAATCCTTATTCTTTTATGCAAATGTTAAAAATAAATGCTGTCTTATTCATAGGAGGGATTTGAGGCTGTTTGCCTGGGGGTACTTCTATAATAAGCAGGAAAAGCTGATCTGATCTCCGCCTGACCTCCTCAGACTGTGGCCACGAAAAGTTGCTGGAATCATCTTCACTGGAGAAAACCAGTGCTTGCTTAGGGGAAAGTGAAACCTTTGCGTGAGGGCACAAGTAGCAACAGGAAATTCACAGAGGTGGCCAGCATGTGATGTGAGCCTGGGGCAACCCAAAGCATCTCCTTGCACTTTCCACATGGTCAGGATCTGCAAAGCTTCAGGGACGGGAGGGCACACTGACACAAGCTTCATTGAGCAGATGTTTTCCTTTCTGTCCAAGGCCACCCATCTAACATGATGGCAGATTCTGGAGACATCCCACTCCTGGGCACGGGGTGGCTTCATCACACACTGCGGCAGCCACTGGCCCTCACGCTGCTCCTCAGCAAGGCCACCCTCCTTCCTCCACTGAGTCACCATCGGTGGTGGGAAGTGGCCCAAAGGGAGCCCTGTCCCTCCTGCCTCTGCTGCAATGGCCAGATCAAGGCACGTTTATCCAGGATCTTGAATTAGCTATATTTTCACAAAGAGGTTTCAAGCAGGAGCCAGAAGGGGCTCACAGGCTCTGGTTACACTGTGGTATAAACAAGCAGACAACACATTAAGGCAAGGGTACCATGGACGGGGTTCATTACAACAACCATTTTGAATTCTGTGCCTCTGTTTCCCCAAATACTTGGAAACTGCATCTGCTGAAGGACTATGCAAGGCATTACAGCTCTGTGTATATCACACTGACAGGTATGGTTTATAAACACACATTGCTAAAAAGAGGCCGGGGAGGAAGAGTTCTGTAATCCTGCATGAACAGCTGATAACATAACTAGAGAATAATCGATGCAGTGGCAGCTACCAGACTCTGCAGAGACCTTGAAATGACAGATCTCATGGCAGTATTTTTTCCTAGTACATATTGACTTGAAGGAATTTCTTCAGCAGCACCTTATTTCCTCCTGTCTAATTTGTTCCCTGTGCTCTGGGCGTTGCTACTCAGAGCAGAGAACAACAGGACTGCCAGGATGCCATAGGAAGCATTACGTTATAGTGCACTTACAATCTTGGATGATTTTCAGATAATTGAGGCTGATAGAAAAAAATGCATCTTCATGATCCCACCATGGTACAAGGCAGAATTGCCTTCATGTTTTACCGTTACTGATGCCTCCATTTCTGGGATGTACATATACAGTGACAACAGCTGATACAACCTTAGTTACTTTGCTGCAAACATTTTCATCTACTAAGAATCCAATTTTCAGTTTTCTTGCTTTTGGACAATGTTGCATCCAAGTACATGCAAATTGGATTCAACATTAGAGACAATGCAGACTAGTACACAAAGAACTTCCTATGTCAAAAAAAAGTCATGTTTCTATGTAACTGCTTTGTAACCAAGGAAATATAACTGCGAGTAAGTCATTAGTGCCTGTTATAAAAACCTCTAGTTTCTTTTGTTGTTGTTGTTATTAAGGGGGTTAGAAAGAAGAAAATAACATAATCGGAGTTTTTTCAACTGATTGAGCAAACATGCCAGCCTGCAAACCTTAGAAATTAGTTTAAAAATCATTTTATAATGGCAGAATGAGCTAATGTACTAACTTAAGACATTAAATATGAGCAGGCTTCCCCACCTTCTCATAAAGCAGGTCTTGGTCCTCACCCAGGCAAAGCTGAGTCTGAACTACAAGACACTAAGAAAGATCCCACAATTGTGATCTTTGGTAAAAAGATGACATCATTTACATTCCCCATTTCTCTTCTTTTGCTAGTGATAAAGCAGCATTTTTCTTAGCTGGAAATTACTCTCCCTTAGAGAAGTTTATGTTCCAACAACTACTCATTACATTCACCTATTCATGGTGTGCAGGGCTGAATGCAAAAAGATTTTATTCTGCCTTTGTATTTAAATCACGAAAATATTTTTCACATTTTTATGTTTCAGTGTGCCCACTCACTACTATTTCCTTTGATGCTACGAAACTTCAGTGCTGCCTTTTAACCTCTTTGGGAATGCTGATGGATATTGCCAAATAAGCATTTCATTAATCCATTATCTTTCAGTAAGCATGTATTGTCCATGGAAAGAAATTCCCTTGAAAGGTTGTAGAGAAACTCATACTAGTATTTGCCCTCTCTGCATATATAGGAAATAAAAAGTCTTTAATAGCTTTCCAGATATAAAAGTGGAATGTTGAGATCTCCTTCCAGTGCTCACACTGGAAGTGAAATGTGACCTTTACATAACTATACAATAAATAAGGATGAACAATACAAATTGAACCCCCTGGGTCCAATACCCTCAACCCAGCTACAGAAAAAGGTAACCACAACTTCAGTTCCTGTGCATCAAACTCCTAAAGCATTCTGCCTTCCAGTGCCCGGGGTCCAGCCAATAGATAGTAATGGGAAAACGTCTTGACACACTCTGCTATCATGGTTGGTGACCTTCAATAGGGTTGAGCTTTCTGGACTTACAACTTTCTTATATAAAAGTACATGAGGAGTTCAGAGCTCCCCAGCTCCCTGCACAACCTCATAGGCAATGTGACCATGCTTTGCTCCTGCACAGGAATGAATATTACCAATATGAATATTACCAATATGAATATTACCAGTGCCATGAATTTCTCCATCACAGCCATCTCTAACTTGATTTTTCCAGGAATGCAGGCCCAGGAATGCCGCAGGGAAGGAATCCCGTCAGAGGGAACTTCCAAATTAATCTTCATGTGAAATGACTGCTTTCCCTGACACAGATGGCCTTCTCTCTCAGCAGTGCCAGCTGCTCTGCATGGGCAGCAATGCCCTACATATAAGCAGCCCAAGAGGTGCAAGGAGCTTCTGCCGTGGTCTTGCTCCTTTAAGGATCCTTTAAGGAAAGGAGGATGGAAAGAAGGAGCAAGGAAGGGGGAATTTCGCCTGCCAGCTGTGGGAGTGAGGATGTCCAGACACACAGAGGCTGTGAGGGTGGCTGCTGAGAACGCGGCAGAGGGGATGAAATCACACAGCATGTACCGAACGACAAAGCAAGATCCAGCAAAATCTTACACTGGAACAGATTAAATGTCAAAAACAAAAGGCCACAGGAGAGATGGGAATGCTTCTGGCAACTAATGAAAATCCATCACCACAATGTGGGCGTTTCCCAGTGCCCTCCCCGGGAAGAGCCTGCAGCAGAGGCGCCGTGCAAGGAAGTGACCCAGCCGGCAGGCAGGGGACACCAAGCCCTCACCATTTGGATTTACAGCACTGCTGCAAGGACTGCTGGCACTTAGCCTTGCTCCACAGAGACTGCCACCGCCCACCACTCTGCTTGAAATAAATATCGAAGGCCTTCTGAGATTCCTCCCTGTATTACTGCTTTGCTGTATCACTACCGACTGCTAAAGCAGTCGCAGAACGCAGCGGAGCAGAGACGAGCAAACCACTTTAGTCTCTTAGAAATTCAACTCTCCCATTCATTTTCTGTTCTTCACTCCCTCCGCCTCTGTCTCTGGGGAGCGAGCGAGCATTACGCTAAGTTTGGCTCTGCACGCAGGAAAACATCAGTTTGTAATAACCGCTCTAATTTGCTTTTCTTGGCAAGCACCCCGCACCAGCCGTCCCTGGTTCTGTTGTTAGGGGATGACTATAAAGTTAAGAAAACACACACCCCCCACACAGGAGCACACACGAAGTCCCCAGTAATTACACACGCAGTATCTGCTTTTTAATGTACTGTAGTGTAATTACCTTCTTGTCAGCTCAACTCCATTCCGTACAGAACAGCTGAAATCCCTAATTACCAACTGCGGCAGCGAAAGCCTCCAATTTTCTCCCAAGAAAGCGGTCTCATTAACCCAACTCATTACACGCCGCTCGTCAGGTGAGAGCTATGGAAATTTCACCTGCATCCATGGGTTCCTTTCCACACAAGAGTGTGCACAACAGCCCAGATAAAACCATCATGAGTGGTCTGTAGGAGTGCTGCTAGCCAAGGGAAAAACCTGCTAACTCAGGCAAGGATCACATCAAAGTCAAGCCGTGCACCAAGGGATTGTGGATGGATTTCAGGGCTTGCCTGTAAATAACTTGGGAAGCGCCACCTTATCTATCAGCAATGGAGTTTGGAATGATGCCTTTATCAGATGGAGAAACCAAAGGGCCAGTCCCATCTGTGGTGTAATTTTGGGCTTTGACCCAAACGCTATGTCAGGAGCAGCTCCTGTGAGGCACCAGAGTGCCCCGAGCAGGTGACTGCTCTTTGGGGCAGAGATTGAAACGCACAGGACTCCTCCTAGCCACCCAGGTGCTCACAGAGAAATCTTGGCAGATATTAATAGCTGTATTTATGTCTGAACAAACACCTTCTGTGAGAGGCTGAGGAGTGCAAATACATGCTAGGCAAACTAGGTGCTAGAAAAAGGGGATTAGAAACACAGGTTTAAAGCTAGCTCATTGCTCTCTGCAAGGAGGTGTGTTTCTTTGTACTATTCTATGCTAATCTTCTCTATTTGAAGTTCCTAGGAAGAGGGCTGTTTTCAGACCATATTTGCACAGGACCCTGCCTGATGGATAATCAAGTATAATCCCATAATACAAATAACGAGTAATTGACAAATGTCTTCCTGCAGTTATTCTCATAATAGAAAAATAAATTGAGAAGATGGCCCACCAAAGTAGTGGCTGATTTACATTGGAACAAATAGTCCACCATTTATATAAATAAAAATATTTTTTCCCTCAATGTAATTGAATTAATTTTGTTTACTTTCAGCAAATATCTCAGGTTCCTGAAAAAGCAACCCACAAAATAATGGTATTTTTACCCAGCGCAAGACAGTATTTTGTAGGAAGAACATTTGGAAGGAAAGCATTTGAATCTGAGGGTTTGTCTATAAGCTGTACTGAGAAATGTATGCGAGGGAAGTCCTAATATTAAGCAGAACACCTTTATTCTTTAAGGATAAAGCAGTAAGATACACTGTGGATTGCAGTCATCATTCCCACAGCTAGCTAAATTTACCTGGATACTGCCACAGACTTGGATCCTTGAAGTCCATGTACCCTTCATGAATGGCGAATCAAATCTATGGATTGCTCCTTGCAAGCAACAGGGAATATATGACAACAGTAGAAGAGGATTAGGTTCGTGTTCTTTGATTTTTGGTCCTCCTTTGTGCTGCTAATTATTATAATAACACATTTCACAAGTGTGTAATGGTATGCACATACTGCATGTGCATATGCTAAGCATTTAAAGAAGTCTTGAATTTATTTGAAAAAGTTCTAACTTAATACCTTATAATTCAATCATTTGTCTTTCAGGAATTCAACTATAGGATCAGACTGTCCTATATGTACAGAAGGTGATATTAATAAATTATTCTTTACATGTTCATACACACTTTCTCCCCTTTTTCCAAAAAGCAAAGGGCATGCTAAGAGTGGATCACAAGATTTTATCAACTTCTGAACAGATTTAATTATGGAAACTCCGTTTTACTACAGACAGACTGTCCTATTTAATCTCCCACTCAATTTTCCTTCTCACTGCATTCTTGCGCAATTAAAAAAATAAGACAAACTGGAATTCCAATTCAGCTCCTTTTGAAACAGCAGCCAGCCTTTCTGACACCTGTTAAAAAATGCATGAAGTGACACACTTGCAAACTACTTTTTTTTTCTATAGCAGCCCTGGATGCCTTGTGTTCTAGGCTGCTGCATTTTATGCCCCAGAAAAATGAGGCATAAAATGGAGAGCTACACTGGTAACTCCCACAACCTCTGTGCCACAAAACTGCCAGGTAGGAGGAAAAAGAGGCATTTCCAAAGCAGCTTCTGCTTTACTGAAGAGACAAGCATCTGCCACTGGGTTTTGCCCCATAGGAAGGAAAAACTCTAGATGTGGTAGCGACATAAACGATGAGTTGCTTCTCTGCATAACCAGTTACTGAATGTACCTGAGGTTTCTGTGCAAGGGAAACCTGAAGGTCAGAAACACCTGTGAAAAAAAAAAAATCTGTTTCTGCAAAGTAACTTTCAAGCAAAAGGCCCCACAAGCTTAGAATAGATTTCTGTAGTTTGCACTGAGTGGCAGCTCTAGCTCTATATAATTATTATAATAATAATATTATTATAATACAATATACATAGTATATATAGTATTACACTAACATGTACTATATCAGACAGTTGGGATGGGGCAGAGATTGGATAGAAAGAGGACCAGTGTTTTCATCCCTGAGCTCTTAAAACCTTGCCAGCCAATTTCATATAAGGTGCTAGAAGTTTGCTGATTTAATAAATCACTACTACTTACTCAATGCTTCTCACAGTCCTCAGTACCTATTTCGTGTTTTTCACTCAGGCACTGCTGCTGGTTGAGGCTTCGTGCAGCCGCACAAAGCATTAATAAGTGGAAGCATTAATAAGTCATCAATAAGAAATCAGATGGGCTATGAAGAAAACACGGCTTCTGTATAAAGACCAAGCCCCAAACTAGCTCAATTATGGCAGTATTGACACTGCTAAAAGGCATAACCGTATCTTCCTTTCTAAAAGGTTCTTACTCTTGGACCTTTTTTTTTGCCCTGTGCTGTTTTCTCTACACTTCATAGAATTTGTGGATATTTTCATAAGAATTACATCGAGAAATATCTTATTTCCTTAGATTCTGTCTCCCCACAAACTTTAGGAAATAATTTCTCACCTTTTTGCAGTACTGAAGGGAGTATTTACATACTACTGCATCTTGTGGGAGTAACACTTACAATCTGCTTTTCTTTCTAAAAATATTGTTTATTTTTTTGCCTGTCTAACCTGAATATGAATAGAAGTGGCAGGAAATGGTTCCCTCAGGTCAAGGAAAGGAATTAGAATTTATTTTTTCCACATTCCTCACTGAATTAAGCAGAAATCACAATGTTTTCCAAGGAAGAGACAAATACAGAGTGGGAGGAAGAGCAGAAAAGGGGAGCAAGGAGAGAATGGAAAGTTAGAATAAAAGAAAGGGAAAGGAATGGAAATTTAACTGCGGTTAAACTTGGTATTTTGGTGTAGTTCCATCTGCTGGGATCTTTATTTTTTTCTGTATGTAAGTACTGACTATATCTAAGAGAAACTGTGCTTACAGTCAAAAGAATTGGGGTAAGTGGTAGGAAATTGGGGTTTGGTTTCCTCTGTTGACAATATCCCAGCTGAGTGCCTTGACTGCAAGGCTACAAAATCGGCCCCTTCTGCTTTGATGCAAGGCATGTTCTGTATATAGATTGTGGCAGCTCCGACCGGAAAGGCTAAGAGCCATCCTGAAACCATCAATAATTTAGGGCATTTGCTTGGCTAGTGGCTGCCTCCTGACACAGGCCAAAGGTTTTTACATCCCAGAAGAGTGTCCAGGTCCTTAAGACACCCACTGTTCCAGAATCCCCTTCTCCTCAATCACTAAGAAATTAATTTTGCACCCAAGAAAATGTTCACTGGAAGTCTCACTGGAATTGGTACATTCCTATAAAGAGCTCTAAGGAAGGGGCAAAAGGCTAACCCAAGCAATGAAGCTAATACATGCACACAGTGCATACACACAGCTGTGCATCTAAGCAGCAGATGAAGCATCGTGCTAAGAGTTTCAATCTAAAATTAATAAAACAACAACAATAATAATATTAATGAAATAACACTCATTCTGGTTCTCTGTATTCCTTACTTCTGTATATCTTATATTTTGGTAGCCTCCCTTGCTGACAGTAAGATTTTCTGGATATAGATGTTTGTGTTGGGAACGTATGCTGTTCTCCCACTGCATCCAGCAGTTAAGCTATGCTGCGGATCTGCCTAATCCTGTCAGCTCGTATCACGGAATCACTCCATCTTCAGCCACACGCAGCTGGAATCCTGCTGATGAGGCAGCCTGCCTTTATCTTTGCCTGGACAGAGCTCGGAGGCACGGCTCCTATCAGCGTTTGTGTTTGAACAGCACCCACTACGCGTCCATCCATTTAAACCCTCAGCCTGCATGCATGTTAAAGCCTCCCCAAAACTGCAAATGTGAACCACAGGAAGAGATTCCTTACAAATTTGTCAACAAGCATAATGCTCCTAGTTTGAATGTAATTTAGGCAAAGATTTACCCATGTGCGAGATCATGAGCCTCCCCTCATCATTCATCTCAGACATCTACAGCTTATCCTATTCTCCCTAGGATTTTTTTTCTCCCAATTAGGAAGTTATAAATATCTATTTTTCCTGCTATAGGTAGAGCTTTAAGAGGTCTAACCCTAGCTACTTCACATGGTGACCTGTGTACTATGCATAGCCCAAAGCAGGAATAGTTTTTAGGAGAACAGAAATAGCACTACACCAAAATGAAGTCCCACATACAAATCTGGGCCTATTATCCCAACAATTCGCACTATATGAAACAAACAAAATAATTCATAGTTCTTGACTGAAGGTCTTCATTCTGCACTGATGGACAGAATTGCATCCTCAAACCCTTTGCCACTAACAATTTGTTTTGTAAACCTTTATGCTAATACATAAGACGTATAAACATAAGAAGGGGTGCAGTTGCATTTCTGGATATGAAAGTGACCCGTGTCTCCCAGTTACTTCCATTTCCATTGAATTTGGAACATACCTCACAGTACACAAAGCATCAATCACTATTAATACTATCACAGCATCAATCCTATGACTTCCTGACTGTAGTTTGGGACCATCATAGGGAAACTACTCTCCCTACTCTCCAGGAGAAAATACAAACCTAGAACAAAAGACCTGTGGTCCAAACAGCAATTCCTAGCAGATCTATACATTGCAAATGAACAAGATCAGCATCTGACAAAAACTGCAATTACAAGAGCTTGTTCTGTAAAAGAGCTTGTTTGAAACTGTACCTATTTAAAAAATATCTATAACTTACCCTGGCAATATGTCTGTAGTTGCCTTACTGCCTATTTTTCACTTGAGTGTTCAACATAAATAGTATCCAACATGTTATACACCCGTACAATGCTTTCATATATAATACTTTTGTATATAACAGCCATGACACTGTAATGAACTACCACGGACAGGCAGTACATTGGCAGCTAAGAGGAGAATACTCTTACAGTTCACAAAAACCTAGCAGTGAGATAAATATGACTATTTTTGAAGCAAGCAAAATGCATACACTTCTTTCTACAAGATGCACCTGGGGCCAGTACTAACGTCAATGGTTAAAATTTGTTTTCTTTCTTTTGCAAAAGACAGCTATAATTCATTTATTGAAGTCCATTGCTTCAAGAAAAAAAACATTTCTTGGTTGAGACTGGACATCCTGTACTACAACCCTGTTATAGAAAACTAGCATCTTTAAGCATTTATTATAAGCATCATGACCAAGACTATTTGAAGAAGCCCAAGGCAATGTAGAAGAGATCTTCAGAGTCCTAGCTCTGCTGTTTAATCAAAAGCTCACTACTTCTACTAAAGGGCATTACTTCCCGCATTGAGTGGACAGCTGGACCAGACAACCTCCAAAGTTCCCTTCCAGCCTTAGCTATTCCATGGTTCTGTGGGCTTATTGATGACTATCAAAGGATCTCCCAATGACACGAGGCAACTGCATACAAGAAAACAAAAAATTCTATCACAATATTGCCTGCCTGAGGGACTGTGTTTGAACAGTGAGCTAAACCTGCATGTATGCATGTATATGGCTGTACGCTCAGCATCCTTCCTACAGCACACACAGAACATGCAAATAAAGCATGGCAAAAGGAAGAGAAGCAGCACTTAACAAACCTCTACCAACATTACACAGACAGATCAACAACACAGCAAAATAACTGCTCCCAGTAGCAGACTGCAACTGTACGATCCTAATGAATGGTCCCCACTCTTAAACCACAATTATGTAGTCGTTGCTAAAAGGAAGTCCTGATTGAGCCTGCACAATGCTGCACATCTCCCCACTCGACTGCTCGGATTTATCATCTTAGAGGCGTGCAGACCCCCTCCTCTAGCCTCCAGCAGAGCACAGGCCATAGGCTTCAGCCATGGATTTTTGGATCTGTCCCAGTAACACATGGCTGAAACAGGAAGTATCTTTCGGGATGCCAGACGGCACTTCTCAGTGGGGAGGGTACTCTGCACCTTGCAGGATCAGCCCTTTTTTAAGGCAAAAGCCATAAGGCACATTTAATTTCAGCAGCAGAAAGTGCAACACAGCTGTGCCATGTAAAATACCATCGTGATTAAACACTGTGTAGGAGAGGTAATTATTCATTACTGGGTCACTGGAGGAGGATGGCTTATATACTCTCAAGGAACGCAGAGGAAGAATGATGCATACATAAGCAACCTGACAAAAATGCACTGAAATTTCACCGAGTGTCAAGGCTGGACCCACTTGGGACTATAACTTCCCTCCCCACAAAAATGCAATGTACATGCAGAGGAAAAACAAGTTTCCCTACAACCTCTCTGGTAGCTTTTTATACCTACAGCAGCACTTACCCTGCTTGTTCAGTCTCATTAGCTTCAGTAGAGCTCGTCTTACTGCAAGATCAAAGGAGTCTTTTCCTGGAGGGTTTGTGCCTCTGATAATTTGGATATCTGCAGTAAACTTAATCTGCGCTACACCATAGAGATTTGAGGCAGGGGAAGATTAAAGCGATTTGCCTAAAACAACAACAGCAGTTGGAAGAAACTGAACGCAGGTTCCAGCAGAGCCTGGACTTAAAAAGAAGCCTCTTCACACACACTAATAGCCTCCAAATACATATTTTGAAAACCAGGATTTCGTTATCACTACATATGATATCTAAACAGAAAAGACTTGAAAATAGGCTTACATTTGTCTTTTTCCTTTTTCCACCATTTTATCCTTTTCTTTTTTTTTTTTTTTTCCTTTCCTGGTCTATCTTAATTTTGACTGAGAAAGGTCCACTCAAATAGGTCGTGCGTGGCTTTTACATACACATCTTATCAGTGGACAGCAGCTCCAGGAGAATGCCTCCCTGTGTACTCCGTCCTGCTAAAAATAATGAATAAACGTGTGCTGCATTTTCAAATATTATTCTGGAATTTGTCTCTCCAAGAACAGATTCAGATATCACCTCTCACTACAGTCCAGCTTTGCACAAGCTCCTGTGCAAAATGAGGAGTGACTGAGCCAACAGAAGTGGATTTAGAGGGTGGAAATGTGAGTTACACAAAGCCTCTACCTCGGGTGCATGGGTGCTGCGGATAAACAATTAGGTTCTTCCGGAAAGCATTTTTAGGGGCTCAATTTCTCCAAAAGGTTTAAAAAACAGAGGTGTGACAGCAAACATATCTTTGGCTTTGATAATGACATTATGCACAGCTAGCCTGTTCTTTGGCTTGTTAAATTCTAGGCTTCCTGTGGGTAAAAAACGAACATTACTTTGTCACTGTTTTCAGGGCTTTCTGCCATGTTAATCTGATTATCTATGACAGTTACTGTCAGTTTGTTAGCAAAGATCCAATTATTCTGCTTGGCTTTTAAGTTTTCGCATGTTTCTGGCTATGGGCCTGATCCTGAATTCTTCTTTGTCCTCAAGCCTTTACTGAAAGTTCTGATGTGCAAAGAGCACAGGATCATCAGCAGCATGTTATACCAAGATCTTTAAAAATGGATGCAGTCTTCATTTCTCACATAAGCATAAATAAAAAACTGCAAAACTGACAGCTGAAGGGAAAAAAAAAAAAGCCTAGCACTTGATCTGCCTACACTTCTGTAATTGGAATTTACAGTGTTGGAAAAGTAGGGAGGGCTGCTTTTAACGTTGTCCTCCCTTAAACTCTTGTTTAGATCTTGGCTTTCCTTTCTGTGCCAAAAAGGAAGAAAAATACAGTACTGTTCTCGAAGTAAATATAACACATTTTAAGCATAAAAAAAAAATTGCATCAGATGGCCCATTTCCAAGCCATTTGGCATTTGATCAGCACAGTCATTCTGTCATTTTGTCTCTTACACTGACCTTTCTCAGGTGCTCAAATCTGCGTGGAGAAAGATTAGTACGACGAGGCAGAGGCCAGCACGTAGTGAGCTATAAAGCTATGCAACCAGAAAGAATAATAGGTGTACATCCACATCATTATGCGTTGAATACCTAATCCTTCTAAGTCACTAGCTTTGGATTCACCACTATTTGAGGATCCAAAGTGAATTTTCCCAGGGGCTGGTAGTTACTTTTTAAGGTCTTTGTCAATAAAATCAGTAATACATTGGCTTCACAAATCCCTGCTGACAAACTCAGTACCTTTCTCATTCTTGTCTGTTCTGAGTGTGATTTTTTTTTCCTATGATCTCTGCAAGCAGAATATGTATATACCAGGACTTTTCACAGAAAAGGAGACTTGCACTGTTCCCTGAAACAGTATAGTTCCACTGGCAATAATGTCAGTAGGGGATTTACATGGCAGTCCCCGATGGGTATTTAATATAATTGCTTAAAACTCTGTGAAGTAACTGTATGGTCAAAGGCATTAAAAAGAAAAAGATGATGTCATCTTTCCTTGTGCTCTAACACTGCTGCTGCTAACACTAGCAATACTTAAAACAGTGAGCATCACCCTTCCCTCTACTGTAATCTGCAACAACAACAAAAAAGCACACCTAATTCTGGCAAATTTACATATTCATATACAAACACAGAAGTCAGTAGAAGGAATCACGACCCCTGCTATTCTGCTCCTGTGCTTCTATTCTGCCCCTCTCCTCAGCTCCGGTGGGGCCACACCTGGAGTACTGGGTGCAGTTCTGGGCTACCCAGCACAAGAGGGACATGCAGCTTCTGGAGAAGGTCCAGCGTAGAACAATGAAGATGATTAAGGGACTGGAGCATCTATTGTATGAGCAAAGACTAAGCGAGCTGGGCCTGTTTAGCCTGGAGAAGAGAAGACTGAGAGGGGATCTGATCAATATGTACAAATACTTGAGGGGAGAATGTAAGGAGGATGGGGCCAAATTCTTCTTGGAGGTGGCCAATGACAGGACAAGGGGTAACAGGCACAAATTGAAACACAGGCAGTCCCATCTCCATGTGAGGAAGAGCTTCTTTCCTGTGAGGGTGACGGAGCCCTGGAACAGGCTGCCCAGAGAGGTTGTGGAGTCTCCTTCTCTGGAGATCTTCCAAACCCACCTGGATGCCACCCTGTGCCCCGTGCTCTGGGTGACCCTGCTGGAGCAGGGGGTTGGACTAGATGAGCACTAGAGGCCCCTTCCAGCCTCAACCATCCTGTGATTCTGCAACCACTTAGTGTCATCTAGGTTCACTGCAAGATTCATGCAGCAAGAGACACGCTACAGGAACAGCAGATCTCCTAATAGAAAGAATTCCTATCAATGCACAGTGCTGGTAACAAATACCTTAGTCTATAGCAAATGTTGACAGAAAAGAGCTTCACAAACACCATTTTGGGGCTTATCTCTCTCATTTTTCCTTTTTGGTGGGAGTGGGCTGGAAAGCGAGTTGACTGACATTCAGCATCACATATAGCATGAAAACCACAATAACCATGGTACCAATGCTTTCTATTTATGATCACAGTAAAAACTGCATCTCAGAATTAATTTCATGTCATACTTCTTCAACTTTCTAAAGTAATTATAAGCTTCCTTATACCAGATGTCAGGCTCAGCAAGAACACCAAATACCAAGCCAAATTTCACTGCTAAATAGTAGGTGCAACATGATGTTTCATGACAAACTCCAGCATCTTACTCGCTCCCTGATCATGTATTTGTGGTATTCTTTCCCAGTGGAGCCTGACAACCTGATCATACCAGATGTAACCTGGCACAGACTCTTCAAAGACACAGGAGCACTGTCAATACCTATCAGGTGAGGATCTCACCATGAGTTCTGTTTCTGCACATCTTAAAAAAAAGATAAATGAAAGAGAAAGCAATAAAAAAAAATCACAGCATTTCTATCTCTAAGGGATTTTAATACTTGAGAAAAGAATGTTCTTTCAAGTGCAAATAAAAAAATATTTGCTTGAATAACAGCAAGACTGTGACTCTGATGTTAGGAAGCAAAGACATTCTGTATTATTACCACCCCTTCATCCTTAACAGTCCCCTCCTACCCAATTACAACTAGAAGAACCAGGGAAAAAGCCCCTGTGTGTTAGGTACATGAATGAGTGGGTGAGGGAAAGCAGTAATCACATCTTCAAAGCCTAAGTCTATCACTAGATAGACATGTGTCAGAAAGAAATCCTAAGAAATCTCCCATTATACCTGGTAAGATATAAAACAGTCCAACCTAACCTGGGGTTTTGTATCATCTCAGGTTCACAACTCGAGCCAGCCTGCCAATCTGGATGGTCCCATTACCTCTACGAATGACTAGGCAGGCGTACTACAAAACTGTTCACTGCACTCACTAAATCCACTGATAATCACCAATATGCCAATTTCAGAGGCAAATCTCACAGGGTCCATTGAACTGTGTGGATTTAAATCATCTCTCTGTTACACCAGCCCAACCTCATTGGAATAAATAAATAAATAAAAAGGTAAGTTCTGAGGAAAGTGTGGAAGCGGAACACAGCTTACAATCCTGAGTCCGGGAGATAGGGTTATAGAATTGATTACTGGCTGCTAGACAGTAGGGCCAAACAGAAGTTTATAAGCTTGCAGCACAGTGAAATGAGCAGGGAATGACATGGGGCCTGATCAGCCCTACTGCACTGTGCACCCAAAACCTGGGAGATGAGAGTCCCTCAATCAGAGGAGTACTGCCTCATGGAAAAAGGAAGGAGCAAGGGTGAAAAAAAGTATCTGTGCTTTACGACCCATCTCAATGCTTGTGCAAGGGAGGTGTGACTTTCTCGAGTTTCCCGAACATTTAACATCAGCCTTCACAGCTGTCTTTAATTTGATCCAGCTATAAAGAAATCTCCAGGGGATATTTCTCAGCCGGGGGTCACTGGATACTCTAGTCTGTCACCTTGGCTATCCAAAAGTGGAGCACAGCACAGACACAGGCTAAATATTCCACTCCTCTTCAAGCCAACAGCATTTGGTTCAGTCCACAGGGTCTGCAACTACAGCTTAGAGCTGGAAGAAAGACAGTGTTGGGACAGTTCTCATCCTCAGAGAGGTAAGAGCAGCTTAATTCCATCTTATCTTGTCTAAAAACCTTGGAGAACCTTAAATAAACCTTAAATAAAAGATGAAACACAATCTGAACGAACTATGCTAAAGCCATTTGATAGTTACCAAAGCAGGATTAAGAAAAGAAGTCAATGAAAACAAAAAGACTGGGCAGATCATGCTACTATCTATGGCGTGATATATCATTATATATGGTAGCTCATTAGTAACAATGCTTATATTAGCATATAGCTGGGAACAACCTATAACAATACCGAGAAAAAGGTGACAGAAAGTGTCTTTCTTTTCTCTACACTGTTGGTAATTTCTGTCCATTGCCTTTCTTCAGAAATCACTTCTACACAAGCAAAAGGGTTAAAAAAAAATAATAATAAATCAGACAAACAAAAGAGAAATGCGCTTTCCGAAGCCAGCAAGCGCTGGCGGAGCAAGGGAGTATCGAACCCGCAACCTCGGCGCGTATCTAAACGCGAACCAGCGCCTCCTGCGCCGGCGCTTCGCTCCCATGCGCGGCCAAGTGCCGGCAGGCGCAGCGCGGAGCGCGCATGCGCGGAGCCATCGCCATGGCGACGGGCCTCGCTGAGGTAATGCACCTGAGGTACCCTGGGGCGTCTGTTCTGGCTTAAAAAACCAGAAACAAATAAAAGACAAAGGAAAAAAGGCACGCGCATGTCTTTGGTAGGAGCAAAGCTGACAAGCGGACTGCCTGCATCTCTTTGTGCTGCTTCCTGTAGGCGAATTTGCTTACACGTCCTGACCAACCGCACACTGAAGGCCACAGAAAGCTCCCGCTGACTCCAGTGAGTTCCGCACTATGACCGGCATGATGATGCAGCACCGTTTGTGACCCATCCTTCTTGCATCCTGACCCCTCAGAAAGCTCCTCGTTAGCTTTTGTCAGGAGGAACCAGAATTAAAAGGGGATCCTTAAAGGCACAGCACTTGAGGGCATGGGAGACAGCAGCAACGTTTCAATTCGGCGTATTAAAAATCCTCCTGCTCGAAGATGGTTTGAGGCACTGCTGAGGAGCTAATTCTCCTCACCTTTCACACAGCCGCTAGCTCGCATTTAATCCAAAACTCCCGTCCGAACACAAGTCAAACCACCATTCAGACCCAAGGAACACGAACACAGCCCATGCTGCCTCAGAAGAATCTCAGCTAACACCATTCACCATTGGACAGCTTTTATTTTTTAAGTCTTACTTCACAGATTCCCCCCAGAGTTCAGTGCAAAAATTATAAAAACTGAACAACAAAAAGAAGCTCAGCTTTTCCTCATTAATATTTATGAACTGCAAATTATAGTCTTTTGCATTGTTCACTTCAAACTAGCAAAATTGAGCGTCCCCTTCCCTTCATGTGCTGCTGCTTTTGAGAGGTCTACTTGACTTTGAAAGCAAACAGGATTTGGCTTCAATTGGCAGATAAGTTCAGATAAAACTATACTGGCAGGGCTCAGCATCGCAGTTTTACTTCAGGAAGGCTCGTGATGAACGGAGAAGAATGGAGCAATATAACAACTGTCCGTTACCATAATTAAAAGTGCCCAGTAATGTTTAGGATTCTCTCCTCTAAGCAGTTGCTCCAAGATTTAATACTAAGATAAAAGCGTAGTTTGAAAAATGCAATTTTACTACAATCTTCTTCCTATTCCTTACCTTTGCAGGAAGATAAAGGCCACTTTGCAGATTGAAATAGGACAAATATGTGTAACTCGACAGAACTCCCAATTGCAATGTAAAGAGAAAAGCAGTATTCAGGTCCCTGAAGCCTGAAAGCGAATGTCAAGGAGTGTATGAAACAGTCCACAGAAAAAGACAAGTTATAAAATTTGTGTCTGAATTTTGGATAAATTTTGATCTGCATCACAGGATTATAGTCTGGAGATGCTTCAGTTACCAGTTTGAGTGACTGCACAAAGCACTTCCTTTGAAGCCATTTTACACCTGTGCCATTTCACCTTCTAAAGGAAATCAGTGCAAGGTCTCAGGAGACTGCTCTCATCTCCCTCCGATTTCCAGGGCTTCTCTGTCACCATGGAATCAGAAATGCACTGAAAATCTTCTGTGGCTCGAGGCACTTGATAGTTTCATTTCTGGGATGAGAGATTTATGCAAATTCATATATAATAATGGGGAACTTTGAAGCTTCTAAGATGTCCTTTTACAGCTGAAAGGGTTGATTGGAAGCGAGCCTTTCCATTCAGCATTTTCCCTTGCTGACATAAAACATTACTTTCGCCTTTACAAAATTTTGTTTTGTGGAAATTGCTATTAAAATGACAGCCTGGAATAATAATGCATCCTGTTGTCACATCCCTGTTAGTATTGCCAATTCAAACTGCAATTACTCTTCAGGTGAACTTCTGAGCCCAGAACACAGCATGCTGAATGCAGTGCTCTTACCTGAGGGTTGTTGCTTTTGGCCCTTTGCGGTTGTGTACTTCACATAAAATGAGATTTGCAGGGGAGGAAATTAGACAGCCAGTTCCAATTGAATTTCAATAAGTTCTGAGCACCTATTTCCCCTATAAACCCTGAAAACCATAGTCAGGATCATGCCCTAGGATGCAAATAAATGAGAAATGTCATCCTGACTGCTTCCTGCCATTTAGGAGTGTGTAGATGTGGTAGTTTCTTCCAGTCTCTCAGTTCTCTCCTTACCCTGGAAGCCCAAATCATTTGACTGCTGGGGTTTCTTTCACCCAATTTTATTCTAAGCTGAACTGACAAACTTCTTTGTGACAAAAATTGGCTTTGGGCTATTGGGCTATTACTGAATTAAGTTCTTCTTTTCTTTAACTGATTTCTATTCTTTAAAGTGTTTCTTCTACATCATTAAGCTCTTCCCTTTAGAGAAAGTCAAAGAACACTCCACAGTTTCTATACAGATTTGTGGATACTCAGTTTCTGTGTGGAGAAATAGTTGGAAAACTGTTAAAAATGGAGTGGAGAAGCTGAGTTCACTACCACACTAGTTGGTGCTGGTAGAACCTTCTTTCTGCACAGCCAGTACTTGAGCTGCAGAAGGATGATCAGGCAGATCAGAGGGGATATGCACCACTCTTCTTTCAGTCTTGGAGGCCCATCTCCATTTGGGTTTAACTTTCTGTAGCATGGCTAAAAATATCAGGGAAATGTCACAGTCACAGAAATGGGCAATCTGTTGACAAGGTATCAGATAGCATGCAGCTATCTGGATAGCTTTAGTCTAATATCTACCGGGCATTCTTGTAAGAGCACATCTCCAGGCACAGTCTTCCCCTCCACTCTCACTCCACTCTGCCATCCCACACACCAACTGCTGGTGGGAATCTCCCCAAGCATTTTTATCACCAAACCATTCTTATCAACGTCAAAAGAGACAAGTCAGTCTGTTGTAGGCAAAAAGAGATTACCAGACTCTTCAGCAGGTCTGAGACCAGAGTCACCCAGTTTTTCTGCAATCACTTGATCCCCTCCCAAAAAGGAAAGTGGAAAGAGATAAGAAAAATCACACAATTAGATTATTTGACAGGCCCAGGTACGTAAAATGCCAAAGTAGTGCTCCTCAGCAATGAGGTGTTATGAGGACGCAAAGAAAGCAAAGAAGTCATGAGTCTTTCTATCCAGTAATTCAAGATGATTGTGTTTGGAAGGCAAGAAATGCATACCTGGCTTTAGCAAGATGATCACTGAACTTCCTTCCTGCATAAGCTAAAAGCAAAACAAAAGCTTCAGTATAGGGGCAATCTTATTCACTTTCCATTATTAGATCAGTCTTAGTTGGAGACTGTCTAGGATAGTTAATCAAGATCTCTGTCTCAAATACAAACAAACAAAAAAATCCACATCTTTCTGCACTCTATTCAGAATCCCTCCCCAAACGCCGTAACATTTATGACAAGTGCAATCTTATTTCCAATGCCTGCAGAAGCAGTAGATAATTACAAAACAGACAGAATAGCTGGAGGAAGATAAGAAAAATCATTATGTCACACAACCTTGAATGAGGTTGATGGTATATTAAAGAGCTACCGTGTAAAATCTTAGTTTTAGTGAAGTCAACGGTAAAGCTCCCACTGAGTTCACTTGAGAAGCTTTTATACAAAGAGTTATTTAGTGAAAGCTTAGGTCATTCTACAACACTGATAAAGGTTATAGTCTTAATGAGGAGGCTAATTAAGGTTTCTATGGTCTGTATATAATCGCTTCTAATCTACAGTGCTTAGGAGAAATGAAGTCAAAATCATGATAATTTTTCAAACATGAATATCCTAGTTAAAAAAAAACTTTAATAATTTTTATGTATTAGAATTTTGTTTTGAAATTCAAAAGACATGCAAAATTTCAATGCGATGTAATGATAATGAGTAAACAAAGGATAATTAGTCCCTTCTCACCTTTTTTATCCTCTTTTTCCAACATCTTAATGTCTCTCCTTTTTCACTTCTCAGAGGAATTTACTCACAGGCTACACATCCGTTGCCTACAATTCTATTCCCAAAATAATTTTTTCCAGAACCTTAGAAAGCAGACAGGGGCCAAATGTGGGACTTGAAAAGTACATGGCCACTACTGGTAGAGACTAGAATCTAATTTGCTGTGGGAGGAGCCAGGCAGTGACACAATGCAGCCCCTGAACCTTAGTTATATGGTAACACTCATTATCTGACAGTAGCAGCAGAAATATGCAGAAGACACCAAGTATCCGATTCACCTAAAGAAAATGCTCTTAAGGACAGACGTCCAGCAGGTGTAACCAGCATGAACAGGCACAAAGATTTTTGTCTCCAGAGCTAGGAATTTGAAAGCTTTCTTATGCCCTAAGTTTAGTTAAGAACTAAGAATTTTGGTTCTTCATATGCCCATTCTTCCAGGCAAATGAAAATGAGCCAGCTGCAATTATAAGAGCTGATGTCTCCTTATTCTCACTTTTTTGTGTAGACACCAGCCAAGTCTACCTACTAGGTATGAAAACGCATACAAATAACCAAATGCAAAATTCAGCTTTTATCTTCCAGGTATTCTCCAGATAGCCCTGAAGAAATTTCCCCTCACAATCAGGTAAATAATAGACTGTGTGGGGACTGGACCTTATACACATCTTGCCATGTAAGTAGAGAATAATTAATTAACCTCCTATTTACAGTTTGTCTGATAAGAGCATTAAATAGCAAGTAGCCAGAAGAACTGTGAGGTACTGAAACGTTTACTCTCACTCACTCACTATGTAAACACAAGTGTGTTTGCAAAGGAAGATGCAATAGATTTGGCACTTATCCTGTGGCTTCTTACTGTGATGGGATATGTCTGTAAATAGGAATCACAGATGCTTCTGCCTGCAGCTGAAATCAAATATTTTTGGTATCCCACAAGGCAACACAGTGTTCCAAACACAACAATCGTCTGAAAAGTCATTAAAACCCAATTATTCACCTAGAGTTCCTGTGGGGCCCCATACCTTAAATAGCTTCTTGCATGATGTATATCCCTCATTCTTCTGAATTTTCAGAAATCTGATCGTTTTACTGGTCTCTGGCTCTACTTTTACTTACAAACCTCACCAGCTATCTTAGGTGTAAATCACGGCATTCAGACACTAACTTGTCTCACTATTATAAAACCACTGATTTCTACAAAGGAAGCAAGAAAGAATCCTTACTATCAATAAAATAAAATCAAAAGCGGGGGGGGGAGGATATTTACATAAAAATCTATAACATTCATGCCACATTCACCTGTGCCATGTTTAAAATTTCATTCTGGTACAAGCAGACACATCTGCAACAGGTCTCTCAATATCACTCTGACAAGGTAAAAGTACAGCCACATTAAAGTCTCTGTATTTGCCAAAGAAACAAATAAGCTCTTCCTACTCAAAGTAAAAATTAGGGCATAAGATTTCAAATTGCAATTGTAAAAGAAAAATGTAAAGCAAAAGAAAGAAAAAGAAAAAAAAAGGAGACTGCTTTCATCTGAACCATGAAAAGAAGTAATTCACGGGGACTGACATACTTTATTTCCTTTACATATTTTTTTACAAATGAATTTCATTGTATTTGGATTATTACCTTAACTCACTACACGAAAATAATCTGATGTCACAAAAAGTTACAATAACAGGAATAAATAGCTTTTGGGGCCTGGAAACTGGTTATATAACCTTCTACTTATAGGTCCCTACTTAGTCCAACTCCAAAGTCATTACAGACCAACTATTTTTGCCTTCTTATGGTAGGCAGGTGGGTCTATGAAGTGTGGGCATCAGACTCATAGCGAAGAAATTGCAGGGTCTGCAACAGAAACAGCAGTCTCAGAGGAAGCTAAGGTGGGACTGGTGATAGAAATGACTCACTTGCAAATCCTAAGGAAATGTCCAGCTTTCACTAGCCTGGTAACTAACTCAAGCTATGCCTGCATGGAGGTATACTTATGGTCCAGGAGGGAAGCACAAGATGGGAGGGAATTTCTACCTTTTCCATATAAATGACTCTTTGGTGTCAGTTACACAGTTGTGATATTAACAAAAGGAAAAGCAACAAAAACGAGAAGGATTCACAGAGGCTAAATTACTATCAAGCTGAACTGAGTGACAGCCCTAGAAATTATAACCATCTGCAAGGAAGATATATGGTACACCAAACTCCCTCCTACAAACCTGTAAATGCTACTTACTCTTCTCTATAAAGTGGTGCAAGATTGGCAGCTGAAACAGAAATATTCACATGGGTATTAACTATTATTCACTTACTGCCACTATTATTCAGTTCTGGAGAGAGAAAAATCTCTCAGCCATTCTATTTATTCAAGAAATATTTGTTTAAAACCATATTACTACACAATTCAGACATTATTTTATGAAATTTCACAGCTTATGGGTCTAGGCATTTGCTTAGGTATCAGGCAGTGCTTGAGAATTTATTTTTCATCCCATACTATTGCATGTATCTCTCTCAAAAACATTATGAATAATATAAATACATAAGTAAGCACAACTTCTAGCAATAGCAACACATTATTTTGATTAGAAGCAGGATAGGAAGATGCTGGGATCAGTATTTTAGAAAATAAAATTACCTAATGCAAAAGAGAGCAGAAAAAAAATTCCCATCCCCAAAACAAAGACACCAGTCCTACACAGGTGTATTTTATCCAGCGTGCTGACCCACTTCCTTGAGACAGGGTCGTACGGAGTGTATTGTATCGACTAGGATTTTTGAAAGCTGGATCACCAACCTCGCTTGTTTCAGAGATCTGGCAAACCCGTATCACGCTGCACTTCAAAGACTAGCTTCAGCCTTTCAAAGAGGGAGCACGAATTTGTGTAAGCCTCAAAACTGCACTTTGTAAAACAGCAGCAACACTAACAAAACGAGAGAATAGGAAAATTCTCATGCGGCCTGATCTGAACACAAATATTTCAGGCATGCTTATTACATTCAAAGAACACTCATGAATAATAATTGGAAAAACTTTATTCCTCTGTACAAAGGAACCATCGCAACACCATGTTAGATCACGAGAAGCTTGAAAAGTAAAAGATTAAAATTACAAAATAGAATAAGGCAAGAAATATGAAGGGAAACAATGTCGTTAAGAAGCATCAAAGAAAAAATGTGAATGAAAAATGAAGCACTTTAAAAGGTGATTTTACCTCTCCTGCAAATATTTTATTATTAGGAATGAAGAGGATATTTTTACAAATATATTTCTGTATGAGTGTTATTTTTAATAAGCAGATTAAGCACTGAAGGAATTGATACTCTTTTGTCTACTTCGGCTTAACATGACATTTCTGTGTCACTTCCCAGAGCACGTTTCATGGACTGGATAACACTAATTAAAATATCTTAGAAAAAATTAATCAACCACTTGCCACAATAACTGAATTTTTCTTAGATAACTGTATGGGAGCTTATAAAATAGGGAGAATTCTATAGAATCTTCATCAATACAAATTATTTCAGAAACCGTACATGTTGTTGAGATCCAAAAGTGGGAAGTTCATGTAGTAGATTACCTTATTATTGTATTTCATGTCTTATATCTAGGGATAGTGAAAGTCCAGTGCAGGTCATGTTTTATGTACTCAGAGCCAGATAATCACAGGGCTTCTCATGGCCTCTGAAAAATCAAGCTTTAACATCTTTAAACATCTAACCAAGGGTTTTAATGTTTTGAGAGAATAAGTGGATCAAGTGCATGACAAGAAGCTTCCTGTTTACTTCTAGATGAATAATGCTTTTTTCACAAATACATTATCACACAGCCTAGTCGCAGGTTGTCAGCCTTGTTTTTGGATTTATGCAATTTAAAGCCACTGATCAAAAATGGACAGCAGCCCTTTTAAAAGATTACATAAGCAAATGGAAGTCTGCATGCCTATTCAGGCTTTTTAGACCAATAAATTGGAGAGTTTTATGCAGTTCCAGAGCGTTTCTGCTACCAGCCATAGAACTGCTTTGCTCATGCTTTTTCAGCATTTTTACATATATTAGGAAAAGGAGTGTTCACCAAAATGGAAACATCACCTAAAATATTGGCCAGATGCTCTTCTGCTTCCATAAAGTTGAAACAGAAGGTCACTAGTATGTATGTCTTTATTTCATGCAGGTTTTTAGGCTCAGATCAGAATACGTAGAAGGACTGACTAGGTTTCAGGCACCTACTCTAGGATTTCAGAGTGAAATCCTGACTCTACAAAAGGCAGCAGGATTCAATTCTGGGTTATAAAAATAGGATTCATGCTTTAATATTCACCTGCCATCAAAGTTGCTCTAAATGCCCTTCAGAGCTTCGAAAACCTTAGCCCAAATGATTTCATTCAAAACTGCTGAAATTACCCAAACCTTTCATGAACAAGAGATACTGAAACTCCTCTGCTTTTTGCAGCATAAAATCATATGCAGCCTGAAAGGTGCATTTAAGAGATATGAACTTCAGTTAAACATCCAACAAGTCTAATGGGAGTTTCAAGACTACACTGGACGCAGAGGCCACTACAGGCAAGTTTCATTATGATGTTTAATAAATTTTACAGACAGAGCTTCCAGTATCAGCTGTGAACTTGGTGCAAATCCTATGCTATGTTTTGGCAACCCTGTAAATGTGTATACATTGCAACCCTCTTTTTCCTCATATATTAAAGGGAGTAGATACAATAATGATAACAAAAGGCAATTGGCTATTAGAAATTGCTAACAACCCTTCTCTCAGGAGCTAAGAGTTCTTTTCTTGAATAATGGGAAGTTATCATCACAGTATTTCCAGAAATATACCCTGTTAGTACCACAGACACCTAGCAGCAACTGTTGTATGAATAAATTCTAAGCTGCTGCCATTTACCATGGCTTTTTGGCCATGAACCACAGACCTTGTTATGTGCTACCAGAAAACCTGTAGTCCTCATTTTTCCACATAATATGGAATAAAATGGAGAACTTCCAAATGTTTAACTTTGTATCCATGGCCCCAAACTCCCTGTCCTTGTGCCGTCCTGTGGGTGAAGAACACCAGCACCAGAGGGAAACCAGACCATATGGGCAGTGATTGGGGATGCCGAGGGCTGGACAGACCCCAGGGCTACAGGGGGTTACTGCTAGGCAGCTTGTAGCGCAGTGCAGGACTCGTCTCACCCAGAGCTGAAATTACCCAAAATTTGGGTAATTTCACCCATGGCCACTGTGAAATTTTGGGTAATTTCACACCGATGGCCACTGTCTGGACAGAGGTGATCAGATCCAGAGAGTATCTGGTATTATCACACCTGAACGCATGTATTAAACAGGAAATGACTAACCTACTTCCCTCCACAAGGTTTTAGCAAAGCCTACACCATGGGTCCACCGATACCTTTTAGGTGACCAGTGACAGAGGCCTCAGCTACAAGGGAGATGTATGAGCCAGGACGAGGGCTCCCAGGCTTTCCTATGCCAAACGCAGCTGCATTCCTTTGGCAAACAACTTCAACGCGGTGATGCAGCGCACAGCAATTCTGCTGCTCTGCCCTCAGCCCCCTGGGTTTAACGGGATTACACGTGTGCCGGGGAGTTTGGCCCCATGCCCGTGAGCACAGTAGCCATGGAAACACAGGTTTCCATGCTGGCTGCACCTTGGATAGGGGCTCAGCGACCGAAGCATCACGGCAGCGATGCGGCTAGTGGTGGATGTCCCTATTATATTAAGACAAGCTCAGGAAGAGGCTCCCGAGACGCAATCGCATAACCCGACTGTGCCACAGACCCATCTGGGCCAAGGGCAGAGGAGGAACCACCACAAGCGCAAGGGGCGGCTTCCCCACCTTGTCTCCTTGCTCCATTAGCCACCAGCGCACTGGGTCTGGCTGGTGCTTCCCAGGTTGATTGGCTACTGACAGTATTTCTAACCTGCAGAAACTCCAAAGAAGTGCAGGGCAGCAGCTGCTCAGTTTTAACCACTGGACATTGCTCCAAAATGGAGAGGTCTGACCCAAACCGACCGGCACCTACAGGAGCCTCCTCCTGAACTCAGTGATCAGAAATGAATCCGGACAGGAGAATTTCAGTCTGAAAAATACGCCTCTCATAATGCATCAGTGAAATACATTTATTCCCCCTTTTCTCTCACTTTTAACAGTCTATATGGATTAAATACACAAGCATGATCCTGTGCATGTTAGGCCAGTGACTAATTTACTGAACTACCCGAGCAAGGAAGGATTATTTTATCTAATTAAGACAGAGCACAGTATTTAAGGCAGAACATTTGCATTAAAGCAGACAATTCAGAATTATAAATACTGTTGAGTCTGAAATTATGAATGTTAATCTTTCCTCATAACAATGTTCTACTGACACACATTGTAAATCACCTCCCGCTGCTTGCAGTAGATTAAGCCATCACTCGAAAACGCTCAATTATATATCTGAATAACATTAAAAATATGAACTTTAGTTTTATTGTGAAAGGGCAATGCCGATGGTATGATGTCAATGTTAATGCATTACTTGTGAGTGAAATTTAGTCTGGATTCAGTAATTTCCTCTTTTCTGTGATCTCTTTCCTGGATTCTCCTCCCCATTGCACAAGTGCATTATGTGTAAAACTGGCAGGTTACCCAGCTTGCCCAGGGCGCATTTTTAAAGGCACAAAGAGCAGCTAGATTCCAAACTCTCACTGAACACTTCTTAACAGAATGCTTCTTAAGTGCCCACTTACCCATCCATAAAATTGGTATATTAATCTGAGAATGATTTTGAGCAATTACCAGTAAGCTGTCTCTACAGGACATGTTAATCTATAACAAAAAAAAAAAGCTAGAAAATAAAAATCGATAAAATTCAACATCTTCATTGCTATATTAATTTTAAAAAGATTTCTGATTTATCAGCTTCAGTGAAACACAGGTACTGAATCATTAAAATCTAACAGACTGCATCATTAATTTTCATTATCACATGCAGAAGAAAGAAACACCAGAGCTAATACTCCACACGTCTCTCAGCACCTTTAAGACTCAGACATAGGGAACCACTGTCCCATGTTAATCTGCAGAGATGGTCCCACTTAGCAGAATTTTCTTTCTGTCTTTGTTAAGTACAAGCCTAAAAATAATCCATTCAGAGAAGGATTGTTGTTTAACAAACTATAACCCAGCAAGTTTTTAAAGTAGGATTTTCATCAACCTATTTACACGTCTGAGAGATTTTCATTCTAGAGCTGCCATATCCTGGGTGTGTGGGCTGTTCTTGTTTAAATGCAAGAACATACTTTAAGAAGAGTAAATTTCCTGACCAAACAAATGCTTGTTAGTGAACTTGATTTACCTAATAATAGCAGATATTTTGAATGTATTTCATCTCCAGACTGTTTTCCAACTGACAATGTGTTTACATCCAGATCAGTCTTATCTAAATCATTTTGGGAGAGGACTGAGAAGTGAAAGAACTGCTGGTAAAATTGGTCTTTTCTTAAAGAAAATTTCAACCATCCTTTTCTGGTTGTCCTCATTACTCAATCAAAGCCCATCTTATAAATCTGTTGCAGGATGTGAAAGGCAGAAGTGCCAGCATATGAGCCCTTTACAAATTTTAGGACACAAAAGGAAACCAAGATGATAATAATAAAGAAAAACTCTGATAATGATGCACACAAGACTCACAGCAGTCATCTGGGACAGGACAACCTGGGGCCTGCTTAGGCCTGCAGTGAATCTAGTTTGCTTCAGGTCTGCTACTAGCAAGGGATTTTGCACACAGCTGAAAGAAATAAACAAACTGTAATCAAACAGACATTGAATAACAAAGCCAGAATTCAGGAAAGGCTCCAAGCGTAGTTCCTATCCTCTCAAAAAAAAAAAAAAAAAAAAAAAAAAAAAAAAAAAAAAAAAAAAAATCCCATCCTCCTAGTGAACTTCCAGTTCCAAATGTAAAATTTCACCCTTTTGGTATTAGCATACTCTTAGGATGAAACACCATGAGCCATGTGAATGTAAGATGAAACACTACGGTATCAAATGCTGCTACTAAACACTACTGTAAAGTCATCACAGAGATTATACTATCTTTCCCAAGTAGTCTGATCCTGCAGTCTGCACCCATGTACCTTAAATTCAGGAGGTTTGTGAAATCCTGCAAATAAGCCTGGACAGCATTTCTGAAAGGCAATAGTGGAAATATCTGCGAAGCCCCACGGCTCATGGTAGCTCTACCTGAGGCTCATGCGTTTGTCTACAGCCCCATGTTCCTGTTGCCCACACAGCTCAGGAAGTCTCTCCTGCTACTTGACTACCTACCATGGCTGAAACTAGACGTCCCCCAGCTCGGTCCTCACTGACTCCACAGACAAGGCACCTTGTTCTGCCATGAGCAGGATACCTCTCTCTAAAGCACCTTTGCACCGTCCACAACTACAACTGCGGCTTGCTTCCTTTTGGTATGGCAACTGCACCCAGCTGACAACCCTTCAAGCCCAGATTAAAGACCCCCAACGAAATGATTTGATGATGTCCCACAGAAAATATGCTTTTGTCTTTTTACTTCATTATTTGCTTTCATAAATTTGTGGACTGCCTGGATGGATTTCTTGCAAAAATATAAGAACTAAAACCAATGCTATTCAGTAAGAAGGGCACGAACCTTCCTGAGAAAGCATTGCTATTCGCTAACAATGTGACAGATTAAATCCTAGTATGTTGTGTGGAAACCCAACTATTGTTGGTCATTATGGGTTTAGAATGTATCAAGGGCTTTGATGTAAGTCATCTAACCATAGCAATAACCCTGGGGAATCTATTGTATGGGTCATCAACTCATCCTGACATAGAGGGGGACAAATTTATCTATCAGAATGCTTCGTGTATGATTAATGAAAAGAATATATATAATTCAGAGGGACAAAAGGACCCAAACAAACTTGTGTTAAATGTTTTTTTTAAAAAAAAAAAAAAAAAGGAGGAAAACAAGAAAAAAAAACCAAGAAAGAAAAAGAGAAAACCAACAACTTTAAAACCTTTCAAAATGGTTTTGGAATCTACATCTTTATCTTAGAATTACTGTACTGTAATCTTAAAAACAGCTCTGGCACAGTAATAACCAGTTCACCTGAAAGTCACAGATTTGCTGTGGATTTCAGTTACATTTGGTAAAAACCATTGCTTTAGATGTAGTTCATTTGAATTCACAGCGTAGGCGACTAAGCTCTGCAACTGGCCCATTTTTTTTCTGCAAATATGAGCTGCTATTCAAACAGATATTTTCACCAAAATAGTCTTTTCATGTAATCACAGTTTTTTTTTGTAGCTATTTAGAATTCCACTGAAATTTAACTATTGAATTGTACTAAATGGCTGCAAATGGTACAAAATAGCCTTTTCTTTGAGTGATACAAAATGTAATCCAAAATGTTTGAGAAATACAACTTCAAATATTTCAAATGCAGCGAAAAGCAAAAGGCTTCTGAAATGTCATTACACAGTTAGTTGAGGAAAATAGTGTTAGAAAGGTGAGTTTGAGCCTGAATAGATTTGAACAGAGTTAAGTGCAGGGGGAACAGAATTAATGCTGAACAGTGCAGGAAAAGGTAACAAATAAAAGGGATGGCAAGTAGTAGACTGGAGTAAAAAAAAGAGACCTAGAACAGAGCAGAGAAGGTGCAAACACTGGAAAATATGAGTCGTAGGCCAGTATTTTATTCTTTGAAAGCTACAGATCTTGGACAACTGCAAATACTGGCAAAATACCTGCAAATAGTTGTTAAAGTTGTTGAGTTTTCCTTCATTAACCAGGGTATTTCTCTCCCCTCTTTTATTTAGAGAGAGAAGAAGTCTCAGAATTAAGATATTCTTTTCCCACCTTCTTAGGACCTTAAGTCTCCAAAAAAAATATTTCCTAAGGAGGCCCGAAAAGCAGACTAGCCTGCAGGCCGTCCATGGGTAAACTCAAGATGGGAGAAGCTCTGAAGGCAGCAGCCCCAGCACCCTGCTGGTGCCCGGCCTCTGCTGCCCACCAGAGGGGGACGCGCCAGCCTGGGGCAGTGCTGGAGAGGGCGTCCCGTCGGCACCATCCAGGGCACAAGCTACGCAGAGCTGTGGCTGGACCCTGCCAGCCCGGGAACGGGACCCTCTGGCTGTCACCCCTCACGTCCTGCCATGAAACCACCTCGCGCCGTGGTCCGGAGCACCAGGTCTGCACACGCTGTGCGGGGAGCTACCAAGGCCATCGAGTTTTCTGCCCTCTCTCCCTCTCCTGCATGACTGGCTGCTGCATCAAGGAGGGGACAGGATGGGTACGCAGCACGCTGAGGAACTGCCCTGGCCTCCTGGTGGAACCAGGCTGCCTGAGGGGGTGCGGGGATGACTCAGGCCACCTTCTATTTCCACTGTCCCCATGCTGCAGGCCCTGAAGACCATTCCTAACCTCTCCAAACCTTAAAAAACTGCACCCACAGACGTTCCTTTGTTGCTCCTGCAGAACTATGGCCTTAAATTAAAGCCTTGCTTACTTTATCACTCACACTCAGAACTGCCGTATTTAAATTTATGAGTTAGTGCTGGTCAGGGGATGCAGCCATTCAGGGAGTACTTTTACCTTGCTTCTCACCACAATTCATAGTTTGATCTGACGGGTTACTTTGACATAGCTCCTTTAGTCGTAATGTCTTTCTGTTCCTTTAGTAGCAGAGATTTAGCATTTCAGGGTAAGTACATATGCTGGATAAGAACATAATCCTCAGCGCTGGGCATAGGAGTTCATGGTGAGAGGATGGCTCTGCATACAAAATGCAAGCACAAAGATCCAGGAAAAAAAAAAAAACATTAAACCCTAATATGCATATTGCGAAAGCCTGCTGGCATCAGAAGAAATCATCACTTATCTAATCTGACATCTTCAAAAATAGGGAGCCTAGAGGGGACAAAAAAAAGAAAGAAAATAGAAAGAGAGATAGGGAAAAAAATGAACATGACCTTTAGTCCGACACTTCAAGTAAAGAATTTGAATAAATACTTGCAACAAAGGAGTGTGCCAGAATGCAGAGAGGAAAAGAGATAAATGAGACTAGACTATTTCAATAGAGAAGAACCCCAGAGTTCACAATCTACAACCATTTCTGACAGCCCAGCGATGGATTTAACACAGGGCAGAGGGACGTGCACCTTCCCTCTATTACCTTCCCAACGCAGCACACGCATTCCTAGCTGTGGGACGCGGGCACATCTCTGCCATCCATTTGCTTCCCCTCATTCAGATGGGGCTTGATCTCCCAATGCCAAAGTTCTTATTAAAAACACACATTATTAATCACAGAATACCACAGAAAGAGGGGACAGCTCATCTGGCCAAAACCACACAGTAACAATACCAAGCAAGAGCCAATACCCTCAGCCTTCTGTTATTTCAATATGTGAGAAGAAAAAAGAAAGAAAACCCATCACTGCTTGAAGCAGCCCCAGGGGTCCCTTCCTTCCACAACCCCTGCGCAGAACAGCAGAGTCCACAGGGAGCAGCGTGACTAAATCCAGTTTGGGAGGAAGTTGCAGTTAAAGGACACAACTTTCTGAGCCCATGTTCTCAGCACAGCTGACCCACTCCGAGCCACGCACAACATGGAGAAATCCCTTCTATCCACTTCTGCTGTGCTGAATAACAAGTGCAGAGGTTTTTCCCTTTCCGTAATCTCTGTAAACTCATTCTGTGCAAGCTCTGTTCTCCAGGACATCTTCACAATCTTCACACTTTCTGATGACACCTTCCACTTCACAAGTACATTCCACAGATTACTCTCTCTTTCTTCCCAAAAGAAATTAAATCTGGCATTGCAGATCCTTCAGGGAAGAAGCATCATTTTATTTACCTACAAGAGGACCTTTATGGCTTTTTTCTTTTTTTTTTTGGAGAACTGTAAAATTCACTCTGTCCGATTCACTAGAACTTCTGCATTTTTAAAGCTGTAAGCAGAAGCTTTTCATTGAACTACTGATTATATCAATACATTAATAGAAAACTTCTGTAGCACTATGAATACAAAATAAGAAAATCTGTGTTTTAGCCTAGACAGTTAAACACTTGAAAGCATAAGCTAATATAATTTCAAGGCAAAAATCTGTGAGAACGCCACTACCAAATGACCAAATTCATCCTCCACCCTTCAGCACTATAAATCACGAGTAATAAAATGCTAGCAGGATGCAGAGTCAGATAACAGAAGCTGTAATCACCATCCAAAGTAACAGTTCCTTTGGAGCTCCTTAACTGTACTGAGTACCTTTAATGTTCGATCGGTTTTAGGAGTAGCAGTCCAGTTAGCAAAACAAAAAGCAGAGAGGAAATTTCCAGAACGGATTCCACTCACTCCCTCGAGGTACCTATTTTTCCACCTTGATTTTTACAAGTTTCTTTAACTGGATGCCGTGATGGGCAATTTGTTTAGCTCAGCACTTAACCAGTCAGGCTGAGGAGGCCACTGCTGCTCTAATAGCCCTTAATTCACATCCCTCAAAAGTAGACCTACAGCAAAGCTTTAATGGTCTCCTGCATGCCTACGTTCCAAACCTGTAAAATGTACAAAGAAGTGATTTTTCTCCCCAGAAGCAAAAGTCAGGGGCAAAAAAATCTCAATGAAAAAGCCTCTAAAGAATTGTGAACCTGCAAAATGAATGAGGAGTGATGAGCGAGACCAGTCTGATCCTGCAGAAAATCTAAATAATTAAGGCCTATCCTAATGACACCAGCTCTAAGAATTTCATCCTTGATTACACATTTAAGGCTCAAGATCCAAGGCACAGGTGAGAGAAGAAACGGCAAACTTCAGCAGAAGTCTGAGACTGTCACCCAGGAACAGCGATAGCTTGAAATAAATCTCTTTAAAAAAACTAAAAAAATTAAAAAAGAACAAACAAAACCCACCCACAGATTAGCAAGCCAGTCTCGTGTTCTTTTGAAGCATTATTTTTAAATGGGTTTCAGCTGATAGTCTTTTCTTTCATTTCAGCTCCTAAAAGGTCACTTGGAGAGGCTGTCAGATCTGCCCATCAGAGGGATTCAGAACTACTCGGCCAGACGTGGCCCTGGGCAACCTGACCTACCTGGCGCTGCTTTCAACGGAGCCTCAGACCAGAGGATCTCCACAGCCCCCTTCCAGCCAATATTATTCCGTGTCTTTAAAGAGCATCACGTCCTCCGGTTCACGGATTTCCCTCTTCACACGACACGGTTGGCATTTTGCAGACAACCTGGGGGCAGCTTTGACTTGTCTGTTTTCTCTCCTGGCGCACAAAGTCCTTTGCCCTCTTGCAGCAGCTGGGCAGGCTGCATGCGCGTCTTCTCATAGGTATAGGAGCCAGCTAGAAATAAGAAGGTGCCCATGATAGAGAGGTGGAGAGCAAAACACTGAGGTCCCCAGTGGCCTTAACCAAACCACATCCAGTTTATGTGTTAAAACTCAGTATGAAAGCCTGAAGTAATTGTGATTTGCACCTTACCATTTTTGAAGAACCTCAAGGAGAATCATACCTTGCTCTCAGCACAGAAAGCTGTAGCACTGGGGCTGAGCTCAAAGAAATTAAACCCTTCCTGCTAAGCACCACGTGAGATCCATGCACAGAATGGAAAACCACAGGCTGAGCACTAACAAAAGCCCACAGATGGATAAAATGGTAGTTTCAAAAACCGTATCACATTATTCCAGACATTTCAATACCAAGACTTATAAGCCCAGTTACAACCAATGCTAATTCAGGCATCCACTAGTTCTAACCAGTACTCGTAAGGGCATTAGCTGCTTCCTACCGCCAGGAACTCAAGGAAAGAATCATTCTGATAAAAACAGAAGTATTTCGATCACTAAGGAATTTTCATCCACAGTACACAATGACAATTAATACTTAATCCTGCACCACCACTGCAAGGTATCATTATTAAATATTTAATCATGACTGTATATTAAATAGTAATTAAATGAGGCTATAAAAAGAGACACTGATGGGTCAGCCTGGAAAAATGAAAACAAAAAACTTACCAACAACAATTAATACCAACCACTCCTGTTTTTGCTCACTGCTAGTTACATGCCTACAATTTCTTCCTTTAAGAATGGAGGTATTCAAGTGTGCTCCTCTTCCACTGTCTCTAGCAGCCCGGCTATAATACAACAATTCTTGCCAAAAGAACTACTCTTTAAAAAACGTGACTGCTCACAATTTACCTGATACGGAAGCTTTTTAGCTATATGATTTTCAGATTCTAAAACCCAAACCACCCCATGGCATAGGACTAACACATCACTAACGCCGTAACAAGTCCAAGGTCATTTGGACTTCATGGTTAGTGCTGCACTGTACCTTAAACTTTGCAATATCTCCCAGCAGAGATTGCAGATCTTCCTACTATGGCTTGCTCCCAAGCCCATTTAAGGCAACATAAAGACTTCTATTGACTACATTTGGACTTTGGATATGTTCCCAGAAGCACAGTAGACTCTCTGATAGCTCTCAGCATTGCAAGAATTAAAAGATAACCCCACAGTCCTGGCTCCAGCTAGCAGAGGTCAGTGTTGCATGTAAACCCTATGTAAAATCGTGTTATTCTTCACATTCATGGAGCATCTCCATTTCTCTTAAGTTTGCGGACACTATAGAGCCCATGACATCACATGTCAACGTTCGGTAGCTTTCATACTTTCCAACAACTCTCCTGCTCATGTGGCTTATCAGCCTATGGCACTTTGATTTCGTTTTCCAAAGAGATTAAAAAAAAAAGGTTCAACACATTAGTTATTAACCCACTAGGAAAGAATTTTTAACCCACTAGCAAGGAATTTTATAGCAGCAATCATTTTGAAATACACTTAAGGATTCACTATGTATCCATTTATCTTTCTGATAAAGTCATCATTTTTCTTGCTGTATTTAATAACTACTAATTAATTATGTAAAATCCTACCCCATCTGCTCTTATTCCTTCATATAGCAAGGTTAAAGAGCTTGAGTCTAGAGCCATTACTCAGAGAAGGAGAAGCATTGATTTAATGGACTTCCATGAAAAGGGATTACAATATCAGATCCTCGGATATTGATTTTGTGACATCATAATCTCTTCCTCAGAAGCAGACCCTGATGAGTCAAGATAATATCAGTGGAAGACGGGGTAGAGGCAGTTAAGTTGAAGAGGAAAATTATTAAAAGACAAACCTCCCTAATTTACAGTAAGCAACTGCAATGAAATATTTGCCATGCTCTTTCTTTGGAATAAATTTTCATTGAAAAAAAAAATCTCCGAGTGATGCTTCTCTCTTTGATCTTTTGCCCCGCTTCCAGTTACTTTCATGAAACCATTGTGAACTGGAGCATTTTTTTTTTGTGGGTTAATGGGTTCTCTTTGAAGGGATTAAAGTCACATTGATTATTAATTATTTTTTAATGTTTTAAACTGATGTAAATGTCCAGAAGCTCTGATAAGCAACTTCCTGTAGAAATCAGTTCGGAATAAAGGCAAGAGAAACCTACAACAACAACCAGCAACAAATTGCTTCTCGGCTCCTGGGGGAAGGAACTGTGACTTACTCCTGTTTGGAAGGTATACTGCCCCTTGGAGAATACCAGCAACCAGCACGTATGATAATCATTCCTGGGTTATGTAGAGCAGCCTTATTTTGATGTGTCTATTCCTCTGACTGCAGGCAGGGTCTGTAGATATTTTGCATAAAGAACAAAGCTAGGCAAGGGAGTGCGAAGCGAATAATAAATAAGTTAATTTCACTGCTCTTAGCAAATATTCGCTTCTCCTAAAGCTGTCTTTTCAGTCCTTGGGGAAAATACTAATTAGCATTCTTTCTGTGGATTTTTTTTCCCCAATAATTCTCTCTACTATTTTTCTCCAGCACATTTTAAAAGGGTTTTTATCTTTTTTACTAGATTTTAAAATTTCTTCACTGTTTTGCAAATGGAATGGGAAATTGGATTCTTCCTCCGGCGTGTGATATGTCAATAAGCAATAAAGACTTTTCATGCTAACATAACTTCCATATGAGCACAGAGGAACAGCAGCTGTGTGGGTAATACGCAGGTGCCGAAGAGCAGGTTGCACAGAGGTAAGGAGGTAACTGGGACAGTCTCTTGTCTGCTCCGGGGCCCTCACTCAGCCTTGAAGAGCAACCACTTCATGGTTGAGCCTTGAGACGTGTCACGTCCAGAAGAAAAAGATCAAAAACTCTTCAAATTCAAGGCGGGGGCCCGATCTGAATGAGAACTTAGTGACCAGGACCTATCTCTTATTATGAAAGCTTGTCCTTCATATTATGCCATCAGAATTCAACATAATAAAATTGAGGACCTGCAGTTTTGCAGCGCCCAAAACAGCCATAGCAGTCCAAGTCCTCCTGAGCTTACTAGAGGAGCCTTGTCTCAAAATCCTAGAGAGCACTGAGGCCCAATCACTTCAAAAACCACAGCCATTAGAGTAACAGGCCATATTATCTTGTGTGTGTTTTTTTCTTTTTGTTTTCTTTTTTTTTTCTTTTTTTCTCCCTCTTTCCAAAGTATTTCATACCTACTAAACACCTACACCGCGTGTTAAATCTCTGGCTGATATAAAACAGCATAGAGCTGCTGTTGACTTCTGCCTGGACTAGCACAGAGCTGCTGCCTTCCCTTGCGCCCTTCATTACTGCCAGAACCTGCTGTCTAGCTCGGCACCTTATGGCCTCTTGTTCTCCCACACTGTGTTGCAGCCAAGGTGAATCCCCACCACCATACATCCCCACCTGCCTTTTCCCCCCATCTCTTGCCTCAGGCATAAACTTCTACTTTTCCTGACACCAAAATTTCATCTAGCTGCTCTCAAGGGCTCAATCCTAGCAGCCCTGCAGAGAGGGACCTGGGCGTCATGGTGGACGACAAGTTGACCATGAGGCAGCAGTGTGCCCTCGTGGCCAAGAAGGCCAATGGGATCCTGGGGTGCATTAAGCAGAGCGTCTCCAGCAGGTCGAGGGAGGTGATTCTGCCCCTCTACTCAGCCCTGGTGAGGCCGCACCTCGAGTACTGTGTGCAGTTCTGGGCTCCCCAGTGCAGGAGGGATGTGGAGCTGCTAGAGAGAGTCCAGCGCAGGGCCACGAAGATGATTAGGGGCCTGGAACATCTGCCCTATGAGGAAAGGCTGAGGGAGCTGGGCCTGTTCAGCCTGGAGAAGACTGAGAGGGGACCTGATCAATGTATATAAATATCTCAAGAACGGGAGTGAGGAGGATGGGGCTGACCTCTTCTCAGTGGTGGCCAGTGATAGAACTAGGGGAAACGGCCACAAATTGAGACACCAAAAGTTCCACAGGAACTTGAGGAAGAATTTCTTAACAGTGAGGGTGACAGAGCACTGGAACAGGCTGCCCAGAGAGGTGGTGGAGTCTCCTTCTCTGGAGATCTTCAAAACCCGCCTGGACATCACCCTGTGCCACATGCTCTAGGAGACCCTGCGTGTGCAGGGGGGTTGGACTAGATGACCTCTGGAGGTCCCTTCCAACCTCAAGCATTCTGTGGTTCTGTGATTCTGTGATCCTGACTTTCCATCCCCCTACATTACATTTTCTACCCAGTCACAGCACCTATCCCATTTATCTTTTTCTTGTCTCCATGTCATCACCTCAAGACCTGCATGCTGAAAGCTGAGCGCATTAATTCCCTTAAAAACACATCTCCTACTTACTCCTCTTTCCTGTTACTATCAGCTGTGCCACTGACTTCCCCATCACTCACGCTTACTGTAAAGTGTTTCAACTCGAAGTACCTGCATCTAACTGAACAGAAGATGCAGGGATAGCCATAGTAATTTGAGCATAGCACATACTACTTTTCTTCCAGTACGATGTGCTATCTTTATGGCAAGCCACACGTGATGCTTATCATTTTATTTCTGGAACTCCTCCATTTAAAAGGCACTGTAATTTCCCAGCATAAGAATGAAGGAGTTCCAGAAATAAAACACTGTGCATTGCATGTGGCTTACCATAAAGACAGCACGCTGCCTTATGGTTTGTTCTTTTCACTGGCTGTGATTTATTTGAGATCAAACATAGTACTATGAAAAATAAAGTAACCTTTCCCTTCAAGTATATCCCATTCTATACATTGTTCACCTGGCAACTATACGAGTTGCTGTATTTCTTTCAGAGATTTTTCTTTCCTCATATATATATATTGCTGGAAGCTTAATAGAAAAGTTAGAAGAGCTTCTGTGCGCAAAGCATACATAACAAACCATTCTCTGCCTTAAATCATCATGATTTGGACTTCAGGAGCCTCCAGTGGCAAAGATGGAATGTCCAGCCAAGTCCTGTCTCTCACAGGGACCTTGATGAAGACTTCAAAGGAAGACATACAGCATCCAGGGCTGCACCTACTTGTGCAAGATTAACAGTAAGCCTCACAATGCTCCTAATTTTTTGCTCTGTAATGGCAAAGCTCTTCAGGAGCTTCGTGAATGCTGTGATCCAGTAAAGGACGAAGCTCTGAAGTTTCCTAGACTGGTGGCAATTTGCTGACTGCAAACAAATCTCAGATGAGATGGTAATCTAAATCTTTGGAAACCTGCCCCTTGCTGTTGCAACCAGAATCCCATTGTACTGGAAATTTGCTTCTGAAAAACCCTTCCAGCAAATACTTAATCCATGTCTGGAAACAGAAGAACAGATAGGAGTAGAAAGGCACCACAATTTCTTTTGACCATCAAGAATACACTCCTGTGCCTTGAGCTTATTTTCCCACATGAATGCCCAATTCAGTCATCCAATATTTATTGAAGAATTTATCATCCTGAACCAGTAGGTTCCCATGTACCTCTGTATATATAGTTCCACTTAAATACATTTTTACATTTATCACAGTTTGTTTTTTTCTTTACATTACAACAAATTACATTTTACTGTGAGACTGGAATATTTAAAACCTGAGTAATCACACTGTAATCACTGATCTACCACAGGATAAGAGCACTTAGCTCTTATGCTATATGCCTTTCCAGTCAGAAGGGATAAGAAAAAGAAAAAACTATAAAAGAAAAATTAAAAGCAGTAACTATGAGCCTTTAAAATTTTTCAGCAAAAGAGCCAGTTCCCAAAGCTTTATTTTTTAACATTTATTCTCATCATCCATATTTCCAAGTGCTAAGGACTCCCATCTCCAGAACTGAGATAATTTAGTAAAATGACCCTCAAGATGTATTTAGACAGGATGCCCCCCTTTACTTTTTCCTCCCTCTCTCCTTCTTCAGTTTAACACTTCTGAAGTTCTGCAAGGTGCTTTCATGGTCTGCCTAGATTGTTCAATTGGTCTTCACAGCTCAGCACATTGACTGCAAGCTCTTTAAAGAACAGCCCCAGGACCACCACAAGCAAGTCCTTATTCATGGTGATTATTGTCTTACTGTGAGCGACGGATCACTCTGACAGGTGCCTTCTGACTGAGGTGATGCAAACCAGAAATTGCCTCGCTGACCTCTTGCAGTTTTAGTCTGGGCCTTGTAACTCCTGTTGAGATTAAATCTCTTTTCTTGACAGCCCCCTACCAGTGCACTAAAACCAGGGAGCTGCTGAAGAGCGAGAGCAGACTCGTCCCTTTCCCAAGTGCCAACAGTATCTCCATCAACATGAGTTGGCAACCTGGCCCCCTGGTTTGCTCATTAGCTCCAGAGCAACCCTGGTCTACCAAATGATCTACAAAAAATAGGGAAAGGGGCAGTGGCGAAACACTGAGACTCCCAACTATGAGCTCAATCCTGCTCTTAGAAGGGCTTCTTCTAGAGAAGGAGATTAATGCCCTGACAGTACAGATCTTGCTTCAGATTACTGATATTACATGCGGATATTCTTGAAACCTACACATATAAGATTACACATATATATGGTTCCTTTCTTGGTTAAGGTTGCATTGAGTAAAGTCTTCAAGTCTTTGAATTTGGACTTGAGTATGGCATCCAAACTCCATAAACTGTTATGGATGTAACAGTAGACAATATCTAGCCTAATATTAGAAAAAAATGGCCATTCTTGGTAGTTAAAAAAAGTATGGCTGACTTGCTGATTTGTATTCAGAGCCTGAAAAACACACATAGTACTGTTTTACAAAGACCTCAGTCTCCTATTCGATGGGGGAATTCGCTGGGGCAGTGGGGTCAAGGGGTGAGGAGAAGAGAGTGTTTGTAGACCATCTTCCTGAAAAATATCATTCCTTCTCTCCAATGCATGGATCTGCTGAGACAATCAGCTTTCTCCCCATTTGCCCATTGGGACAACAGTCAGATTTTCTGGAGAAGACTGTAAAATAAATCTGTCCCAGCATCCCATGCTAATGGTTTGGCATTTTACAGATGCTTCTGTCACCCACTTAATTCCACCTTGTCCTACAGAAATAATACAGCAGGGAGAAAGTAAAACCACTCAGGTGCAGATGCTGCTGCCAGCAAGTGACATCTGACTGAGCAGCCATCTCATCCAGTGCAGAACTTCACTGGGAGAAGCCCAGTACAGACAGGACTACAGGCAGGTTTCTGGATTGCAGCTGGAAAAGATGGTAAGGATCACGTCAGCCCCTTGGACAAGGGAGCACGCCTGCTTTTAGCTAAGAACCCGTGTCGTTAGAGAACCTTGCTGCCGTGCAGTGACCATACAGCACCAGCGTCAGTCTTGTCCTGTGTTCATTTAGCTGCAGTACAGTTTTTCTTTTCAGATGTAATCAGCCACTCTTATCCATGCCTTTGTCCCATCCAAATGAGACAATTACAAAGAAAGCTGCTAAGGACTGAGCCTTCCAGCCCTCCAGGGACTGAAACCGTGGAGAACGCAGAGCCACTGCGAAAGGCAGTACATTAAGTCCGTAAGATGGTTGGAAGCTTTCCTCTGAAGCAAGACACTCCTCTCCCAAGCACAGTAAACCCACTCAAATCCCTGAGCTCACTCACAATGCTTTTCTTTCGCTGTTCTCTAAACAAGCCATCACCTAAGAAAACCACCAAAGAAAAAAAGATAAAGGTTCAAGTTCACACTGCTGTACTCCCAAAGAAATATAGAGTACTGCCTCGGAACACCAAATAGCATTCACATCTCCCTGTGAATGAGGGAACCACATACCACTATCCCATAGGCAACAATATCAGACGTATGACACACTGAGCAGCATCAATTCTTGATCTCTCTTTGCCACTAACTATGTCAGCAATCGCAGTGTCAGAAGCTGGAACTACTGCTCTAGACCACAACTGGAAGAGACAAACATGTGCTGAACAGTTTTATCACTGTGCAAAGTCTGCGGATGGATTTACAAATTGCCAGATGGGTATCAAGGCCACAGCGAGCACTTACAGCTTAGCAAGACATCTGGGCTGCTCATGCTGAAACAGCAAGCACGCAGACACCAGTTCTGCCCTTCTTCAGCATCATCCATTCAGTGCAGCAGTTTTCTCAATGAGATTAACGTCCAGGTGAAACATCCCTTTAATAACACGAGGCTGGGAAACTTCAGTATTTCTCAAGAAGCAACCGCAGTCTGTGTTCAGCTAGTTGGTCTATCTGAACAGCACAGAATTAGGGAAATGCCTTGTTTACAATTAATTTTCATTGCTAACTACTGTGCAGGCAGTAAAAAAAAAAGCCTGTGAATTGCAGGGTCAGGAAAATGGGATTTATTCTAGCAACCTGAAGTACTGCTCTTGCCACCCCAACTTCATTCCTGGAACCGCATGGATACTTCAAGCTTCCTCTGAAGTCTCCGTTCTTATCACAGCATCTAATGATCACGTCCATGCAAGACAGCAAGTCTTCTGTCACCGGTTATTCAATGGAAATCATAAGCCCAGTCACACATGGCATTACAAATGCGTCTCTGACTTGAGCTACAGTTTTACCTTCTCCTTCACTATGTAATTCTAATACTCATTACTGTTTTCCTTCAGCTTGCTTTATTATTCCAGGCTGGCCTTTCTTGAGTGACAGACCAAAGTATATGTTTGAGTTTTATCTGGCTCAGAAGTGGTGGTTACTTCTTAATAGAAGGAAAACCTAGGGCCTTGGCTGCCTTCAAATCTGTACAAGATTTATTGAGATTTATGTTGCAAATATAGTATTTTACAGATTAAAACTGCCTGCTTCCTTTTTTTTTTCCTACTCTCCACAATAACCTTTATCACAGTACTGCTGATAGGGAAAAAGAATCATAATTTTTGAAAAAAACTCTGGATGCATAGTACTACCTCCTAGGATTGTGGGATTTAAACACCTACTTAAAACTGCATGTGCATTTACTACACCAGAGACCAAGACAGAGCTGAAATTAAGCGCAGACCTTTCAGCGTTCTGCTGAGCCACGATGTCCATCGTCAGCTCTTTTTTTTTTTTTAAAAAAAAAAACCCAAACTCAACTCATCGAATCCCACAGAACCAAATTCTGCCTGTACATTAACGCTTCATCCTGCACAAACGTATGTTTCAGCAGTTATGAAAAGGAGGCAGCTGACGGCTCCCTGCCTGCGAGCAGGCGCTAGGACGGCTTCGCTTCACACAGTCCCGTCAATGTGTCCTCACCGTTGGCAGCGCCGCCGCCGCCGCGGCGGCTCCGGGACGCGATCCCGCGGACTCCCGCTCCCCGCGGAGCCCACCCGGCCACCGCGGAACACCCGCGCTCTGGAGGCGCCCCGGGGCCGGGGCCCGGGTTGCGTCGCCTTGTAGCGGCGACTGGCCAACACGCGGCGAAGTTTCAGCGGCGCGCGATGCCGTACTCGAGGGCAAGGAATGGTCTTTACAGTCAGTGCTATTGGCCTAGATGATACGTAACGCTTTCTTTTGGGAAAAAGTTACATGAGGCTGATTTAGGGTGCCTGAGGAGCCCTTATGGGACCGCGGGCGGGAAGGTCCAGCAATGCCAACCCGGGCTGGCGGCATCAGGCACAACGCACCGCCCCGCCGAAGCGGAGCCCGCGCGCGGCTCCACGCGCCGCTCGGTGCGGCGGGGGCAGCGCGGGCACGATCCCCGCCGCCATCCCCGCCGCCATCCCCGCCGCCATCCCCGCCGCCGTGCCCGCCGCCATCCCCGCGCCCCTTCTTTGTTAGCGCCGCGTCCTCGCTCCCCTCGCGGTGCCCTCGAGGGACGGGAGCCGCGCGGCGGCGCCGGGACCCGCTCTGCCTCCCGCCCTCCCTTCGCCGGGCCACGGCGCGGATAAATGAACAATTAAATAAGAACAACAATTAAATAAGAGAAGAAGCAGCCGGCGGCAGCACAAAGCGCCGGGGCGGGCGGAGGGACAGGGCGGCCCTGCGGCAGCCCCGGCGGCTCCAGCCCCGGCGGCTCCTGCCCGGCCGCCCAGACGCCGCCGCCGCCGCCGCCCGCGGCCCCTCCGCGCGGGCGCGCCCGTCCCTCCCCGTGCCCCTCCGCTTACCTTCAGCAGCACAAAGAGGAGGAGGAGGAGGAGGCAGGAGGCGGCCCCCCGCCGCCGCTGCCCGGGCATTGAAGGGCGGATGGCGGCGGCCGGCGGATGGAGGGGCCGGGCCGGGGGGTACGGACGGTGCCTCCCGCCGGGCTCCGAGCCGTGCCCGGCTGCGGCGAGGCGCTCACAGCGGCGGCAGCACCAGCGGCGGCAGCGGCGACCTCCCCGCCGCGCGGCGCATCCCGCCGCCCCCGCCT
>PTEX01000486.1:150827-216527 GCA_003342815.1 Eudromia elegans
ACTTCATGAGGTTACTCGCCGCCCAGCTGTCCAGTCTGTCCAGGTCCCTCTGGATGGCAGCGCAGCCCTCAGGGCTGTCAGCTATTCCTCCCAGCTTAGTATCATCAGCCAACTTGCTGAGGGAGCACTCCATCCCTTCATCTAGGTCGTTAATGAATAAATTGAACAGGACCGGACCAAGGACTGACCCCTGGGGGACACCACTATCCACAGGCCTCCAGCTGGACTCGGCACTACTGATTACCACCCTCTGAGCCCCGTCATTCAGCCAGTTCCTAATCCACCTCACTGTCCACTCATCTAACCCMCTCTTCTGGARCTTGCCCAGGAGGATGCTGTGAGGGACGGTGTCAAAAGCCTTGCTGAAGTCCAGATAGATGACATCCACCACTTCCACCAAGGTAAATCAGAGCGCATCCTTCGTGCAGCTATCAGAGCTACAACGGGTTTGAGTGTGAGCAGAACAGAGTCACGGATGCCACCAGGCTGCACTAGGACCACTGAACTTCAGAGCCACCTTAGGGCTCGTTTTCTAATTTTCTGAGCTGGGTCAGTAAGATGGGAGTTATTACATTCTTGTGGGGATGCTCTTAAAACTGATCAGTTACAAATTTGTTTTCTAGCAGTGATGCTAAATTAGATGATAGTGAATATGGTTTTATAGGTCTACCTGGCTTTTATGGGGCATATTTTTCATTTTTGTCTAATTTTGGTCTTGAGTCAACAAAGGCTTGATTTCAAGCAGTCAAAGCCAGGGAGGATCTGTCTATTTCCCACTGAAATGGGCCCTTGAGCACTGATTTGCCACACTTGATGGGGATTAATCCAGAAATGAAGGAGAAATTCAGGTCCTGGATAGATTTTGGCGCAAAGCCCAAAATCACAGCTTCAGAAGGAAAGTGCTATTCATGTTTTCATTTATAAGAAGCTAGGGACCAAAAAGACCTACCCAGTGCTACCAGTGAAGGGCACAGACCTCTTTGAGAGTCTATAACATATTTAGGGCGTTAGCTGAAATTGGTTTGCAAAGAGTTAACCCACCTCCTAACTAAATCTCCCTTCCCCACACAGATACTGGAATGAGAAGAGCGGCTACCTGAAAGACAGAGCAGGGAATATCTTCAGGAATGGCAGACTTCACATCTGAGCACTACGGGTTGAATTTTAAGTGGTTAAGAATTTTTTGTTTACTAAATAAATGGAATTATAATACCCACTGATAGGTGAGCTAAAGATTGTACTACGTTCTTCAAATAGAAAACTTGCTACATTTCCTCCCCTCATGAAAAACATTCAGATGTTAAAATGAACATGGCAGAAAAGTATCAAAGATGAAGAAACTTAAACTGGAAGATTTTAATCTAAAATTCTAGTAGTATTTGAACCCCAGAACAACCCTGTTGGAGTCAAAGAGCTCAAGTGAATGCCAGCAGAAAGAATTGAGAAATATTTCTAGACTGATGCTTCAGGTAAAGGATCGAGAAACTGAGAACAAGCAGGCCAGCAGGTTGCAAGAAAAAAAACTGCTGCTAACAAAATGCAAACATGGCACTTTTTTAATTATTGGGGCAGACAGAAACCCAACCTTCACAAATAAATAAATAAAGGGGCTGCTTCTTCCAAAGCCTGGTTGTGCTGCTGATGGAACTGAATCCTTCATAACGTAAACAATAAAATCTTGAAGCATTTTACGACTGGTGACTAAAATCAGGTTTGTGTTAGACACAGGCAGCACCTAGTCGCTGCCAAGGAAAGCTCATGCACCGAGTGGAGAAAGGAGGGATGTGACATGTGAGCAGAGCTGACAAGCAGAGATGGGCATGCTGGCAAGGCTGGCTCGAGGCTGGGCCGGAGGATGAAACCTGGGGAGGCACGCGAGGCAGTTTTGCAGAAGGGAGGACCTGAAGCAGGAGCAAAAGGAGTTCTTCTTTTTGGGAAGGAGAGTATGAAAAGGGATTGTGAAAAGGAATTGTGAAAAGAAAGGTGATTTTTTTTTTTTTAAGGCATCTCAGCAATAAAAATGACAAGGCTATTTTATTAACGGAACAATAGAGATTTAGAAATAATGAGAGGATGGGATATCTTCAATTTTCTTGTGGAATGAAAAGAGCAATTTGAAAGTGTTTTTAATTTTTTCAGGAAATGAAAGGTGCAGATGTGGATCCAAGGTTATTCCCAAAGCTCCAGAAGTCCCTCATGCCATTATGCACCAACCAAAAGCACACTGACAATAAAAAAGACTTTGCCAGAGCTAAATACCTGTACCTTGTTCCAGAAATAAATAGCAAGAGGCCCAGAGAAAGAGGTGCGCTCAGAATGGGGGGAAAAAAAGTTATTTGCATTTTTTTTTTAAGTAAGAAAGAAAATACTCAGCAATAGCAGAATACTTTGAAAAATCATCTGTTATTTTCTTGTTGATTTAAGTGAAAAAATGCCAACCTTTGAGAAAATGAAATCAAAACAAACACATCAGCCCCAAACACTCAATTTGGAAAGTTATTTTAGAGTCAAACATTGCTTTTTTTTGTTTTATTAAGTCAAGTACTGTGGCTTTATCTATTTGGCCTATTCTTTTTTCCTCTTTACCTTCCAGAAATCAGCAAAATCTCTTCTTGGCACAGTATTAGCTGAAAGGCCTTTGCAGTTAGTAAGGCGGCCACAGATCAAGGACAAAACCCCAGCCCTGACCCCACTGTTCGTTCAGCTTCTGCAGTGCAAAGCCACGGAGCGAACAAGCTGCCCTTGACTCCACCAGCAAGTTCGCTCCGCTCAGCCAGGCGGGACTCGGGAACCGCTGCCCTTCATTCCAGGATGTCACCGAAGGGGATATGGGCCATGACGAGTACACCAAAAGGCAGACTGGAGGATGTTGCATTAGGAGCATTTCCCTAGGACTCTGTTGAAGGAAAAAAAAAAGTGCAACTTTATTGTAAGTGCAACTACACAGAAGCCATTCTCATGACTGGGGTCTGTGATGTACTGGGCTGTGGTATTGCTGGTTTTAGGGACTTCGATTTTTCCTTAAAGCCGCCTGACAGAATTACAGAGAATTTGGAGCAGCGGGACCCGACATGAACATGTCTGCACCCCTGAGATTTAGCATCAAGTCCAAGGATGAACTATTTTTTGATGTGCAGTATGCAGGGACATGATAAAGATATTCCGAGGTATTATAGGACGCAGGTCACTAAAGACAAAATCATTAAAGGAAGACAAAATCATTAAAAGACAATCCTCTCCCATTTTAAGCTCACTACTAGCAAGCAGGACCCCACATCAAACAGGCTTTGCCAAGAGCTTCTCCGATCCTACTCACTGACTACCTGAAGGTCATGCTAGTGGCAGGCCTCCAGTCTGCCTTTAATGACCTGATGGATTAAACCCGAACTGCAGTTGCCCGTAATCAATGCTGTAGCTAATGTAACATTACTAATGCAATGTAACTGAACTAGTATTTATCTTCCTAAATTGCCCTGGATTATTAAGAAAAAAAGAATTAAGGTGCTTTTGGATTTCGTGCATTTAATACAAAGTGTCCTGCTCATATTTTATGTGGACTTTATTTCAGATTTACAATAAATTCCCCCTTGCCCAAAAGTAAAACTCATCTGTTAAGTTTGGCTGGCACAGAGGTAAAAGCTGTGAATTGCCATGTCTTCTTAGCTGCTGTATAAGTCCACATTCATATGAAGCTTTACAGGTTTCAAGTAAGTATGGATAAATATGGCATGAAATGAGGTTTGCAACAAAACCTGTAAGTAGGAGAAATCCTAGGCCATGAAGTTTTGGAAGCAAAGCAATTTTTCAGTGACTTTTTTTTTTTTTTTTTTTTTTTTTTAAATGAAAAGTGTGGATCCTCCTTAGAAATAAATTTCCACCTAAGGTCCTTTCACTTCAATGACAGCAATAGATAAAATGCTGAAATAAATAAGCACAAGGGTTACTGGAATAACATTCACAGGCTGCCGCTTAGGAGTTCAAGTGTGAATTTATTTTAGCCTTCTTTTTGATAAATACAGGCCATGCAGCTTTCCAAAGTGCATCCCACACTCCCCCTAACATTTTTATTTCAGATCTCTCTTTTCCTACCAACAATGATTGACACTGTTCAAGCGTCAACCAACTTGCAGATGTTTATTAAGCTTTCAACTCTAGAGAAGCGTTGAACTATAACATAAAAGGGCATTTCACTTAAAAAAGTTAGAAACCTGTCTTTGGTGTTGAATCTCTTCCTTCATAATTATGAAAAAAAACTATGAAGTTTTTTCCTGAAATTTCTTTCTTTCTTACTTGTAGTGCTGTCCAGTGTTCAGTGAAACAGCGTATGCCAAGGACTTGTTTTTGCAGAATGCAAGCAGTAAACATATACACAAATGCCAACGAAGTTGTTAAACATTTAAAATGTTTACCCAGCTTTTATTTATCTGCTCTGGAGCATCTGGCTGACACAGTATGCCCCAGAAACAAGGCAAGTTCTGTGGATGCAGTTTTATATAATGAACAACGCTCATACAGTTATCATTCTTGTGAGCGATTAAATCTTGGTTCTGCCTTCACTGTCCTGAGCAACTGTCTCTTTCTCTCTCACAGTTCTCCATCAAATGTCAGTGCACAAGAGCTGATAAAAATAAAAACACACACACACAAATCGCATTGTGAAATTGCTAGTCTCTGATTTTGCATAATTTGTGTTGTAGTCTATGTATTTCCTTCCACATACAGCACATTTATTTTTGTCAATGATCTGAGCAGGACCAAGGCATGCATAGACTACAGAGAGAAAGAGATTGGGAATTTCCAACTGTCTGTAACACCCTCTCCAGCCACATAAAAAGAAAGAACGTTTTATCTATTCTGCTTAAGATGAGTACATGTTTCTGGGGACAAACCTTAGGAATTCACCTGCCCATTACATTCCTGAACCATCCAGGCCCCCTTATCCTAAAAAAAAAAACCAAATAAAGGAAAAATGTCCCAAGGGGAGGCTGGGTTTTGGCTCACTCCCGCGAGTCCCGGGCCTTAGCACCTTTCACCTTGAGAACATGCCGACTTCTCCTGACATTCAGAGGCTCTATTGATTCACAGAAATCTGAGTCATTCTTACGGGAAACATTCCTCTCCCCAGAAATTTACAGTAGGAGCTGCAATCCTGCACAGATCATACATTTCCTTTCCTCCCTGGAGCCTATGCTAAATATTTTTTCCCTCTGTTTTCACGGTACGGGATTGGCATATCCCAGCATACATGTGTGCCTTAAATCAGTGCCTATTCACTCCCAAGCAGCCTCAATAAGCAGCCTTTTTATATGAGTAATGCTCCTTTCCTACCCAAAGCTAACATTAGCTTCTGCATGCTACTGAGTACCAAAACATTTTGCAATGGCACAAGAATAGCTAACCCCCTCATGCTGCACATGGGGGAAGCCTACAGACCATACACTCTAGAATGCCTCCACCAGAAGCACCTCAACATCAAGGCTTTGCCCCGAACATGAAAGCCCTCATGAGATCTGCAGGTAAGTTTCCTCTCTTTATGCTGAGCTTGCTCCCGGGCAGACATGAAATCCACAGCAGGACAAGGGAACACACGTGGGGTTAAGCAGCCCCGACCCAACGCAAGCACAGGTCGAGCGGGACCCGGCAGGCAGGGCTGCCCAGCACCCCGGCCCAGCTCGCTGCTCCTCACCACGCTGCAGCAAGAAAGGGCTCTCAGCATCGGCCCTCCGCTCCGCGGAACCCCCAGCCCATCCATCAGGCAACACAAGCAACAACACGCAAGGAAAGCGATCGGTCACGCAGCTTGATTAATCGCACCAATTACCGGGAACTCGGAGTAAACAATTTCCAGAGAAGCCCGGTGCACAAAATGGGCCTGGAGCTATGTATGGAGGGGTCAAATCGTTTGAAATCATATTCACAAAAAGTCCGTTTCATTCACAAACAAGTTACTTCCTAGGGGATGAATTTCATTCAGCGAAGAAGAAAAGACAAAATTCAGCAAGTATATTATTGGCACCCACAGGTACTCTAACTCCAGCTGCAGAAAATCACTGAGGAAAGCAGGTGTGCAGAACGTGGGAAAGAGGGTTTGATATAGTATATGGAAACAGGAGGAAAATTTGTAGATATATCCAGAAAGGTAACTGTGTTTTATTTAAATTCTATCTTTAACATTTTAAAAATCTCAGGCGTCAGATAAACTGCTAAGCACAAAGGACATCCTCCAGAACCTTTTTTTTTTTTTTCTTTTTTTTAAAATTTTGCCATTTGTATGTGAAAATGCGAGCTCATTGTGTGCTATTTCAAAAAAATGGTCAAAAACAGGAAAGGGAAACAGAAGCCTTTTCAAACATAAAAGTGTCACATCATCTCTACAGAGCTTCCCTTATAATTTCGGACCCACTACACACCTATTTAAGAGCTTCTAGGACAAAAACCAAACTTTTGTCTCGATAATCTCATGAAACGCATCTGTCCTATTCAGCTTACATAAACTAGGACTTTAATATGCCAGGTGCATGAATTGTGAACTTGAAACACTCTCAGACTAATGAAAGTTGCATTATTAACTTCAGCAGACATAAGATGCCTCATTTATTTTCCTATTTGGAAAGCAATTTAATTGAGATTGATAATGTTGAGTCAGCAAGCATTTTTTTTCCCCCCTAATATTAATTGTGCCTCTCTTGCACCTCTAGGAATGCTCTTACCCTGCACATGTAGCGTTTTTCCGTAACCAACACCAAGACCACAGCACGGGGTCACCACCGTGATCTCCCGCGTCCCATGACTCCTTAAACCAGAAGCAAACGGGACCTGTGCAACTCAGGCAAGCAGCTACGCAGCCCGGCTGAATGACGAGGAGCGGAGCCCGTAGCTGCTGCCTCCAGGTGCAATCAGTGCCAGGCTCCTCTCTCTCGGGCAGAGCAGCCAAAGCCACAGAAGGGCCGGCTGAGAGCCCCCGGCGCACGTCCGCGACCTCCTCGCAGCAGTGCCGGTGTTTGCTCCCCACCTGGCCCTGCCAGATGGCTGCCGAAGAGCCAAGCTGGCCCTGCGGGTGGGCACGCGGCGCCACGGGGACCATACCGCAGGTGCCAGCTTGGTCTGGGCTGTCCGTTGCTTCTTCACGGCCCAAACCCGTGTTTTCCGTCAACCTTTTTGACTTGATGCTGGAAGAGCGCGAGGGGATGGGAACTCCCAGCAGTGACATTGGCCTTGGTTGGACGGTGGCAGCTGAGGGCCAGATCAAACAGTTGCCTTTTCCCCACGAAACACGTTTCTGTCAGGGTCCTAACCCAGGCTCGGCGAGACGCTCCTGAAGGTGATGTCCCCTCAAAGCCCTAAGCTCAAGCTAAGGTCATGCCTCTGCGGACACAGGTCACCCACATCGAGTGCAGCTATCACCCCAAGCAGCTGATTGTTTAAATTACTTAGGGTATTTCTATGTCCTAAAGGAAACTGGCTGATATTTTGATTCTGATACAAAGTCAAGAGGATTTTTAAAAGCCTCCCACAGGCTCTGAATTGAAACCAAGGATGATGTTAACATAAAGGCTAACATCCTGCCCTTACCCATGCAGTCCTTACAGGGTAGGGTTGAAGTATACTGAGTAAGCTAAAGCTTGTGCCTTGGAGGCTTTTCATAGCCCACAGATGTCGGTTCAAAATAAATAAATAAATGAATAAATAACTAAAACCCCTACACATCCACACTCTATGACTGCACGACTGACAGTGCTTCACAGAAGAGTCCCCATATCAGTTTTGTCAAGGTTATCAAATCCATGACAAATATGAGGTTCACTTTCTTATGCTTCCAGACAACCCGCAAATCTCCAAGTGCCAAACGAACTAAATTGCTATGAAATTGGAGACATACAAAATGAACTGCAACAATAAAACCCAGAACAATCTTCATTTCCATGGCATTTTTGTCATAATTAAAAATATTCATAGAGCTTTACAAAGCATGAAATTACCTCAGTATTTCCATATCATACAGTAGAACCTTGGCATCAGCCAACTAAAAATCTGGAGCCCCCGGAGGCTGCACATTACACATCAAACAGGCATCTACAGAACCGTTCAAGTACGTGCTGAGGGCCTTGTAAAATTGCAGGCAGCTAAGAAATGGCCGGAGTGGTCCAATGCTTTTGGAAAAGACAGCACTGACGTTCTTGTCAGCTTAAGAGATCTGCACAAAGCAGGAGGTAGATCAGTGGCATAGAAAACATCAAAATGACCTTAACAGGGCTTGGACAGATGTAATGTGTTTATAAGCATAATAGTTTGATCTGCAGTAATTAAAGGCAGGCCTTTGTGCAGCTTGTGTATGGAAATAGCCCCTCTCAACTACGCTACTAGCTGGTACAACCCAAATTTTGCATGGGGATAGAATCACTGAAACAAAGGCATCTCTCTGTGGCTATTTTAAGACACTAAATGTAACCAGAAGCAACTAATGAAGGGTGAAACTCATGAGACGTGATACAACTAGCACCCTCTAATCACCAGAGAGAAAATAAGGAATTTCCAGTATGAAAGCCAGTGAGAAATGGTGTGACAACGCACTGACAATGGCTTACTCCACTCCAGCACCGTGCTATTGTAAATCTGTCGAGTCAATGCATTAGTTTATGGAAAGAGATACCTTTTATTTAGAGCAAAGGACTGCAGAATTTGTCCCACGGCATTCATGAGGTCAGGCTGAAAATAATTCTCATATGTGCTAAGAGTACTTCTCTTCTGAGATTCCTATCTGCTTCCAACCTGTGGAAGCAATAAGGACAGTCAGACACGGCTCCTCTTAAAGGCTCCCTAAGCATTTGCTGCCCAGGAATTTATTGCAGGCCTGTTTCTAGTTGGACAGCTTAAAATTCGGGCTTGGTGATTTTAGTGGAACACAGAACTGGTTAGCTGAAAGGTACGGAAACATGCTGGAATTCAGGATAGTGACACACAAATCAGTGTAAACTTTGCCATAAATGTTGGATCATAAAAATCCTTGGGAAAGAAAGCATATTCAGAGACCTTCAGTTTCCGCCACCATCGTATTGAGTGAAAAAACTAGTGTTCTACTATGCAGGTAGATTTGAATGCATTTCTGTCTACGTAATTACATCTGAGTGAGATGAGAAATGGGATCCTCTTATATATGGCAACACGCTTCATTACAAAAATCTGAATATGCCAGAAGAACCATAATGGGGTCAACCAAAATTCCTCAAAAAGAGGATGAAACTAAAGCCAGACAATACACAGGTGAAAAACAGGAAATGCAGATTAGGGGTTTAGTTTGCAGGAAATTCTAAGACTAAGAGACTTATCAGCATGATTCCTGTCTATCGTTGTCATGGCACTGATCCATCCAACTTGAATCAAGGTATCATATCATTTTTTTTTCAAGGAGCAATATTGATTCAAGTCATCAGCTAGACAGAAATCAAAAAGCACAGGCTTATTACCTTGCTGGCACCAGCTCATTGTTACAGTGATGGAAGAAAATGCTGAACCGTGTAGCTAAAAAGGTTTAGCTTAGCTTGAAAAGTCCCGTTTTCCTCTGAAAGTTTTGCAAGCAAAGTGTACATTGAAGGCAAACAAGACAGTTTTGTTCTTTTGATGGTAATGGAATTAATAATGTTGAAAAAATATTATTAAAAAAGGAAAAAGATGGAATTGTAATGGAAGGAGAAATGAATAATTAAAAAAAAACCCTTACTGCTAGGATACAGGACACAGATGAACATTTAAGTTGGTGCTTACTATTGCAAAGACCTCATCCAAAAGCATGGTCAAAGAAGAGCCTGGTGGGTAGCCTGAAGAGCAGACAGTTCCCTTGATATGCGCCACAGCATTCAGGGCTCCAGATCTGGGGTTGGGCACAACCATTGCGAGAGCCCAAGGCAGCACCTGGCAGCACGCAGGAGCTTCAGCACCTGCGCTGCTTCAAATCAGTCATCAGCAACCCAAGAAGTGCTTAGGCTTTGTCCCTCCTCCTTGCTTTGCAATACTAGAGGGCTCCAAAACACGTGCCGTAGCTATCTGCTTTGCCTGAACTGCCTGCTTGTGGTTCACGGTCTTTCCCTTCGGTGGTTACGCATGCATCATCTGGGCAACCCTGTACAACTTAATATTGCTGCCTCTTTGCTGTCTTTTGATGCTTTCTATCTATTTGCCCTTCTGGTTTTACCCTTATTTTCTTGCCCATTTTTTTCCTTAAGTAAGCTAACCTACTTAATGACTTTGCAGTTCTACCGAGTACCACTTATTAGTGTCTGTTAATGTCAAAACATCCTGTAGTTTTTCATTTTCTGGCACCTTCTCTGCACTTATAAAGCAGAATATAACTGTCAGCTGAGTACTGTACTGGGACCTGTCTCTCTTACTCTTTTACATGAGAGTCTGTAAACTATCACAGCACTCATTTTTAGTACAAGCTCTCCAGTACCACTGAAGTAGTTGAATGTTAGCATCAGTGCAATCAAATTAATTTTAATTGTCAGTAAAAATGCATAAAATCAAAGCAATATCAGATTACACTTTGTTTTGTACACTTTAACCTGTGCCAAGCAATATTTTGCCTGTCATTTAAGTATGGCAGAAAGCTCCACAATATTAATTAAGCTTTACAATATCTCACTACAACAGGAAAATATTACTATCTCCATTAAGCAGATAGGTAAGCTGGAGTCAAACTGTGTTTAATGACTTGCCCGACTCAATGACAAAGCCAGGAACAGAGCCAAAAAGTTCACTTTCCCAATTCCTCCTGCTTTATCACAGAAAAACATTCTCGCTGACTTTGGGTAAGTATTGCTCTGAGTAAACATGCATGAACAGTTGCAGTGCTCTGTTGCTTAGGCACACGCACAAAATTTACTCCATGTTCTTTGACTCTTGGCCATATATAAAGGTACATATTTGGTAAAAGCTGCTTGATTGTATATAAGTTACATCGAGGCATGTCTAATTAATATATGAAGATGGTCAATATAATATACAGATATCAAAGCTCATTTTTACTGATAGTGTATTCCACCTCATTAAAGCCAGAAAATTAATTATAGCAGTTTATCAACGCCAGGTTCTGAAATATAGGCTCCCCAAGCAACAAATACATCATTGCACCTTGTTTGATCTCATTTTCCTTTGCTGACAAAGTCAAATATGAATGTGCTGATGTTTATGAACTGTAGAGCTTTTCCAAAGCTTCCATTATTGTTTGACTGTGTCTTGTAAAAGTAAAAATCAATAGAAATACAGCACATCATTAAATCAGACTCACTATGAGTTGTATGGTAAGTATATGTGTAATAACCAGGACATCAGTGGCAGCATTCTGAATAAATTAATGCCTTGCAGCAGAATTAATTAAATTGGTATCAAAGATAACTCTATTGCTTAATATTCTGCAGTGGGTAAGGAAAACCCTTCAATGAATTCAACATCCCCTTAGGAACATGATTGTCATTGGAAACCAACAGCAGCTGAAGTACGCCTGCACCAACATATGAAAAAAATATCATCAAGTTGATTGGATATCTCTATTAAGTCTCATTACTCAGGTTAGCTCCTAGGCTTAGAGGGACACTCATAGATTAAACTGGACCTTGTATATGAATGAAAATAAAGCTCAGCATTAAGTATAATCTGCCATTCCACTGAGAACGTGTTTGAAATCCTCTAATCATTCACTCCTTTATTATGGTATCAGACAAAGAAATAGGGGGAATATGGTGGAAAAAGAAATACTCCTAAATTGAAGCTTAGTTGGCCTGCTACAAAGAAAGTTGCCTAGCTGTAATTTGCTTTATTTTTACTTTTTTTTTATAGTCAGAAGTATAGCAGCACTTTTTAATGCTATGTCACAGCAGAGGACACTCTGCTTTCTTTGTCTGTGTTACACGCTATCCGTCCTGTAGTGGACAAAATACCCGAGTGATTACTGCTGTAAATGCAGACATCTTCAGCATCTTCCTGCTTTATTAGGCTCCGTTTAGGGCTCTGTTTTATACCTGACAAATCACTTCTTCACCCCGGGGTCCCAGCCAGTACATACTGAGTATCTTCTCCTCACGGAGATAATTAGGACAGCGGAGGCAGGGTTGCAGGGCTTGAGGGTTATAAAGCAAGATTAGACAAAAGAAGGTAGCATGCTAATAAAAAAAGATCAGATACAGCGAAAAGGGCAAAGCTACTTTTGATTTTATTCCTGCTCTCAGGTACCTCTAGGTGGACTTCATTACACGGGGCTGCAGTGCTTGCTAATCAGTGCTAATATTTTCTTGAATATTGCATCTTCTCTAAACCTGGAACTCCAGTTCATTTATACCTGCAATCAAGGAGGTGGTATACAATTGATATTCCTCAATTACAGGGCACAATATTAAAATATAATCCCAAGGTTAAGCCAAAATCCAACTCACTAAACTTATTTTTCACCTTAGCATTTAAATACAGAATGATTCCATATGGAAATCTGGAAGTGGAGAAAATCTTGATCAATCTGCCCAAGTTGCAAAGCTCTCCTTAAGTCTGAAGCTACCTGGATAGAGGGTTTTGGCTGTACCCCATGTCAGTCTTTGCATGCTAATACTCCCTTTGCATTGTAGAATATTTAGGTGTAAATGAAAGTTTAACAGGCAAGTATGCAATTTTGCCCACTGCTTGAATTTAGAAACCCCAGCTCTAACCCTCCCTTCATTAAACAAATTGATTGGGTAGGACATGGGAACAAACGGGATCCACTAAATCCTAAACTGGGAGGACATGAGTAGCTCAGAGAATAACGACGGTGGTTCCTGATCGAAGCAATGAGAAGGAGGGTTTCTAATGACATAATTAACATTCATCCCTGCTCACCATTGCTGTTCTCTGCTCCAGCACTTCAGTGGATCCCTCCCAATCCTTGGCACAGCCGCCCGGATCCGCCAGACCGAGTCACGCAGAGAGGAGGGCAGCAATGAGGCAGCTCATGAAGCTCGGCCGCATCCGAGCAGGCTGCAGTAACATCCTCTGAGACACTACCACGCTGTGGCAATGGGAAGTATAACACGCCTAACTTTCCACAGCAGCTTAAACAGCTAGCAGGACCCTTTAACTTTCATGGTACATGGCATTAGGAAGAGAGGCACTACCAGCAGAGCAATAGCCTAATGAAGCAGGCTATATAGTAATCATCATCACCGTGATCTTTACACATCAACCTAGCATCACTGAAGAAGGTCACTGTGAATTTTAAAATGAAACTTTACAAACATGGACGGTATCACACAAGTAAGAATGTATTATTTTATACCATTTCCAAACAAATCTACAAGGCACCCCAAAATGAAATGACCATTCTGCTCTGATGACTGGGGCAAACAAGGCAGGTTTTAATGTAGTATTATTCATGTGACTTTCTTCACAGTACATTCAAAGGTAAACTAGGCAAATAGAACTTACAGACACTTCACTTAAGCATGAGAGAGACCCTGTGCCTCACTGCTAGAGCATCAGGCAAGTTCATTTACCATTTTCACTATTTTTATCTATCAGAGGCTCGCTTTTTTTTTTTTGCTACAGAACTTATAAAATGTTTTCTCTCTGCATGGCTTTATTTAGATTCATTGATCACTGGAGCACTAAAATTTTATTAACATTTTTTAAATTTCATAAAGTTTCCACCAGCCTCACTCACCAGTAGCGTTATTACAGGAAAAACAAACCAACCAACCACATGTAAGCAGTTAGGAAAATGCAAGCCTCTGCACTTTCCACAGCACCTATGGGATTTTTAACTGAAACTACACTAAAAATCAAATGTGTGGGTGGAGGAGTTTTCTCTGGAGAAAGGTGACATTTTTAACCGAGGCTAGTATCTGATCTGCTTAAATCAGAACAGAAGCACAATTCTGATCTGGCATTCAGAGACAGGTGCGTGTCAGAACACACAGCTGCACTGGGGTAGTTTGTCCATTAATTAGCTATTTTACAAAAGTATAAACTGTGAAAGGAAACCAGTTCAATACCAGTCCTCTGTGATATTGTGTCAGCCCAAGTCCTCATCCTTCAAGATGTTGCCTAACACTGTAAGGCTGGGCCAGGGGAAGCAGCATTGCTTTGGCTGCTGGCCCCATCTCAGAGAGCAAAGAAGAAAAGCCAAGTCTCCAAATGGTTCTTGGGCTCAAAAGCCATTGGGCTACACACTGGGTGAAGGCAAAGCTGCACCCTCTCATGAAGTACAGGGGAAATCTCCCCTGCTTTCTTCTGAGCACCTGAAACCACTACTTGCCATTAGTAAAGGTGGTGGAGAGGTGACTGAGAAGAGTCATCACGTTATTATTTGTACTGCTATCATAATGTAAGGCTTTCTGTGGGAGAGAGGAAGGGATCCATAGCTACAGAAGGAGCCCATATGTGATTTTTGCCCTGCTCAGCAGACAGCAATGTTTTCCCAAGCTCAGGCCAGCCCAAGCAACTCCAGAGACAAGGAGGACACACCGGTCTCGTCCACACAGGACCACATTCAGAAAATGCCACTGCACCCATGGGACCCAGCCTGCCAGTCCAGCTGCAACTTAGGTAATAAGTACTAGTGCTCTGCATAAAGGCTGCGTTACTTTCCTATCATTAAATCTCTGCTCAGGATTTATAAACCACTTTTAAGCAGGCTGCCCATAAACACAGTCTGGTCAGCAGAAAAACTGTGATAATGAAAAGCATTTTGGAGCAGGTGCTGAGAAGAAAGTGACAAAACGTGCAGTGAATGCAACTGATTTACTCACAGTCTGGCAAGTATCCAAATCCTTTTTTTTTAATTTTTTTTTTTTTTTTGCTAACTTCTTCTGGATGAAACATTAAATCAAATTCGTTGCTGTTCACATGGCCATCAAGGCTCCCATAGCTCTTATAAGAGCCATAATATAACAGCCAGAGGTGCTCAGTGCACTTGGTTGGCCAAAGGCTACCATGGACATTTACAGTCTGATGGTGTGAATCCTCCTTCCCCCTTCAGGTGGGTGAGCTACTTCCTTCCCGTGCAGCCTATAATGAATCCTCTGCTGTGAGTGACCATGACCTTTCACTGAAAATAGCTGATTGAGAAAGCAGAAGGAGACAGCAGGCTTGAGGAGACATACATGGTATAAAATGGGCTCTAAAATGTGGCACGTATCATTTCACTGCACCCAGTGTGATGCACAGTCAAAATAAAGGCAGAGGGAGATGCTTGCTTTGAGGGAAGTAGTTATTATTTCTGTTCACCAGCTGGTCTCACTCCTGGAGGAGCTGTTGGAAATGCATCGTGCAGAGCTGGAAGAATCTAGGGCCATGGGTCTTTGCTGCTCCAGCAGAGCTGATGCTGCCACTTATTCAACATCCCTAACAGCTGCTTCCCATTCAGAGCCTGAGAGCTCAGCTAATCAATTGCTAATGAAATATCATTGTATGCCATTAAAAACAATCAATTCCTTAAATACAGCTGATGTGTTCCCTACTGCTAGAGGATGTTCCTGAAGCTTCCACAGGGCAACAGCAGTTAGAATTGCAGAGTCAGATGAAGCATGCTAGGCAAGGGCCACAAATCCAGGGCTGGGCTCTGAACTTCACTGCTGCAAATGTTTGTCCTAAGCAGGAGCAGGCACAATTCCCATAGGACCAACTCCTGTCCCCAGTGAGGGACTCCCCCAGTGCACCAGAAAAAAACAGGAAAAAAACGTCACCATACACATATTCTTATATATTTGTCCTTCTTGTTGTTAGTGGTGACACACAGTCGTATACTTTTAAAAGGAGATAGGAAAAAGTGAAGTATCTTGGAAAGGTCAGAGTAGCAGATTCAGTTTAAATATTCTACTGACATTACATGTTTTTTATCTGCTTTAATGACTCACAAACTTGTACTAAGTTCACACAGTTGCTGAAAAAAAAACTCAAACAATTGAAAACTTTTATTTCTTTTTTCACCCTGAATTGATGTCTTGCTGGAGGCAAGCCTAAACCTGGAATCCTATGAAGATTACTACCAAAGAGGAACAGTTTGGCAGTAGTAAGTAAAGTGTTTTGTTTCTTTCAGCCCAATATGGTAGGTTTGTTTCTGAGGTTTCTTTCATTATAAAACATATTATTACTATTTTCCTATATTGGGGGAAAATAAGCAATACTTTTCTCCTACCATTTTGGCATGGTTTTGCTTTACAGAGCAGAACATTCTATTTTCTCCTAGCTCTAGGTCACACAGTTAGTTGTAGGGTGGGAGGAAGGTGAAAGAAAACCAGCTGTCTTGAATCTCTTTTACACAGGCTTCTTGAGCACACAGCTGGAAGAGATCCTGAGAGATAACCTCCATTAGCTCCTGCTCCGCACAGGATTAGCTCCACCGTGTCCCTGACCACACAACAACTTTTCCAACAACCTTGACATTTCACCTCGTATTCTCAGAAAATTTCTAAATGGGATCAGGGAAAAAAAACAAGGACTTCTTATCTGATGCTCTCCAAATGCACTTCCTCAAAGGGCAAACAAAGAACCAAACATTTTGAAAAGTGACACCACTTATTTATCAGGATCCAATATTGATTTCACGCAAAGATATTGATAGCCTATATAAGCATTACTCAGAAACCTAGCTTAGAATCTACCTAATGCAGAAATCAGTACTTGTCTGAACATTTCCATTCCAAAACTAATGAGTGCTGTTGGTGCTAGAGAATTCAATAATTGCAATGTGACCCTCAAAAAAACCCAATTTGTATCATGGATGTGGTGCAGCTTCTAAATTCATGCCCACACCTATCTGTTGGACCACAGCCAAAAAGAGGCTTCAAGGGCAGGTTTATTAGTTTGAGCATGGTGATTCACGAGAAAAAAGATAAAAAAAAAATATGAAAACAGGCCTGGACTGCATTCAGATCTACACAGGAGATCTTTACATTTGCTGTTTTGTGGTATGTGAACTTATCGGTTGCAACCTCTGACAGCATGGGCATCTCTATACCAGTCTCCAGCTCGTCATGTAAATATGCCCTGGGTTAAGAAGTCTTCCTTCAGCAAGTGTAGGGTTGCAGATATTCACCCTCAGTAAGAGAGTCATAGGTACATACTGCTTTATATCTCTCCCAAATCTTACAGGACATAGATTTTAATTAAATGGGGCAAATGGTCTCACTTAACGCACAACTGTCTACTTGCTGACAAAACTGCTTATGCGCAGAAAACACTTATGTGCTTAAGGCAAACACAATTTAGCCTCACTTTATTTGATATAACTTTGGATGGCATAGCAGTCTTTTAATAAAATGGAAGACATTGCGGACAAAACTCTATTACATGAAGAATTCCTGCTGGGAAAACTTTCAGAATATAATGGATTTCTCTATAGCATTTTGAAACATGAGGGAGCTCTTGGAAAGGTTTTACAATTCTGTTTTGATTCCACTGGCCCATATAAACAATACGTTTCCTGTATACTTGACACTTGTCACTAAAGAATCCCCATTCTTCCTGAGTTTGCGTTACAATTAATCCTCTTCTAAGCAAATCACCGCAGGCCAGATGTCCTCAGCAAAGCTTAAAAACATTAAAATTCATCCTACTCTCCCCTTCTCTTTTATGATCTGCATTCACTCTGACAAGGCTGGGGATTTATGGCCCACAGAGGTTTACATATCACAATCCACAGGATGCACAGAAGTGAAACTCTAAAGGAGAGGCTGAAGCAACAGCATAGCCCCATTTGCTTCTCCTAGGCCTACGGTATTGCAGCCAAGCTTTGCATCTTTTAAATGGGTGTAGGCATAACCACAGCCTTCAAGGAAGAAGAGAAAGAAAAATGAAGTTAAGAAATTTCAGGAACAGGATTCTAAGAGATGCGAGAGGTCAAAGGTTGCAATCTAAGAGGAACATATGCTTAGATACAGTCTAAATTAATCTAATTTATTTGTTCTGAGATTAGTCAGGAAATCTTTCAGGTCTTCAAGAGAAGATCAAGCATACAAACTTCGTGGCTGTGAACAAACGAGACAACATATAGAAAGGAATAACAAATAATTCTGAGAACCTCAAATATTTCAGAAGGTGGTTTTCAGTTCATTCTTCCTCCTACTAAAGCAAGAGTAATAATAATTTGCACATGTGTTTTGCTGTTTTATTCATAAATTATAAAAGACTTCATTGTTGTGCACTAGGCCGGATATAAAAGGGGGGCAGATCAGATGATATTGCCTTCAATCATTGTCATTTCACCATCATCTCGAGATGTGAACGTCTCTTTAAATGGAGACAGGGAGACAGACAAAGGAGCAGAAGAATTATGCGACACGTAGCCTATAAAGTATGTTCTTCCATCTGAGAAGCAAAAATGGTGCTCCACAGAGCAGCAGGAGATAAAGCTGATGCAATCAACACTGCTTCAACATCTCAGCTCTCTGCTTCTAGCCAGGAGGGTTGCAGGTACAACTGGCCCAGGAAGAGCATCCAGACAAATGATCTAGGGATGGAGACCTGGAGCAGTTCAAGGAGAAGCGTGAGATCAGCCTCCTTGGACAACAGGGTGTACCTGAACACCCACAAGGAGGGTAAGGAGAAATGTCAACACAATTCTTCCAAGAACAGTTGTGTGTTACACTGGAAGATTATTTTTCCGGGTTGTTTCCATAGCACTCCCTGGCAGGGACGGCACCAGCTGCCTTTCCATTCACCTTTCCTCGCCCCAGCGGCTCTCCTGACCGCTCGTCATCAGGTATCCAGGCAACGTGCTCCGCAGACTTTCCGTGTGCCTCCTTTGTGCCTCCTACAAGAGAAAAAAAAAAGGTCAATAAAAGATTTGCCAAGCAATATGGACCTTTCATGAGGGATTCCAGTGCCTCGGCTGAAAAAGAAGCCGGCACTGATCCAGTGAAATCAGTGCGTTATCCGTATTTATTAATAACTTAAAGATGCCTGTGTCCTCCCACCCTGCACACCCCATGCAGAGAAGACACGACAACCTCCTGGGCAGAAGCAGGCTGCTGTACCTGGCATCCTCTACAAGGACTCCATGAAGCATCTCCGCCAGCTGTAGGGCACGTGAACTAAAGAAGCACAGCCTAATTTAGTACTGCCCATTTCTTGAAGTATTCACAAGCATCATTATTCTGTTACTTTGGCTTTCTTATAGGTATGAACATATGCACATTGGTCTAATACAGATATACATATATATATGGTATGTGCATGCTGGTGAAGGATTTTCATATATCATTATATTTACATATCATTATTATAATCCTCAGAACTATATTGAAGAAGTCAAATATGTGTAATCATCTCCTGTAACATTAATAAACATACAGAGAGAAATTACTTACACTTCATCTCTAGTGAATACAGTTATGCACCTGCGACTCATCACAACTTCTTGTTGCCTGGCCCAGCTGGACATAGTAGTAGTAGCAGCAGCTCACTAGCATGGTTACTACTACTTCTATTCCTACTATTACAAGCGTCCTAGAGCTTCCCAAGAGTGTTTGTGCTCCAGAAACCCATAGGTGGCAATGTTGGCTCAGTTTTTAAGGATTTGGTTTTACACTGTAGTCTGACAAACTAACGTGATTATCTTCTCACGGTTCAAATTTTTCATTGCACAGACCACTTTCTGATTACTTTTGTCTTGTGCTGTGCACCAACTGTAAAATATTTTCTAGCATCAAGTTCACTTCCATTTTTGCTAATACATGTGTATTTCTTACCTTTTTTTCCCCCATCATTATGAGCTGTACAGAACATGTTTCTGGAGTGCTAGGGGGTTTAGAGGATGGAAAAAATAGTTCAAGATATCTGATTCTTACTCTTTTCTTTCTCCATATTTAGGTAGGCCTAAAGGAGATGTAAAACTATCACTCCAGGCCTATGATGTTCAAGACTCCTTCAGGCCAAGAGTTTATTCCAGAAGCCTGGATACTTAAAATATTTCTACAAGGAAGAGATTATATTCATAACTCCTCTATTTGTTGTCTCCACAGATGTGCAACTGATACTGCATCACCCCAGACCTCATGATCAACTCAAAGCCTACTACCAAAACCAGTTTAACTGCATGTGGTTCAGCCCCTTCCATATAATCACGCCAGAGTTTGATGGCAGAGCTTCTGCCTTCAAAAGCTTGCAAGGGGGACTCTGAGGACAGCAGCATTTAAGTAAAACAACGATGTTGTGAAGTCCTGCAGACCTTCCTGCAGAAATTTTGGCAATGTGTTGCCATGGGAAGTACTGGGCTGGAACATGTTAGAAGATTTCTGCACTGCCCTAACACACCTCCAGTAGAAACTGCAAGGACCATAGGAGTTTCTGGACTTCAGAAATCTTATTGGCCAGATAAAAGGAGGAAATGTCCACATTCTTCACTACAAGCAATGGGAAACTGGAACGCACAGCTTGTAAATAGCTATCATAGGGAGAAAAAGGTTATTTTATTACTAAAGGTTGTATTTCATGCTCTATGAAGAGGACCAGCTTACAGACACTGCTGAGCTACCACACATACATGGTGGGACTGGTAAGAGAATATAGGGCATTTTTCACTTTTTGATCACTTACTTGAATTTGGAATTTGTGGCTCCAAACTAGAAAAAGAAATCACCATCACATTTCCATCAAAGATTTCAAACCTACTGAGGAACAGAAACCCAGAAAGTGCTGGTTGTTGGAAAGGGATAATGTATCATGTCCAAGTTTGATATCAAAGTTAAAAGCCTAGTCATGCTAGGATCCTTTTGCTGTCAATGAAATAAACTTGTATTTTTAGAGGAAATTCAGATGTTAGAGGGTATGAACCACCTTACAGAGATTCTAGTCTCTCTAGTGACTGTATCAGAACTGAAACGTGACTATGCTTCTAACTTTGACATATGAAGTAGCAGAAATTTCCTCTTCCTCAGTTTCTGACACTTTATTTTCAAAGAAAAGCAATCACACAACCTCTATGGGTTTATATATTAATTTACATGAACTTGGGCAAAGTAATAATAACTCGAGTAAGAATGACAGACTTTCTGTGTGCACGCACATTACAAATCAGGAAAAAAAAAGTTATCCTGTAGCATATTACAGACAGGGAAATTACACTCTGTGAATATTTCTATCCCATAGGAGAATATGCCAGCATTTGAACTTTTGTTTCACACACTCTATTAGCAGCAGGACTGCAATCAAAAAATAAAAAAATAAATAAAAGAGACCCAAAACTCCACCCTCAAAATCCTCTGGAGAACCTCTTGCTGAGAAACTTCGTCCCAAAGGCTGCCAGCAGCTCTAATCAGCTAATATATCACAGCTCAAGTGCAGCCTGTCTACTCCCCAGATCTCGGCAAGAGATAAAAAAATAATTCTCATGGGTCACACAAGAAACCTAGGAGTAAGCGAGGAAATATGTATTACTACATGCTGCAAGACTGTGAATGGATGATGGTGACTGAGACCGAGCTTTGATGCTGTGTCCAAACACATTCTCACATATATTTCAAATCTAGTCTTTCCTGAATCTAGCACCAGTAGAGTAAGCCAGAGGTGGACAGGGGCATGTTGCCACTTCCAGACCTTATGCCAGGACACATTTTTTTGTTGTCTGTGTCAGGATTGAAACAGTGCAAATGGCAGTCTATTTATTATGGACTGAGATGCTCAACTTAAAACACATTTTTAAAATCAGAAAATCAGGAAAATTTTCCCTCTGTATTGGTATTTAAAAGGTCAACAGTACCAGGACCTACCAGCCAGGGACTGAGTAGCAGCATCGGGCTTAAGGAGGGCATGTGACTGCTGCTTTGCAGCTCCTTCTCGCCAGCTTTACACAATTTCTCAGGTTTAGAGATGGATTACTTTCCTAATTATGCTTTCATCTCCATAATATCATTTGTGTCAACTTTTAAGAAATGTTATTCAGATAATAGTAGGAAAAAAGAAACCAAATCGCTCCTTTGAATAAGGCATTTCCTTCCCCACCCCCACTTTATTTTTTTTTTTAAAGTGTCTCCTATCCAGACTGGATAATAGTTTCAAAAACTAAATATACAGGATGCATTTTTTTCCCCACTTACTCTGGAGTATGTAATAAACAGGAGTTTCCCTGAGGCCACCAGAAAACTGGGATTAGCTACTTCCAGAGCATTCCACCCCAAATGCTTGCTTGGGATCCTTTCCTGAAGTTGCACTAGTAACACAGAAGAGCAGAATATCAACCTCTTGACTATATAAATCCTTCAGAGGCCTTAGGTACTTCAAAATTACAGATTTTTGGGCACATGCAGACTCCCTTCTACACATATGCTGCTAATGAACTGTTCTTGGTTTTTTGTTTTTTTTCTTTTAAATCATCTGAAAAATTTCATTAGAAGGTGTGAAGAATTCAGCATTAGCCTGAGCTGGACTCTGGCACATTTACACAGTAAACATCACTTCCCAAAACAAGTAGCCAGTCTTAAAAGTTTCACTGGGGCTGCTTTTATAAAATGTTTTTGCTCAGCTGAGCTAAAGCAACCCTAGAATATCCTCTGTGGGCAAGTAGGAGAGGCTATAATCCAATAACCTTGAATGTATTTTACATACTAGCTCAAGCAGCTATACCCTATCCCTGAGGTGGGTAAGATCAAATTAGGTAAGAGTACTGACTGTGATCATAGAGAGCTTCAAGATTTTGTTCCAAGTCCAGGCTTTTTGAATGGCAGTGATTAAATACTGGAAAAATGTGAAATGTTTTGCATAATTAGGAACATGTATCCAGTGGGAAAGGGCATGAACTGCATTTTCTTAAGGAAAAACAAATGTAAAAGGACTACTACCAGCTTGGTTCGTCTCCAGCTGCACATCTTCCCCATTAGGGTTAGATGAATCCCATGTGGAGTAGTAGACAAAAGGACTCTCGTTGGTTGTTTGCTATCCACACTCATTTACTACATATAGTGAGGTGTGGCATAAATAAAAACAAATTGATGTGCTGCAGAAATATTTCTTAGCATGTATTTGGGTGGCCAAAGTCTCTTGGCAGGGCAGGGGGGAAGCTTGCAGTAAAAGTTAATTTGGGGGAACCTCTGCTTTGCAAAGCGAGAGCTGGAACAGTTGGAGGTCTGTCTGAAATCTGGATGTCGCGCTTCAGCAGCTTGAGGACCATCTGTAGTTACTTTCATTCATGTCTTCCTCTTAATCATCTTAATGATCAGCCAATATATCATCCAGTAGAAAGGCTAAAACACTGTTAGCCACAAATTTTGAATTAGCAATTCCTGCATCACACCAATAATTTATATTTAGTTTACAGTATAGCCTTCAGAAACATCTTTTTAGGAAGATGTCCAGTTTGGATTAAGACATAATGAGGCAGTCTGTTTAAATAATTTGTAAATTATCTCAAATCTTTTTCCAAATTATAATGAAATTGCACATAACCATTTTTAGAGTGTTGAGGCATTATCTGACTTCTTTAGGTCCTGTTTCTCCTCTTCTGGACGTGTTCATAGTGGGAGATAGCTCTCGGATTAAATTTGGATTTAAACTCTATTTGGATTTGACTGTCCTCTCTCAAATGGCACAAACCAGTCCTTTTAGGGGAAAAAAATTAAAAATGCTAGTGCACATTCTGGGAAGCGTGCAGAGCTCAAAATCATGAGCCAGCAAGCAAGCTCCAACTTGAAGGTCAACTCTGACACACCGTACATGACAAGCTCTGGACTCCTGGGTTTGGTACAAATATCTTGTTATGAAGTAGAGAGCTATTTTTTTCCCCTCTCCACTTTGGCTTTGCAAAGGAGCAGGCAGCATCCTAAATGCAGCAATGCCAGGGGAGGACCCCACAGAGCTGACCCTGCAGGAGGCAAAGTGGCCGGAGACCAGCTGCAGGAACAGACCAAATCCTGGCTGTGGGAAGATGGAGCCCAACATCTGCTCCCCTTGCTGCACCACAGATGGGCCTCTCCTGCAAGAGGGGACACCCCTGGCCAGATCCTGCTACCTCTGCATGAGCCCAGCCACCTCCAGACCAGGGCTGCCTAAGGCAAGCTGGAGCCTGCTCAACTCCAAGCACTCTGGGCTGTCCTTCAACCTCATTTAGCATCACATGGCCTTACTTTAACTATTTTCAGAGCCAAGCTGTTATCCATAATCTATTTCCATCTCCGACAATACTGCCAAGGGCATACTGCTTTAAGGAAAGAAACTCTCCATTTGGATTGCTACTTCTTTTCCCCAGAGCCAAAATACCTCTCTATTATCCACCTAAAAGTGTTACTAGCTGTGGAGCAATTACGCTTGTGAATGGCTCAATAAACATTTCAGCTTAAGGAACAGCAATCTGCAATTAATCTGCTGTGATATAGGCTGTATCAACATGCTGACAGAAAATAATTAAAAATATATCACAGTCACACTATTAAACTGATCGTGCATTTTAGATCTGGGCAAACAGAAGAATACAACTCAAATAATGAGAAAAACAGCAAGCCTATTTATTTGAAAAGAAATTCAAGCAATAGCCTCAACTGTCATAAAACAAACATGGAAGTAGTCTCATATATTTCAATTCTGGATTTAACTTCTGACTCTACCAGCTTGGATGGAAAGTTTGAGAAGACAAAGGGAGTTTCATCACATTCTTTTTTTTTTTTTTTCAAAATACATTTCAAGAAACCTTTCAAGAAATGTCTGGTTTCAAAAAAATAGAAATTATTTTAATTGAAAAAATAACATATTGAACCAGTTTAAATATGACTTAAGCTATTTTCTTTCAGCAAGTTTTGCTCTACTTTCCCGATAGACCTTAATATATTACAGCAACCCAATGAAACCCATCATCAGGACCTCCCATCTCTCTTGGAAGTTTAGCTCACTACCTGTTCTTATCATTAGGCCAGGACCGTTTATTTGTCTTACAAATACCAATACTCTGCTCCCACTCTACAAAGGACAGGCAGAAATTTGGCTTTAGTGAAGCTACTGATTGAATTAAGAGTTAAGACTTGAACACTGTTTTGGGTCAGGGCCAGAGCAGTTTTCTGGTTTGTTTTCCTCTAGGTTAAGCCCTAAATCATTTCCCATAAGTGATTCAATTCCAGTTCTTAACTCGTTGTTTCAATTTTCTGAATTTCTTTAATTGCTTTTATTCTTTGGATGAAAATCAAAGCCCAAGGCCTGATTTACTAATATACTGTTGCTGTTTTACATGAGCACTACTTCAATGTAGTGTCTTAAAATAAATCTGAGAAAATGATTATATGGGTGAATGGATGTATTTATGCACTGCTTTTAGACCACTGGTCACTAGGGAAAAAAGTTCTTTCCTGTCATAGGTTCTGATGTCCAGATGAATGAAACTATATTAAATTATATATTTTCTCCTCTTTATGAGGAGATAGGAAGAGAAGAGGGAGAAGGAAAAAGAAAAATGCATAGGCTTTTGGCTTTTTGGCTTCCTGACAACAATCATAAATCAAAAGAATTTAAACAAAGAAGGAAAGGAAATAAAATCCATTAATATATTCCAATAAGCATTAGAAGCCTGGATGATTGTGAAAAGCTTCTAGACAAGATAAGTTCAAAAACATAAATTCATGCTATTTGTGGCAAAAAAGTAACTAAACCAGAAATTTGTGGCACGTAAGGTAAAAGGTTCTCACTGAAACCCGAGGTGTTGGAAAGCTCTTTTCCTTATTTACCTCAGTTGAATTCAAAACAAAGACCTTTGCTATTCTGGGCAATACCTTATAATTTCCATAGGCTACTATGCTTATCGCTGTATTTCACCATGCTGGAAAAAAGCTGCTCTTCCCATTCCTCCTCGCTAGGATGCAGAGTGAGAGAAGCAATCTCTGGACTTCATGGAGCTTCTCTCCCTACTGGCTCTGACCCTGGTTCAGTCTGAACTGAAGTGAAACCCGACGCAAGTGGATTTGCGGCCCACAGCAATATCTGCAGCCGAACAGGGCAGTGGAGAGTAATCACATTTCCTTGCAAAGCTGCTCAAAGCTCGTCTCAGACAAGCTGTGTAATAGAGAAACGACACAAGAAGCCAAGCCAATCCTTTGGGAGGTCAATCACGATTTAGGGGAAGAGCATCATCTGGCAAAACATCCATTCTCTATCAGCTGAAACGCATCTTGCCTAATCTAGCAAACAAAGAGTCTAGCTCAAGTTAATTTTAATGGGCAAAAATGATCCTAAGAAGATTACTCCCACCCTTATCTCAATAGCCATGCTATAATTTAAATATTTGTTCTTTTAAACAACAACAAATTGCTTCTAATGTAGCTAATAATTCATTAATCCTGCTTTGCTGGACACATTGATGCTTTTTTTTTTTTTCCAAAGGGTTATTATTTGACTATCCTACCCTCTTTCTATAACTACCTGTTTTTTGTATCTAAACACATATTTGGGGAAAAACTGTTTCTGGCTAAAGCCAGCAAAACCAAGGACTTTATTTCACACGTGATCCCTCAGGCAAAATCTGGTTTCATAGAAGTCATAGAAGTCAGTGCTAGGATGTATGTTAACTATTTACAACATTAAATACTATTTTGTGTGTATTATTTCTTGAGAGTGTTAGCTCTAGAGTCTTGTGTTAGACCTATGTGGACAGCTCTTTAGGACCCATGATCAATGGCAGCAGCTAATGCTAACTGTTAATAGCTCATACTTCTCATCTTGTAGATGATGAATGCAGATTTTTTTTTATTAAAGCAGCTAGATAATTTAGGAGAAAAAAAAATCATTTAGATATGTCCTAAAGCCATAAAGTTATCATAATGTAGTATATCTGACATTAACCTATTAACAACTGGAAAGTCACTTCATTCAAAGAAATGCCTCCTTGACACAGGATCAAGATGTACCTAGAGCTTATCCTTCAACTTAATCTGCCATTTTTTATTTTGTTTTATAGAAAAATCCAAGGCTGGAAATGCTGTTTACCTATTCTGGTCCTCGGAGCACTGCAGCCCCCAAAAACTTGCTGACCTGCAGGTTTCCTCTACACAAATACGAGGCAGAAGAAAGCCAACGAGTGCCTTGAGGAGCACCCTGCTAGCAGAGCCAGCTCAGCCCTCTCTCCACACGAGAGGCCACAGCCTGAGCGGCAGGCCATGAAAGCTGAAGCTTACCTGCCTCCATAGCCACATGCCGAGATGTCCCAAGATACACTTTGCATTGCTGCCCATGGCTCCTGTGTGACCTCGGTACAGGCTGCCTTCTGATGGGAGCTGGGCACGCTGCGAGTGCGGGCACATGCTGGGGACCTGCCCTGCCAGGCACCAAAGCACACGTGGACACGGGCTCAGATCCCCACGTTCTGCGCCTAAGGCAAGCAGGTAGGGAATCACATATCCAAGAACACCACACCATGTTTAGAGGCCTGAATTTTTATGTTCTTTTTAGAACTGTAATGTAATGTTTAATTTTCTCCTTTCTCCTCTCTATGGGTTAATGGTGTTGAACATTGCTGTGGTGCCTTTTATCAGGTAAAACTCTCGCAAAGAAAGTTCTTGCCTTTTATATTGGCTGTGACTATCTAAACCAATCTAAACTTGAAAGCATTTTTACAATCTTTTCTGTACAGATGCAGATCAAACATGAGTTTTGTGTGCTCTACAAATGTATTACGCACAAAAAAAGGCAAAAAAGGAAGGACTCAAACAACAGGGAATGCTAGAATTAATCTGTTCATGAGCCTTCCTAATTCACCTTCATTGGGCATACATTCACTGATCTATTACTTAATTATATGATGCAAACCATAATTTTCCCATAGGAACCCAGCCTTTTTCACCGTGCCTCACCCTTGAGGACCGTGCCAGCGTGGCAGATAATCCAGCTGACTAGCACATTCCTCTCAACAAAATGATCCCAAAGCCATTAAAACTAATTAATGCCGTAAGCAATCAGCAGAACATGCCAAAAAGCCCCGCTCCAGGACTACAACTCATAGTCCTGGGGGAAGTCAGCTCTAACCGACTTGCAGAATAGCTAAATCGAGTTCAAAACATCTCCTACCTTCAAAACGTGCCTGCGCCAGCAAACCTCACTGGCCCAATGGGGCTGAAGGGGTGGCATGAGACCTTCTCTTTCACCCTGCCCCTCTCCCATGTGGCACAAAGGGACACCTCCGTCTTCATGAGGCCAGTAGCTTACGTGGGGAAAAAGCTGCTTGGAACAGCTCCTAAGCCCATACAAGAGTCTCCTAGTGAGGATAATATCACGAGCAAGCAGTCACCAGTAGGAAGTTTGAAATCCAGTGAATTATGGAGCTGTGAGACTACCAGTACTGCTGAAATCACCGGTGAGGCTTGGCCTTGTAGCACCAATTTTCAGCATGTTTCTGCAGCCTGACCGAATCTGATACAAGGAACAATTTTAAGCTTAAAAATATGTTTTTAAGGAAGTGAAGAAGGGACAGTACCAAAACCTTACTACAGGACACCTGGAGCATGCATATACCTGCTGTTTGCCCTTTGGAAAACAGGATTCCTTAGATAATCCATCCGTAGCCTTTGTCAAAGTGGCAATTCTTCAGTAACTTGAAAAGGTTTCCTTAAAACATCAAAAATTTTCCTAAAGGAAAAAGAAAAAAGTTAATTCATTTGGTTGACTGAAGGGCATTTTGTTTAGCGGATGTCTAAACAAGAAGTACTGAAAACCTAATTTATATAATGAATAAAATTGTTTTTCTTTTTTTCCCCATTTTGCCATAATGCACTTTTAGTGATATATTATAGTTATGAATTTATCAGCAGTTTCTTTTAACTTCAGTAAATGTATTGAAAAATAATTTCATACATGCTTAAGTTTTAATTATTCTTAAAAATACACTGAAAAAAAATGCATGTAGTAGTCTTCACTGAAGGTGTATCACCATTACCCCTATGTTCATCATCTTTACCCCTATGTTCATCATCTCTAAAAAATTAAAAACTGCAACAGCCAATATTTAATGTAAAATACAAACCCATATTATTATAATATTTGGGAAACATATGGCTTCTGGAACACTTTAATGTTGCCATTCTTGTCTTCAGACTAATCAACAGGAGAATAATTAGCCTTTTCTGAACAACAGAAAAATGGAAAATTTCAGAAGCATTAGCCAATTTACCTATTTTGGGGGAACTGTGGCCAAGGGAAAACACGTCCTTTTCAGCCCATGCTGTAATTGGTTTCTCAACTGAAAAAAAAAAAAAACAAACTAGTCTGTTTTGGAAAAAACATGAAGCTTTAAGCCTAGCATGACTAGGCTAAACATTTTAACGGAGGGTGAATCTTGATAAATAAAGCTTTTAATTGGTACCAGAATCACGTAACTTCTATGAACGGAGAAGGCTGCAGCACATCTGCTTCTGTCATAAATGTAATCCTGTTTTTGATCTTTTCTATTTCTTAACTAAAGTAAGAAAAACAATACTTTTATTCCAAGAAGCTATGCTGCAATTATTTTTATCATCTTCATCATCTATAGGCTATTTAATATCCTACAAACGATCAAGAGCAATTAGTAGAATTTTTTTCTGCATGAGTAAGTTTTCCAACAATTAGTGCTACGTTTAGAAATCTATGAAAAACATTTTTTTTTCCTGCTCGTGTCAAAGTGAGACCTCTCTTCTTACTCTCAGACAAAAAGCCTCTGATGAAATAGCTCTTAGTACATTTGAGTCTGATGCAGATACTGAAACTCTGCTGGGAACAAGTGTTCCCAGTGCTCCTAAAGATGCTCCCAAATCTTTGCCTTGCTTTGGCAAAGGTTTCAGAGCTCATAGAGGAGACCAAACAGCCACAGAAGCCCTAAGCTTTCCAGCCCACATCTTCTTGGAAGCGTCCACCCAGCCACTGCTGCTGTCCTACAGATGGACCTTTCTCATTGCAGTGTGACTGTGAAGGTCTGAAGCTGTTCTGCCACAGTCTCAGCACCTCGAAACACAACACAGTAGGTTATGAAGAAACCCTTTTCTTCTTCCCTATAAATTGAATCAAATAATCCAGAGAGCTTTGGTAAGGCCACAGTCTAGAAATTTCTTAATTGTGCCAGGAGCTGGCTGACTATCAATCAGAATTCAAAGCCTTATACCCCACACAGTGCCCCTTTTCAGTCAGTTTGGGGCTTATATGTAACAAGCAGCTGTATCTTTGATAGGCCCTAACAAAATCCTCCAGAAGTTTTAATCACTACATACTATATCCTTACCTGGCTTACAAATGCAGAAAGACCTGAGGGGCTGTTAAGTCCAAACAAGCAAAGGGTTTAATTTCAGGCAAGTAATTTTATGTAGGGAGGCTAAATATCTTGACTCCCTTTGTAATCAACAATAGAAAGAAGCTGCTGCTAAGAGCAATGTGAGCCAGAAGGCGTGCTCTGCAGGTGCTCCAAATTACCTGGAAGATGCCTTCATTTCCTCCACTGACTACAGTGGGTGCCCGAAAAGATGAGTCTCCCTTCCTAAAACGAATACCCTGCCAAGTTTTAACAATGAATCTACATCCCTATTTTTGGGTTAGGTTTGTACTTCAGGGTGGGATTATCGCAATACTGCTTTCTTCTTGTTTTTAATTAGGGTTAGATTTTCCTTTTTTTTTTTCTTCTTCAAACCCAATTACACATGGAAAAGGGAATTTAATGAACAGCCATTGCTTAGCATTAGTCTTGGTCTGCAAAGTTTTGATCGCTCAACACAGCTTTCCACATATGTGAAAATGCAGATAAGGAAGAAATACTCCTTTAAGAATCGAATGAATGTTCAACCCTTGGCCCAGATCAAATAAACGACAGACAAATTTTCACTTTAATTCCATGTGCAGAAATGCTGCAATTTCATGAGCTCAGTAAGGTCCGCACATCATGTTATCTAAAAGCATTTTGATACCTCAAAGCTGCACCTATTTAACATTTCCTTTGTTATGATTCAGAAGCAGTTCACAACAATTAGTTGTTTCTAATTTCTTGATACCTTCAGTAACCAGCATTGTAATTGGTGTTTTAACAACATAGTAAAGGGGCACCAAAGAGCAGATAACTTTGTCTCTTGAAAAGCAATCATTTTTATACTGCATTATTTTTAAAGGTTGTTTTTGTTATGTCTGGACATTCTGTAGAGTTTTGGTGCTTACGAGATTAATATAAGTCAAGAAAGAAAGTGATTTAATGATGAAGACAGCCCACATCCATGGAACGCGCATGTTGCTCGCTTTAAAGAAGACAAAACCACATTCCTGTCCCCATGGCATCCCCAGAAAGCCTAAAAGGGAAAACAATTTTGTTTCATTTGAGATTCGAGCTAGGAATTTAAATTCGTAAATGCAGGCAGCTCGTTTGTGCCTTTGGAGAGCTGGTGTCCGGAAACCCAAGTCCGATAGCTGTGTGCATCCGGAGGCGGTTGTTACACTAAATGGCACTGCTCGGGGTTGCTATGGCAGTCATAGTGGGGTTTAGCACTAAGGACAATAGTGGACCTCTTTCAGTTCTGCTCTCTCTTCTATTCTGGCTCCAGGGAAGGAGCAATCAATCCATTTATGTAGCAGATATAGCTGCAAATGACAATGGTGAGTACCTAAAGCATCAGCTCTCATCATAAAGCCAGGCAGATCATAGTTTGCAAATACCATGGTTAGGATACGCAAGATGATGCCATGAATACATGTTATTTTCATAGGTTTCCCATTGTCAATTAAAACAATGAAAGCCCAAAAACTGACACATACAAAAAAAAAAAAAAAAATTGAATTCTTTGAGGAAGGTCCTACACCTCCACTTTGTGGAGGATTGCTTCAGCGAGGTGGATCCTGAGAAGGGACTAAGAGAGGTGGGCCTGTTTAGCCTAGAGAAGAGAAGTTTGGGAGGGGATCTTATCAACACGTACAAATACCTGAAGGGAGGATGTAAAGAGGATGGAGCCAAACTCTTCTTGGTGGCTAGAGATGGTTCAAGGCGTAAGGGAGGTAACTGAAATACAGGAAGTTTCATCTGCATATGGGAAAGAGCGTATTCACTGTTGACAGGGCCCTGGAACAGGCTGCCCAGAGAGGCTGTGGAGTCTCCTTCTTTGGTGACATTCAAGTGCTGCCTGGATGCAATCCTGAGACCTAGTACCTTGAAGGCTTCACTGGAAATAAAATTCACTTGATCAGAAGTGGATGGCTCCATCTGAGATACTCAACTAAAATCATTTTACTGATAATAATAATAAAAAAAGAGTGCCGCTAGTCTTAATGCAACCTCATTGCACTCACTGTAGGGGTGTAACTATAAAAAGAGGCAAGACAAATACAGTCTGTCTGCAGCTAGGTGAGGAGGGTTGCTGAAGCAGATTATATTGGCAGTAAGTTGCTGGGGTTGTACTGAAACAAAACACTGTAGTCTCCAAAATCTCTCTTTGGAGAGAGTCTGTCTGTCTTTGGATACAGATATCTACAGAAGGAATACCTGCTAGAGGTAAATCCAAGGACTGCAGAAGCTTAGGTTAGTATCTTAGACTACATGTTTATTAGAGGACCAACAAAATTAGAGGACTAGCTAAAGTCAGGTGAAATAACCTGCCCACTGCTTGCTGTTTTCATAGGGATGCTGTTAGTAATAATGCCTAAAATAAGGACACCATGTGCAGACACTAACCCTAACTAGGGGCACATTATCCCATGCTCAAGTGTTTGATTAAGTGCATATAATTATGCTGCATTGAAGCCTGACTGAATCATAAGAGAAAAAAAAATAAAATATCCTGTAATTTTACTACAACTGAAAAAAAAAGCTCTAGTATACTCATATGATTATCAGTAAATAGAACCATAGAATCATTATGATTGGAGAAGACCTTCAAGATCAAATACAAAATATTACGAACACACATCCAAATCATATGCAGAATGGGTGGCCTGGGATACCTCAGTTTGGTCGTTTAATTGGAAATATACTAGTATTCACAAAATAAGGCATCACTGAAAGTCAAACTGGTCTAAGATATGTTAGGTTAAGCATCTATTAGTGAAAGCATTCAAAAGGTAAATATCGACTCAATTATTCGTGATTTTAGATATTAGCAAGTGTTTTCAAAAGTGAATGACAATTCTGGATGACTGATTTTCAGGAAATATGGTTACAAATTCTTTATGAACACGACGTCTTAAAACCTTTCAAGCAGACATGAAAAAAAAAGGAATACCAACTATCCTCTCATATATTTTACTGAAGCTTTAAGGTAAGCAGATGATAAACGCTTACATTGGTACTGACATTTACAAGACTGTATGCAGTGCTCATCAGGGTTACTTAGCTAAAAAGAGACATACTGTGCTCTGCTGCGCGCACGGCAGCTTTAAATACGTTGACATCTTCCTGTCTGTTTCAAGCACAGCTATGAGCTGCCACATTGGTGCTATAATGCGGATCCAGAACACTTCAGAAAAGTCTTCAGGTTCCTTCCTTCACTACAAAGATTTCAGAGTCTCTCTGTCCTTAAAACAGATATAAACAGAAATCATTAGAAGTGAGGGAAAAAAAGTACTGCTCGTTCTGTTTAAGAATGCATGGTTAAAAATAATTGAGCCAAGCAGTCAAAATTAGGTAAAATTCTTATAACTCAGCTATTTCACATATTTTTTCAGTATCCATTTTTTCACCTGCACACACAAAATGGCTGAACTGCAGCCCTCTGACATTAGAGAAAATGTGTTATTTCATTCCTTATGCAGAGGACTCAAGCAAGCAATGTATCAACGTACAGTGTGTTGTTTGATCATGCAAGGATATTGCAGCTATGTTCAGTGCTCTGAATTATAAGTTTTCTCTTTATTTTTTATGAGAAAGGCAAAATGAAAAAGAAATTAAACCAATTTCAAGTATTAGCTGTAAGTATTTCAAAGTAAAGCATTTGAGGGTTTTTTTAATCTTCTCTCTTACTGAAGCATGAAACATTTTGTGAATTTTTATAAAGCCATTATTATGATGGATGACGCTGTGCCAATTAAGGGTGCAGTACAGACACTGGTAGGTAGTGTTCCCCAGAAGTTCTTTTAATTGTATTCCCACTAAAACAGTAGATGCTGAAATTATGAGCAGCTTAAATAAATCAGCTACTGCTTGGTTAGATAATCTGCACAATAATGCTAACCCTGATTTCAATGGGATTTGTTTTTTTTTGAGGATGGGAAAAGCCTGAGCAAAGAACTAGAGACTGAATTTTGGCATTCGCTTGTGCTGTTTTAATTGCTGCTGTCTTGTTGAATCCTTCAAGCTTTGGCTTCAGCGGAACACGCGCTCAATGGGACTTTAAAGGGTGCTTAAAGGATTTCTGAAATTATGGTATTAATGGCTGCTTTTTAAAAATAAGTCCTTCTGGAGCTTCCTTACCTCACAGTACAATGTGCTGAGAGCTTCATTTTTGTAATGCCTCTATTTTAACATTGCCTTCTGCTTGGTTGGAAGGAATCCCCAGTGGGTTGTCTCATGCTCTCCTGACGAAGTCTTATGTTGCCTTGTCAATGACATACATGGTCCCACCAACCAGTTCAGAGAAACTTTGATGAGTAACATGATAACAGTAACTAGTATACAAAAGCTAGACTGATTAGCAGTGATGATTTCCAGACGAGGACGGATTACCCACCAGAGCAGTGATCTCCTTTCCTATAGCCATATGACAGAACAGAAACCCTCGGGGTCTGTCACCGGCTCAGACTAGTTACCGCGGTGCCCGAATCCTTCATGACCTATGTCCTGAACAGTCAGATGCTGCTTGAATTCCTTCATCATCTGCTACATAGAGAATTTAGGGATAGCTCCTAATAGCATTAAGGTGACACTCAGAGGAGTCAGTTACCTAAATAACTGATTTTTCCCCCCTCCAGATCAACATACCCAAATACTGCAGTAAAAAGTGGGAAAATAAAATCCCACAGTCTCATTCTCCAGAGCAGTGCCTAAGAGAAGGGATATAAAGGCACAGTTTAAGGCCCGATTAAATAGCTTAAGCAGACATGGGCAGACATAAGAAATAGCTCAGCCTGCAGCAGACCCTGGGTAAGTGAATGAGATGTGTGCCCAGAGGCCTCCCTGACAGCAAATCATTCAGTCCCTCACTGAATACCCTATCTACTACCTTTCCTTCAAGGATGGTGGGTCGCTGTGACAGTATTGATGCAAAATGGTGCGAAAGCCATTCTAGATGCTGGGTGTTTGGATGTTCAGAGGTTGGCTGCCTATGCAATCACATTCTCAGTCTAAGGAGAGAAATTTTGCAGTGAGGATAGATGGAGAAGAAAGATTGTGAAAATATTGCTTAATATGATATTGTTTAACATGAGAGGCAGTGGTCATAACATATTTGTAGACAAATCCTTGTCAAATGTTTTGTTTTTTGTAACCTTGTCAAGATTTTAGGACTTAGGGCATGGAGGAGTTTTACAGGCTACATCTGACGGAGAATAACAAATTATCTTTGTAGGAATTCCTCCCAGGAGCAACAGACAAGGAGGGATGAAAACACAACAGTACATTTCTAGAGATTTTATAAACATTTAAGGATTTTTTAAACAAAGTTACTGTCTATTACACAGAGGAATACAAATCAAAGAGAAACCAAGGAAATGATAATAAACTGTTTCTCTTCAGAAAAAGAGAAACAACATTTTCTATTAATGTGATAGTCTGGCCACCCAAAAGGAAACATTTCAAATTCGAATATCTAAAGAAAAGCTAAGAATATTACTATCATGGTGGCAAAGTCCTCACTTTTTCCCCCTTTATCTTCACCTTATTAGCCAGTGGTACTGATAAAATCTATCAAGTCATATTTCTTGTGTTCTTGATGGAGAGTTCTGAATCCAACGCCCTGCAAACTAGTAAGATAGCACACGGTCCTTGAAGACCACATTATTTTGAGGCAGTGTGCTCTCATTTTCTCAAACAGAGGTATATAATTAAAAACGCTTTGTGGCAAGGACTGCTACAGTTGTGTTTATCCCAGCCACAGGGCCTATGGTTTACCCATTTCATCTGTGTCTACCTCAGCTACGTCTGAGAATCAAGCAAGAAATACACAGAGGCTCCTCCACAGCAGCCCGGGTCCACGTGTCTGGCCCATTCCTCTTTTCTACAGCAAATATAGAACTGTGTTATACAACACCAAACAGCTCCAGTGAAAGAATATATATTCATATGCCTATATGAACTGTGGTAGCTAGGACAGTTCCCTGTGGTACAGCGTGGTTCTGTTTGCTCCTTGGCCTTCGTGTGGGAGTTGAAAGCATGACCTCCCATTGAATGGACGTGTCCTGACTTCTAACATCAAAAAGTTACAGTCAAAAAGTTCCTCCTCTTCTCACCTCCTGCGAACAGGTCTATTTTCTGTATAGAAACTGAGCCACAGCCAAAGTGACATCACCCAAGGCTGATGTCAAAACATCTGTCTGGGTCCAATTCTTTGTACCAGGAATGTCCCACCCAGCTCCCACCAGCAGTTTCGGCTAAGGAGTTGTGAGATACAGAGACAGACAAAGGAAGCAAGATAATCTGTATCTCATACAATGCAAGTCCAAATATCCTCCAGAGCCTTACCTGTCATTCATTTTCTTGACCATATTAATAAAGGCAGCAATTTCCCCTTCCCATTCTCCTGATTAAACAGAGGAAAGGAGGTGGAAAAAAAGATGAAAGACAGAAAACTCCAGATGTTGTCGATATCAATATCTAGGTCCACCAGAGAATTTGAACACTGAAGCAATGATGAATTACAGTGGGGTCCCTACGGCAATCCAGATTGCAGTCATAACACCACTGAAGAAGAATAAGGGCTAGCATTCATTAACATGAATAGCAAATGAATTAATGGTAATTTCCACTGGTCCTCTCAAGAAACATGAATACATCTGCAAGAAATTAAGATGACATGTCAGTGTAAGTCATTCATTAATAAAGTCTGGTATTTCACATTTGTTGCAAAATTTGTGGCAACAGTTACCAGTAGTTTTTGATTCTATAAATGTATTTGATTAAATCCACCACACAATTCTTGCTATTAGAAGAGTTCTAGCTAGTTGGAGAATGTTATATAGATTATTTAAGTATTTCTCTAAATTTATTTCAGTGTAGAAGCTGGAGTTCTTTGGATGTCAGCAAGGAAGCATTCTTTTAAATGCATGCAGCAGACTTACACTCACATATAACTTCAAGGTTATATATCAATTAATTTTACATCAATAAGAACCTATTAAAGGATCTCTCTGTGATCTAAATGCATGTGAAGGGAGAAGTAACAACTGCAGAAAAGCAAGTATTAAGCAAAGAGAAAGGATGATAAGAAGGACCTGAACTGGATGGAGTGAGGGCAGCGGTCACTGCAGTCCATCAGGCGTGCATTCACAGCGTGACCCTTTTCAAGGGCAGAATGCCAGTGACACGAGTGAGAGGAAACACAGATGAGGAGAATTTCTGCTTTCCTAATTCAGGTAGTTTGAAGGGTACCCATTTGACATGCCCTATAAAACAGGGGTTTGTGCCTTGCAGCTCTGCCCAGTCTAGCTCCTGCTGAGCCATACCTCTGAACTTTGCACGTGTATCGCCATCATACCTGCACATGCACAAGAAAACACAAGAATAGGGAGTACTGAGGGACTGCATACTTCTGTATCAAGTGATACTAAGAGGGAAGCTACAGCTTTCTCAGCTGATTCATTAAGCCTGTCCAGGTAAGGTTAAACACAAAGGAATGTCTGCAAGATTGTGGCTTTCGCAAGACTGTGGCCTTACTTCACCATTAATAGTCACCCATTAAATATTCAAGTCTGCATCTTAAAAAAATGGCATTGGATTTTTCTCATATACAGTGGGAAAATGGTAGAGAAATAAAGAAGTTATAAATCCTCACCATACAGTTATGAAACACATTATTACCATCTCAGTTTCATGACCCACAGGGTAAAATATGAGAAAATGTAATATTAATTCAAAACAGCAATACCTCATAATGACTACAACCCATACTAACGACAAAGTTCATCTATAATTTAATGACAAAGTTAGCAATCCTTTTTACATGGTGCTAGATTAGCATAACTGAACAGATTTATGTATGTTTCCTGGAGCCAACACAGAAACATTTGGAAGATATCCTGTCAAAATGAAGAAAACAATCAGAACGTTTCCCTATGAACCTTTAATAATAGCTGCAAATATTTACATTGACATGTTATTTATTGAGTAGTTTTTCTACCAGTAACCACGCATCATCTCAGCCTTCAGGAGAGTGCTGCAAGGAAGGGCTATGGAGCCACACGATGGGTCTCCAATGGGTGGCGGCTTGAGATGGATGTCCAGCTCTGGCCCAAGTGTCCAGAGCAGGTTTCTCTGCAGCTCCAGGCTGCTCTTCTAAAGCACCAACACAGACAGGATAACACTTCCATCACAGGAAACCCTCCTGGACAAGCCTGGGTTTACTAACCCGCTCCTTTCAGCAGAGTCTTTACCCAGGGATCTGGGTCTGCTTGTCCGTGCCACCACGAACACAATCAGCTCCACAGCTTGTAGGTGCTTGGACTCACTTGCATAAAGGTACTTAGAAGATAAAATGCTTTCTATAGGACAGAGTCTCCTAAATGACTTTGCAAAATCACGTCTCTGTCACCTTTTCCTCTTTTCAGTCTTATTAAACTTCCAACTTATTAAGCACCCAAAGTTTGTTTCTGAAGTTGTAGAAACCTGAAGCATGGACAACTATGATGGACTTGACAGCACTGGAAAGGAAAAAAGAAAACACCCCCCAACTTCAGCAGTCCTTTGGGGAGACAAAAGAGAAAGCACGCTACAGCTGAAGTGCTCCTGGACCGGGCCACTGGCCCTCCTAAGAGGCTGAAACCTTTTGCCTGTGTTCGTCATTAGTGTTTACTAAATTCTTATGCCCTGACACTAATAAGAGATTTCATCACAAGCAGACTGCACAGGGACTAGGATTTTTAATGACCAATAAATTATCTACTGCTTTGGAAAAGCCAGTTATCGTATTTAATTTGACGGCCCCATGCAGGGTGAATTCCACAGACACGAAACAAATGTCAGGCCTGGAGTCTAAGGCACATTTCCCCAGATGCAAAGTAGATGCTCTCCAGTTGCTCTCTGAGGAGGATGGAAAAAGCTAATCCCTCTAAATTGTGTAAACCAAACACAGAGGGCAGGCTTAAATCCTCAGCATTTATTTTTAACAAGCAAAGCATAAACCACACTACTGCCTTCACATCTGCCTTCTAATTTTTTGTCTTTGAATGATATGCAGTACAACTATTTTAAGATCTGCTCCTGAGTGCCTGCAGCTGGCACAGCACTTGGGGAAGGAAAGGTTCCCATTTCTCCTCCAGACTGACTCGTGAATGGCCCAGCCTCCTAAACACTTATTGTGTTCTTGTGGAGAGACTTGGATCGCAGAGGAATTTTTCTGTTCCAACTTCTCTTTAATTTTGCATCGGGAAGAATTTTGAGCCATGTCTTTCACTCCTATTGCATCTCAGTCAGCTCTGGGCTGCAAGAGACGCACAGGAGGAGCATCCACTGAACTCTGAGTGCTTTTGAGCTCTGTTTCGTGTCTGTTACTAAATGTGCACTTACATTAGTGGATAGTTTAATAAACAAGGAAGTAAGAGCTGCCTGGTGATGGCAGCCCTACCACTTCGGAGCTTTATTCCTGCCTCCAAAGCTTGGCTCTTGGATGCACTCATGCATTTATTTGGTTCATTTCCCCCCTTTGCAACATGCAGTAAGTAACTAACGTCTTCCTTTGCTGTAGCCCAGATGGGGAAACCCAAAGAGCACCACGTTAAACAGTGCCACGAGAAAAAAACCCGCTGCATTACCCTTGCTATACGATGGTAGCCTCGTAAGGACAGGGAGGGACTGACTCTTGGAGACTACAGAGCTGGTGCATGGGGCGGTCCAGGTGAGGAGCAGCGAGTACAAGCGAGGGGAAGGGAGTACTCGGGTTAAACTGCAGCAAGATGCCGCCGGCCCGCGGGCGCAAATGACCGAGGGGAGCAACAGGCATCGTCCCCTGCAATTAGAGGCTGCACTTAAGCCCGGCGTGAGGAACCGCACGACTGGGTTGGTTCTTTCGGAGCAGGGCAAGGCTCGGGCGACGCGCGCGCCCCGCGGAGCGGGAGCGGAGCTGCCCGCAGCCCTCGGAGCGGGAAGCGGAGCATGAGGCGGGACGCGGCGGCGGCGGCGGAGGGGCCCCCGCGGCCGAGGAGCGCGGGCGCGGAGCAGCCCGCAGGGGGCGCCCCGGCTCCGCGCCGCCCCCGCCGCGCGCCGCGGCCCCGCGCGGGGAGGTGAGCGCGGCCGGGGGCGGCCCCTCCGCGGCGGGGCGCGCACGGGGAGGGGGATGCGCGGAGCGGAGCGGAGCGGCCGCGGGCGCCTCCCCCGGCGCGGTGGGCGGCACCTGCCGGCGCGCGGAGCGCGGGGAGGCGCGCGCGGCTCTCCCCGTATAGACACATAGGTCCGTATATATAGATGTAGCGCCCGCGCCGCCGGGTCTGCCTCGCAGGGAGATGCCGGGGAGCCGCGTTGGATGAAATCGCTCCTAAACCGCCCCCCCCCCGCCTCGGCGTTCCCGTCCGCAAGGTGAGTGGGATCCGCTGTTCCGTAGGGTGAATGAGTCAGGAGGTCATACGGGAGCTCCCGGGTCTGTCAGGAGCCCTTGGCTACCTAAGGGCTAGTGACTCTTTCCCACAGTGTGCCTTTCTTTAAAGGAAAATTCCTGAGCTTTTGTTTGGAAATGTATTCTGCTGTAGGGCAGGTAACATTAACCCAGAAGTTCACATGTCGGTGTTAGAATTGGTGACTGAAGAGGGTGTTTTAGGACAGCAGCAGACCTTCCTAACAGGTAGCAATCACAAGTAAAGCTCTACCCTTTGTAAAACGGAGACCAGATTTTTAAGATTTTTACTCAGGGATTATCATCATCATCATCATCATCAATGTTGTCATTTTTCACCCAAGATCTTGCAGCATTTTACAAAAGCAGGCAATATCATCGTGTCCGGGCCAGGGAGAGAAACCAAGGCGTGGAAGTGTTGGGTGACTTGTTCAAGGTCATGCAGCAAAGCCGTGAATGTAGCTAGTTCCTATGTGGCCTGTGAAAACTGCATTGCCGGGAAGTCTGGCATCCTTTTCCAACACCGTGTTTTGCTGCATGCTTATATATGCATGAGCTGAGGAGGACTAGAGAACTTCTAGGTACAGGGGGGGGGTGTGTGTGTGTGTGTGTTCGTTTTTAGCGGAATGGGCAAGGCAGGAGTGCCTAAAGGCTTTTTAAGCAGTGGCAGCTGTTGCTGCAGTTGAGGCGTTTCTGGAACTGGATGACTTGGGGAAAGATCAGCTCTGTGCAGGCAATGTTGTTGAATAGTTGGGGCTTTAAAATACATTCTGCAAAAATTGATTTGTGGAAGTTAAGGCAAAGGTAGTAAATTTTAGCAATTCCAGCTTAAAGGAGAGAGGAAAAAAAAAAAAAAAGGGAACCTTAGAACCTTATATGGAGCTGTGGCCCAAGGGCTGTGGGATATTGAGGAATTACCTTTTTCAGTGGTGCAATGCCAGTGTGACAGTGGCAGTGAGAGCTTGAAAAGGTGTGTTTTTGCCTGAGGCATGCCACATATGTCAGTGGCGTTGTGGCAACCTTTAAAGCTGGAAGATGGCATCAACTATGACTGTTTTTCTCTTTTAAAGGCCCTTTGAGAGAGCTCCTGGCCGCTTGCTGCTCCGTCCTCGTGCTGCTCTTCCCTCGGCTCGGGATTGACGTCACGATGACACGGTGAAGCCGAAGACGGGAGCTGCTGGGAACTCTTCTCCTGCCTCGCTTTTGACGAGCCCCTGAGTCTGTCAGCACCCCGTGGCTCCAGCATGGCCAAGAGCGCCGAGGTGAAGCTGGCGATCTTCGGCCGAGCAGGCGTGGGCAAGTCAGGTAGGACTGCTGGCAGGTCTTCTCCCTCTGCTTGTCATCAGGTCGCTTCTTGCTCCCTCTGTGCAGCGCTGCCCAGATAAACTCCTCGTGCAGAAGGGCTGCTGGGGTCTTATTCCTATCACAGAGGACAGGATAAGGCCAGGAGCTCTCTAATCCATGTTTTCCACACTATTTTTAATCTAGGTTCTTCAAAGTATCTTTTTTTTTTAAAAAAAAAAAAAGTATTTATATGATTTTGCCCTACACCTCAAGGATAAGATCTTCTGTTAACTATTGGACTTTCTTCAATAATTACTGGTATCTGTAAGTGTTCACTTTGATGGGAAATTTTAGGCTCATAAGTTTTTTTTTTTTTTTTTTTTTTACCCTCAATGTGCTCTTAGGGTTTTTCTATTTACCTGGAAAGTAGGAAAATTTATGATGTGTAAAGCTTGCATTTAGAGAGATCTTCTGAGAAATAAACAGAGTCTGGTAAATTCATATAGTAGAAACACAAGGGGGAGGCATATATGTTTAAAACCCATTTCTATAGGCAGCCTATCGGTCAGACAGAGAGATGAGCTCAGTGGGGATGCAGACTCGCTCCAGTCACTCTGTGGTGCAGCACAAACTTGACAGCTTGGGGACCATCATAATACATCCTTGTACCACCAGGAGGAGGAAATAAGGAGGTCTGGACAAATCCCACAGCTTGGAGCTGTGAGACACCTTTATTTTAAGGAAGCTTCTGTGACATAAGCCAGGGGAATAGAGCGTATTTGAAGAGGACTAGACTAGACTCTCAGCTGCTGTCAACAAGCTCAGCTTTCCTGGAAACACTTTTAATATAAAAGTGCCAAGATTCCGGCCCATAAGCAGCTGTTATTGTTCTTTAGCAAACTTTGGAAGCAGGTATTTATGAAAGTATGTTTACTCAGGAAGCATCATAGCAGAAACGATCAGTGAAATAGCTCTATGAGCCTTCAGGAAAGAAAGGTATATGAGATGCAGGTGTCATCAGAGATTAGACCCTCACACAGAGAGAGCACACAGTGAATTCTACCTTTTATGGCTAAAATACTTGAGGGAATGCTGGTGGCATACTTGTGAAGTTAAAACTGCTTCTTTTTTTCCTACTGCCCTCTTGCATCCCATGCCTCATTCATCCTATTACCTGGAAATGTGTTAACAAATCTACTTTTGTATTCCACCAGTGCCTCCAACTTGAGCAAACAACTTTAGTGGTTCTTCTTAGGGTTGGCCTCCCGTTCTGCTGTTGGTTTCTGTGGCTGTGCAGCCTTTTGGCTGGTTTCAGAGTAACGTAGGGGGATGTTGAAACATCTGCAGTAAAACTGACACAGTGAAAGACTCTTCCTGCCTCGATATTTCTAATCACTTGAGACTTTATGTTTAAAAATATTGCCATTGAAATGTTCAATTAAACTGGCTCACCAGCATAAGATCAGAGCAGGTCCTTTCTACCTGTTGCATCCTTTATGTGGATTTTACCACGAAAAACTTTTAGTGTAGTAATTTCTTCCTGCAGTTTTGGATCTGGGTGGGAGATCATTTTAAGGATAAGCCAAGGAAAGGATCCTACTCCTGCAGGGTCCCTTTTCTTTTATATGGGGCAGAGAAAGGGATGCATAGAAATATTGCATAAAATATCTAAGGTCTCCTCTTTTGGTTAATTGTGACCAAATGTGAATCGGTGTGGAAGCAACAGCTGAAATTAAATGGGCAGCACAAAAGCAAATTTAAGGGGCTGGAAAACCTCCCAATTATTATCAGCCATCTCCACATAACAGCAACAGCATCCCAGAATTTCCATCTTGCTTTTGAAAACCCTCTTCTATGTTCATGTGAAAGGTTCCAGTTTCAACAATGCAGTCAGTGCCAGAGAAATAAGGGGGAAAGGGGTCAGAAAATATGTAATTGCCTGTAGCCAACAGTAGCAATAGAAGACGTGCTATTTTACATTTGCTAAAAGCAGAGCTGGACACACAATAATCTTCAGATAGCTGAGCATTGTGGATAAGTACCATGCTAGGGTAGTGTTGATGGTGGGTTTTAGCCTGCCCATGTAATTTTCTGTCAGTGTAACCAATTTGTCCTATGTTTCTGAGCTAGGATCCTCTGACCATGTACTGCAAGAGTAGGCCTGGCCAGACAGCTAAGAGATAAGCCTGACTCTAGGAGCAAGAATGCAAGGCAGAGTGCTGGAGCAGATGAGATACGTATGAAGAAAAGGAGACACTGGGTGATAAATAAGGCCGATGTCATTGCCAGAAAGCCGTGCCAAAATATGGTCACTGGCTTGTTTTCTTGGCTCATCATTTGATGAGGAGCTGAGGGGAGCCAGACATTAGGTTCTTAATCTTGAAGTGGCTTCACCACCTCCAGGCATCTGTGAAGTTACAGACACATGGTGTAGTATCCTGGAAAGTGTCCTCTTCCTATTCCTGACCAGCGCTCTGGATCAGTGAATGAAGTGCTGAAGGAAGAAGTGCTGTGCCAGGCCAGGACGCTTGGGGAATTTTAGCTGTCCCCAGCACACCGTGAAAATGGAGTTTTTACTGCCACTCTTTAACCATTTATTTTTACCATTACTGAGACTTCATTAAGAACCTAATCTTGTCATTAATGCTAGACATGTGTTTAACGGGGTGCAGGATTGCTTGCTCTGCCAAGTAGTCCCTTCTGATTAATCCAAAAACAGGGACAAAAAAAATACCACTGTTCACAGTCAGAATAGCAAGAGTCTCCTAGAGAAGAGTTAAAGCCAGGGAAACCAAAACTTCCCTCTACTTTCTAACTGCCTATCAGATATCTGTGGTTCAAAGGTTTAGGAACCCAACAGGTGGGTATAGCAAATCTGAGTGTCATATTTTCACTTATTTCCTTTCTTGCCTCTGCCCTGCTTTCCAACTTCTGTGGTGGAGAAGAGCAGGCCAGCAGAACTGCTAATTGACTCACCTGTCCTGTTTTTAACCTAGTGTAGAGCTCAACCTTTCAAACACAAAAAGAAGAGCAAACCAGTTCAGAAAGACACAATAAGAGCCGCTGCGAGTGCTTGCTTCAGAATTACACTGTACAGTAAATCACTGGCCACCTCCACTTTCCCTTGAGGCAGCTTCTCAGGCACAAGCACCCTAACGCCATCCTGCACAGCAGGCTGCATGCTCCATTTGCCTACTCCTCAGTGGATAAACAGTGCAGAAACAGTGCTTTAAACCAGCTGTAAAAAGCAGATGAGGGGCTCTGCCTAAGCCAAGGAGCTCTTTGCTGCTGCTTCACTTAAGGGTAAAAAAACAAATAAAAAAAAAGGTGTTACACTGGAGGGAAGAGACATTGCTGAGCCCTACTGTAGACAACAGGGCTGCACATCCTGACCTGAGCTAGAACAAAGTGGCACCAAGGGGAGGAGATTCTTCAAAGTCCATTTCTTTATATCCAAGAAGAACTTGGAGGAGTGGAGAATTAAAGGACACAAATTTCCTATAGAGTGGTGTTTAATTTGCTCTTCAGTTGGAGTCCTACAGCTTGATTCCTAAAAGCTAGAATTTCCTAAATAGCTCTTCTCAAAAATACTGTAATGACAATTAAGAAAGACTCAAAGGCTTCATTTTGCCAATACTCTCACCACATACAATATGTGCCCAGAAAGCTAAAGAGGAGGGAAAATGCATGAACCAAAAGGAGAAAAGGATGGGTACTGGATGGCACTGCACGACTGATGCTTTTCCAGCTCATCAGTTGGATAACTCAGTTGACTATGGATTCTCAAAATACCTCTGCCTAGGAGCCTTTATACTCTGACAATAAATAAATAAATAAATGAATAATAAAAGAATGTCCAGCTGCAGGCCGTGTTATCCAACCAGCCTTTTTGCTCCGTATATGCCAGGCTGGGTATTCCAGGTTTCTGAATTAGCTTATGTGGCTCCTGCAGTCACTGCTGTTGCATTCTGATGTAACTCAGTTCCTGGGTTGGCACCTGAGGTGATCAGTAAAGTGGCACTGGTCGATACCATCCTGCAAAGATCCTGTCACGGAGGCAAAGCTCTCACCAGCCACGGTTGCTCTCCCACCATTGTGAAAGTCCTGAGCAGACACGGATTTGTATCTGTGTATTTGTATCTTATGCTGCTTTCTCTGGTCAACCCAGGATGGGGGGGAAACTTACCTCTGAGAAAGAAATACAATGAAAACAAAATACAAATTTCATTTGGAGATATGTCTGAAATAAACTATCAGGGATCACAGCCCAGTCCAAGGGCAGGGAGTGTGGGGAATAGAGCAGAATTCAGCTCTCTTTTTCAAACTATATCTTCCTGGGAAAGATGCCCATTTCAAAGTGATTTCCCACCTCACAAATCTGTGATCAGATGTTTTCCGCCCCTGGTTTCATTTCAGGCATTTTGGGGGAGGGCACACGAGTTAAGGAATGATTAAGCTCTCAGCTGTGACAGTAGGGAAGGGAAAGCTACCACAAGTCCCTGTTGCCCCATCTGATGCTTCTAGGGAGGTTTACTGTAATAACATACCTCTGAAGTTCAGAAAGTGTGTGAAGTCTGGGGTTTTTTTGGTTGTTTTGTTGCTTTTTTTCCTACTGACAGTATTTTTTTGTTTTAAAGAACAGTAGTGATAAACAAATGAGTAAGCAGTTGTTCAGGGATCAAGTTCAACACCCACTGCATTAACTGTCCTCTCGTAATTGTTTGGTAAACTGCTCGTCAGACAGTCCTACTCTTTACATTCCCTGGTTTTCCCAGGCTGTTCACTCAGGGACAGGTTCGCTGAAGGTGCTCTGAGTCTGCACACACATACTACTAGGAATGCAAAAACCATCAGGCCGCTTTGGGTGAGCTTTTCTGGCAGTTCCTGCTCCAGCCACCATGCAAACACATCCCTCTGCAGCAGGCAGTATTGCAAGCAACCCGTTGCAGTGACGCGACTTTTCTGCACTCCTGTCCAGTGGATAGCATGGAGAGCAAACCCTGGGTTTGTGGATCATATAGGTCACTGTTGCCCATAAACGTGTGGTCTTGAGAGCCCTTGCCATGCCAAAGTTGCTGTGGAGGCCCTGAAACGTCTGGTCATGGCTCATGGGACTGGGCAGGCAGTGTGCTGTCCAGGCAGAGAGCCCACACCGCCTGGGATCAGCACTGAGTGCAGGCACCCACAGCAAGGCCACAGAGAGATGCCCCACTGGGTTTACCACATGCAGATAGGAGTTTTTAGTCATTGGCTACATGGAAACTCAGCCTTTCTTGGAGCCTATCAATCAAAACTGCCCCTGTTACTCTTGTTATGCTAAAACTGAAGAGATTGGACACCAAGAGTTTGGCTACACAAAGAAGCATTTGCCCTTCATGGCAAGATGTATCTTTTCCCTCTTCCCTTTACTCCGCTCATCTGCTCATGGTTCACCACACGTTGGCCACTGATATAGACAACATTCATTCTTGTTTGCTTGACATTCAATCTTTTTCTCTGGCTAGCCATAAAATAAAACGCACAACTTCTCTAGCCAAACACCAACAGTGTTCACTCAAGAAGAGCTATGTTCCCTGCTCCATCTCATTTAACTGTATCTGACGCTGAGCGTACCTGCATCCTCCCTGAGCAGCTGGTGGCAGCTGCTAGAGCTAAGCCTAGTCCTGCTGTTCTTTGTTTCTGTTTAGGTTGGGCTAAATATAGCCAGCTATTTGATTGCTGGGGAAGGAATGCCAGGACTCAAGATCCGTGCGTGCTGCACAGCCCTCTCCCAGCTCCCCCCTGCAGTGCTTGATTTGATAAGACAGCCGGCCTGCCCACTGTTGTCTCTAGTGATTATTTGCCAAAGACATCAGAGAAGCCTCCTCGCGGAGTCCCCAGAGCCCTTCGCCCCGTGACCGTGAAGCGTTGCGGCACCTCGTCCGAGAGGCTGCAGGGCCCCGACAGGGTCACCGAACGCAGTGACACGTCCCAGGCTGCTGCGAGCCCTGATGATTCTTTTCTGAAATGCTCACTGTCAGATTTTCTTATCCTTCCTCCCACTCCGGTGTCTGGGTCCTTGCCTACCCCTTTTTGCCTTGCAAGCACTTTTTTGCTCCACTCTCATCTGTCACCTTTTCCTCTCCTCTCCCCATGTGCAGTACCTCTTCTCTAAAGTCTGTGCAGGCTGGAATCTTTTCATCTGTGTTCCCAACATGCAAACTTTGTATTTACAGCTGCCTCTTCAGCCCCCTCATTTATGGCTTCCTCCCGTCCTTTCCTAATCACCAGCAGCTTCACTGAACCATACCCACAGTGCCCGTGCTGCACTGTGGGTATGCACTGAACCATCCCTGCAGTGCTGGCACTGCTACAAGAGCCAGAATATTGCAGTGGACAGGAGGGATGTGATGTGGCAATGAGCAACCCCTCTGAAGTGGTGCTCCTGACCTCAAGGCTATTTCCTGCACTGGACTTTGTGGCTGCTCCTAGCTGCGACTCCTCTACGCAGTCATTGAGTGGAATCAGATTCAAACAAAAGCCATGTCGCAAAGCTAGCCTCAGTCATAAAAGCAGATAAATTCACCTATTTTGACTTAGCAGCGAGTAGAATAAATATCTGTATTTCCTAAGCAAACTACCCTCATTTTTGTGCCACTCTTGGGCCTTTTACATTCACAGCACACAGAATAAGTATATATTAAAAAATAACACTAACTGAAATTGGGAAGATGTTTTAGTCTTTAGTGGAGCTGCAGTTAAGGGCTTCCATGGCAAGCTGCTGAATGGAGGTGTTTGTATCCTATTAGCATGGTCTTGGCATGCTCTCCAGTCCTGGCAAGGGGAGAAAGAGGAGAGTGGAAGAACTGACCCAAGATGCCACTGGGCAAGGAAACCATGGCTTTTTAATTGATTTGCTGCCGTTACTTCAGCTCAGTGTTTGCTCAGCATTAGTGGCAGGATTTTATCCTGCTGCTTCAGTGGCAGGAGTTAGGAGCATGGGGGAAGCCGCCTGTCAGGCATCCTTCACGTCCCACCCTCTGCCGGCCCCGTGCAGGCTCTGCGAGCTCCTCCTCGTCACCCCACCGGGCGCACTGCACCTCCTGTGTTACCAAAGCCCCTCCGATGGGGGAGGAGGGACCGGCTTCCGTGCTCTTTGGAGCTGGATCCCCGTGGGCGTGCAAGCTTCGCATCTGTGACAGCAGCACACGGTTATTCACCGCGACCCAGTCTGGCCCGCTCTTTGAAGTAGTCTTTCTTTCCACTTGCCTCAGATTAAACCAGCCCCCTTTATTTCCCTGACTCACACCCCTTTCTGGAGGGAGAGAAATAGCTGAGAAGGGGGAGGCATCTGTTTCTATCGCCTTTTCATAATTCTGAATGGGAAAAATGAATTCTTCGTGATCGTTTCCCACCAGGTACAGCATTCACTCTGCTGGAGTTGGTCTACAGCTGTTAAAGTTCCTAATGGATTTACCATGTACGTGTTAGGAAACGCCATATATTATGCTAGTGACGCTGTAGATAACTCATTCTGTGCATACAGTATGAAAAGATGAATGGCAAGAGGAGCACGAAGCCCAGGGGAAGGAAGTAGCAGATATAACAAACATATGTGCAGCTTTAAAATACCATAGAAATTGGCTGGAGTGTCCGACTGCCTTTCCAGAAATGTTAGACAGTAGTCTGAGCACAGGAAAATGAGGGAGTACGTTGAAAACATCAAATCTGGCTTTGAAAGCACACAGGTTTCGGCATTCGCAGGTTGGCCATTTTGCTTCTGTCATTGAAAGGTCAGCAGAAAGGTTGTTGCAGACGAAGGAGAGGGCTGAGATGCATCACCATAGGGGAAGATGCTTAGATAAGTGGTTTGAAGAGTCTTCAAAGGATGTATTTGGGCATTGCACAGGATCTGCTGCCCCACGAGGGAATTTCTTTAGCACTGCACTTCAGGCTTCCAAAGCATCGTGAGGACAAACTCTGTCGCCGTGCAAAGCAGGCCCCTAGGACTGGGGCCACTCCTCAAGTGGCAGATGTGGGAACGGAGGCAAAGACAGGAGGACCTTGCTGTTTGCAAGCTGGAATGGGAGCAGAAACTCTTCTCAGGAATTAGCACAGCTTCTCCTCATCACGTTTCCTCTGGGCCAGGCCTGCCGAGACCCAGCCTGGATGGCCTCCAGGCAGGCAGTGTTACACAGCATGTGGGCCCTATCTCCCACAGGCTCTGCTGGACCCTTATGGTCCCTTATGGCCTGTCCACTGCTAATAATTATTGACAGGGAAATGAAGTAATGACAGAATTCCCCCTCCTGCCTATTAAAAACCCATATATGCAAAATTGGCAATCCTGATTTTGCCTCTTTATCCAGTAGGGCTTATTTTGACTTCGACCTACATGACCACAAGCACAAAGGAAGCTTGTTTTCACATCCTCTCCCCTCTTCATAGGATGCTATAAAATACATTTGCCAACTATCCCTGAAAATATAACTGTAAAGCAGCATATAAATATTTACTATAAAAAATATTTTATATAGCAATAAAAGAATCTGCCATAAAGCTGGATAGACCCTCTCTAGAGGGCGGCTTCACCTCTGCTGGGAAAGCAAGGTCCAAATTTTTTGTCAGTGACTTATATCGGTGCCTGCCATGGGAAACAAAAATCCTTCTCCCTTCCATGGACCAAGGCTGCTCTGCAAAGCTGTCTACTATGATCTCCTGACCTACACAGCAGTTGGCCTGTGCCCTCAAGGAGCCTTGCAAGTGAGAACTTCAAGTCCTACATTCAGGGCAAGAGAGTGTAAGAAAAAGTAAAAGTCCAAAATTTAGACTAGGCTATATATTTCTTCATTGGAATAGTGCTGCAGAATAAATAGAAGTACATTGAAGAGTCACCACAGAAGAATGCAGTATCAGACCCATGGGGAACAGCAAAAAAGAAAAAAGAAAAGCCAAAAAATAGCTCACACGCTGGAAAAAGGGGGCATGGAGTTGCAGCGCCAAAGAAAATACTTTGTATTAACCAACCTCAGTGGCAGAATCTCTGACACCAGGCACTACTGCTTAACCCAGCTTGGTGTTTGTGGTTACATACACTTCCAAGGAAGAACTGCTCCTGCGTCAGGCTGAATTCCACCATGAAATAATTTAATAGTGATCCATAGCATGAGCTGGTCCCAAAAGTCCATATCTGCTAGATCTATTGCCAGAACATAAATATCCTGAAATTTTATCTCCAATTAAGAAAACTTGGCCTTTATCTACAGGGAGCATTGTAGGTCACAAGAGATTATAGGAGAAGGACATCGTGTTTCATTAGGAAGATGTCCTTCTATGACACACAATTTTAACTCATTCTGGTAGAAAGTGTCTGCTTACCCCAGATTTATTCACAAAACAGGGAATGTGAAGCAGGCTGCCCACTTTTCTTTGCAAAGCTTTACACACACAACCAGCTTTCTCCTTACTGCTGCAGGCAGAAAGAAATCTCCTGTTTCCTGGACCACAGTAAACAAATGCACTAAAACTCAAGGATACAGAGCCTATATCCCAATAAATGTAACTGCAGATGTGACCCTACTCATATCCAGTGCTCCGTTTATATCTGTTCTGATGATCAAATGACAAAATCGAGAGCACTGCAAATTTCTTGTACAGATGCATGAGCCTGAAAGGTTAAAGGCTTCAAGACAACTTCATCCAGAACCCAGCTTACTCTGTTTTACTTATATATTCATATGTCATGTTCTAGTGGTGATTTGGGGATTAATGCCATACTTGGTCGGTGGGCTGCAAAGATACAGCTACACACTGCATAGATGGACTTGCCATAGAAGAAAAATGGAAAAAAATGAAGAGAAGGAAACTTTGTTTTTAAGATTAGACATAGGAAAAGCATAAATAAAAAAAAAAAAATCTCCCTACTAACAGCTGATATAAGAAGGTTCATTATTAACTAGTACTAGAAGGATATGAAGAGTACTGGTGCAAAAAGCAATCCAGGTTCATTGTTTGCTTGAAGTAACTAGACTAGATGCTTCACATATATTAGAAAGGAGATGCCAAGCTGTCCAGAGACCACATCTCACCACCATTTTCTATAAGCTCCTGTGGCTGATACCATCTCACTGAAAATAAGGCAAGCGCAGACTAAGGGAATCAAGATCTTACATTTCATGAATGTCTAATGCCACACCATAGTCTCAAATAAGGACGTGTGTGTGAATCTTTTTTCACTAACATTTGATATAATTAAACCAGTCTATTTCTCATCATCATGCCATGCATCGTCAGTATCTTTTCAATAATTCCTCTGGGATGTATTTTTGCAGTTTCCAATGGAATATTGGAAAAAAATGTCCCTCATAAAGACAAATACCTCTGTTTTAAGTGTGCTTAACATAACTATTTTCTTCATTACTGTATTTAGGAACTAGCATGAAAGACTTGAGCTTTGACTCAGTACTACCACTCATATGAACAAATGAATTCCATGAAATACTCAGTGCATGCTGAGATGGAGCTAGGAACCTGTATTTTAGGAAATATTTGTACAGTTTGGACAGATCTGCTCAGGAGACTTTCAGAGCTCTAAGGATATGATAATGCAGCATTTCCCTTATTCTCCAGGTTGCGAGAAGTTGCAACGGAACTTAAATTGAGAAAAGACCATGACTTGCTTCTGATTTCCAAATCTCTGCTCCTCTATAAAGCAAACCTCTAAAAAGAGGAATAGCATTGTGCTATGGGTTTTTCATGCCAAAATCTTGCTAAAAATCACTTAATCCCTCAGTAGTTGTTACCTCTGATGTATATTAATGTAAAAAAAAATCACTTCCTTGCATAGTACTATAGGCATCATCTGTGCAGTACACATGAGGGGAGAGACAGACCCATGGAAAATGCAGAATGCACCTGGATGAATTTAAGTTTAAGCACCTTACAAGGATGACAAGTATCATAATTTACCTCCAGGAGGTCTCTAGACCCGACTGAACAAAGCCTGTGTATCAGCAGAACCACTTTCAGGTGCTGTGTTTTACATATCACCTCATACTAGGTCCCTAACCAAAATTATTTTTAAAAATCACCTAAAGTAGTCATGGCTGACTCCCACCAGAAATTTTACAGCATTTCTTCAGTTACCAAAAGCTTATACAGACATCCTTTGCAGCAAGCTGTGAAAATCGCAGTACCATCAAGTCTGAGTAACCTGGTTGCCCGTTCTGGTGCCAAAAGTATTACTTTCTGTGTCCCACTGCTGAACTGTGAATGGTGCCTGGCTGCAAATAGAAAGGACTTAGCAGAAATGAATGACTTTCACAGCCAAGTACATCACCGCTTTAGATGCTGCTTTTAGGCTCTGCACAGGAGGTAGCCGGCAGTGACGCTGTTCTAAGCTGCAAGAAAAATACAGTGACCAAGGGCAGGAGTCAGAGGAGGCACAGGGGAACGTGTCCGTGATTACCCTCTTGAAGCCTGGTTGTGCACTACCATTTTCTGTCCCTTTCTATTAATACACACTGCTTTTTCTGAAGGTTGAAATACTTTTGTGTTTTGTAGCTAGCGAGGCCGGATAGATTGAAAGGACAGGTGTTGGTTTCAAGCCTAGGCAGAGTGACATCATCCGGTGTTCAAAGTATTCAAATCATAGTGCACTTCCAAGAACACCACACTCACTCTAGTGGGTAACTTGAAGGGTTGGGCTCTGCATTTTTATAGCATTCTAAAGAAAGATTTTATTTGACATTTCACAATATTTTGAACCTACCGATTGCTCTCAGATTCCAACTTGCTATGCTCAGAAAACAAAAAAAGCTTTCAGGATAGCCCCAAGTACAGGATGCACACAGTGTGACTAGCACAACCTTAGTCCCATGAGTAGTTTTGCACATAGGTCTTATCCAAAGACATAATCCAGTTGAATCTACACAATCTGTTTGAGCAGTCATGGGGGTGGTCTTGGAGATGTCACCCTTCTACTTGGAGAACAGAAGGAATTTTTTTGTTTGTTTCTTTCAACTGAATGTCAGCTTCCAGAAGAGAGAAATGTCTGTATGATGTGCTGTTCTCTAATTCCTAGCTGGATTTCCCAATATGTCCCAATGAAAGTGGTGGCACATAACGCAAGAGAGAAACTCAGTTACTGTTTGAAGTTAGCTCTGCGTCTGGGTTGCTGACTTTGAGCTGCTCCGTAAAGAGGTTGGAGGAGACGTGCATGAAAGCATGGAGCTGCTGGGTCACGTCTCATACAATGCCTAATGACTCCTCTGGCTTCAGTTCATCTCTGCGCTTCTCCCAAGGGACACCCGCTACTGGGTAGGGAGGGACATCTTTCAGCACGCAACAAGCGTGTTCAGTGGAGCCAAAATATTAATGCTTGGACAGATCCCATCACTCCAGGCATTTGTTGTGGTTAGGCAATGGTCAAGGAATTTGCTACCTTGACACACCATCACAGAGACCCCTGTTAAACAAATCTTGTCATACTGAAGCTTTCTGCCACACAGGTGATGTAAAGTCAGATTTTTTGCTAAAAGAGGACTTGACACCAAGTAGCCCCAGCATCCAAATCAAAGCTGCTTCCTCAACTAGTTTATTTGAGAGAATGTTGTTTTCTAAGCATCGCCACAAAAGTAGCACATTTGACCTTGTTCAATATGAAAAAATGATCCTAGGGGAGCAGTAACTGGAAATGGTCAAGACGTGCATGCAGTATGATGTACCCTGAGGGAATTGCTGTAGCAATCATCTCTTCAGGACAGAGCTTGTCTGAATTTAGGTAACTCATGAACCTCTTCAGCTGTTATTCCCTAGTAAACCAAATCCTCACTCAGAAGCTATTTGTGTCCTTCATTGGAAAAGAGGGTCAGAGTAGATGACTGCAGTGATCATTAATGTAATCTTGTTGACCTTTTTTCTATGAAGTTAAAGAACTTGTCCTAGGAACCAAATATAAAATACATATACTCTGCAGAGGCCCAAAATAGATGCGTACAAGCTGTGCAGAGTAAATAACACTGAAGAGGTTAAGTTATACTAATTAATACTGAATAAGTTTTCTACTCTACTAGGACTAGATACCTCTTCTGCTGTGTATGTCTTAACCCAAATGCAACGTGTGAGTGGAATGAGTGCACTGTTCATCTACTCCCAAATCAAGGTGTGGGGAAAAAACTCGTTAAGAGCAACCTGAATTTCATGCATCATCAATGCAGAGTGCCAGTTTAACTCATCTTCCCGAGTCCTCATCCCCAATTCCACCCAGTCCCACTCAGATGAGTTTGCTTCAGTTCTGCAGTGCAGGGTGAAGCTTTCTGAATGGTGTGTTTTGTCAGCAATGGCAGTGAAAAAAGTCTGTTATTCCAGGGAAACTTCAAGGCCAATTTCACAGACCCTTGAGAATCAAATAAAGTTTGGACAAAACCCTAAAATTCAGGGAGCTTATCCAGATTCGGACTTTTGTTTGTCCTTTAGTCAGGGAGAAGGAGAAAAAGGCATGGGTTGGTATGTAGTTCTTTATCCCATATGCAGTGGTATCTTAATTAAACTGTACCTTTGTTTACTTAAGCCCTTAAATATGTGGAAATAAAAACCTAAAGCTTATTTTTATGGTAGCATCACTGGTCTATGCAAGTGTTAAGTTAATCATTCTGACTAGTCTGTCTGGCACATGAGACAACTCCCCCTCCCTCCCCTTCTCCTACCATTTGTCCCTGTACACAAGAGTTTAAGGGTCTGAAATACCCTGTCCCCTGCAGAGGGTTTCTGCATAGCATCAGAAGGGAGGTCTGTGCTACATTTCCACTGCTACTTTTATTAGCCTGAGGCATATTCATTTTAAGCCTATAAAAGTGATAAAAGTCTGATCTCCAGCAGAGATACAGATCCAGGATGTCACATTATTTTATGTTCTGTTAGCATTTGGAGGAACAGTTGCACAGACAGGAACTAAGCACATGAAAGCTTGAATATTACCTAGTCAGTATTATCACTGTCACTGATGGAAATCAGGATTCATGTCCAGATTTCCCTATTCCTAATCTTCTTAAAGATTTCATAGCATGACACCACAAAAAAACTATTAAACATACTCTGAAAATATATTTAATGGAAGTTTTTCCTATGCATTTCCATATTTCATATATGGGTATGACTTTTCTACAGGCAGTTTAGAGCACTGCCTGAAATGTATTGAGCAGTATGCTTAAATTTAAAAAACTTCACTTCTTCAATACAATGTAGCTAGTAATTTTCTTCATATAACATAGAAAGAGAGCGTCTCCTACCATCTTCACAGCTCCCAGTGAATCAGTCTGACATGCAGTGTTGTTTGTACATGCAGAATGTCCAAAGATACTTTCAGTAATTTTAATTGTTAAAGAGAACAGTGTATCAATACAAGGATGATGTTTGTATTATGTGCACATAAAATACAGTTGGAAGGGGTCAGTGTATCCACACCAATAGTTCACTAGTGACTAGGGGTAATATGCACATCTCAACATTTTACCTTGTATTCAGGTTGGATTAAAGTTCTAATGTGGTATTTAAGTTTTTTCAAAAAAAAAATAGTCTTGAAAGGAGCCACAGTGAGCTATTGGTGACAGCAAGAGACTTAGGTCCTAATGTTCTAGAAGCTGCTCTTAATTATGTTGCTGCTTCTCATATAACTTTGAGAAAGCTTCTGTCATTGAGGGGGTTTTTTTTTGCTCACCATACTACACTGCTATACAAAAAGGCTCAATTAATCTTGCAAAAACGCTTGCAATCCTTGAATAGGAAAAGCCATGTAAATGCAAACTACGCCTAAGTTACCAAGGAGGGAGAGAATGGGCAGAAGGGAAAGATGCAAGGGAATTCTTGCACTGCTGTGAGGCATAGTTCTGCAAATACTTGTGCAGCTCTAAGAAGTCCAGCAGGAGTCAACGAGGTGCTCATCTGTGACTGAATTAGGCTTTGCAATCCAAGGGGGTGGATAGGAGAGGGAACAGCAGCTTTGCAAGGAGAGACCAAAATAGCTGGGAAGGAGTTGGGAAAGGAACCAAGAGAGCTGGGAAAGGAGAAGGCTAAGGAAGGATATGATTAATGCATGCAAGTCATTAAATGGGTGCATATAGCAAACAGAACTGTTAATTAAATCCTACCATATTTGTTAGAGGTCACTTGAAACTGGTATAGAATTGGTTTAAAACAGGTTTTGAAGCTTTTTTTTTATTAACAGAACAGATAGTGAAAGCCTGAAAGTAGCTACTATAAAAGTCTGAAAATTATGAAATCTGAAATATCAAAAATCCCAGAGTCCTGAGAGATCAGAATCCTTCGTCAGCTTTTGTGACTGAACAAGCCTGCAGCCTTGCGGTCAGATGTATAAATGATTTTGAATGCATTCAGCTTCTACAAATCGAAAGGACTTCTGGAATTAGTCGACATCAAGTGTAGGAAGTGTTCTTGAAATCAAGGAATAACAAGCATTACAACGCACACTACAAGCCCCAGCACAAGTATTAAGGAATGAATAATGCGACTAAAAATCTGTTTGCCTAACGAAGAACCTCTCTCGCTGTGACAGTGGTATGAGGTTCCTCAAACTGGTAAGCAGCATCTTAAAGTCTGTCCCTAGAGTCTTCTGCAGCAGGAGATAGCCACACAAACTGACATCTGAAAGAGCAAAATACGGCCAGTTGTATTTCAGTTTAATGTGATTCTTGTTGGCTTATGTTTTACCGTGCTTTACCTGGCTTCTTTTGCAAGAACACTTTATCTGGAATGTATATATCGGCAGTCTCTGGGCCAAGAGATAGTTAGACATCTTACCTTCCTGTCTACATGAAGGATCTGTAGGCAAGGGAAAACAGCCATCACAAAGAGGTGCTGCTGAATAGAAAACATAGGCTTATTCACACATTTCACAAGCCTCCTCCCCACCCCAGGCAACTAGCAGCTATTTCTAGAGCAGACAAAACCTGTTTTGATACTGCTGCTCTTTGAAACATTATCCAAACTCCTTTAGGATCAAAGTTCTTCAAAAGAGGTGTACCAGCTACCTTGAGCTTTACAGAACCTCGATATCTTAAATTCCTCAGCTGAGACAAATACATTCTTCCACGTTACAGCCAGACATTAAGTCACTGGCCAAGCTGTGCAGTCTGTTTACCCACAACCAAAGATTAGAGTTGCCTTTAGAGGAGTCCAGCTATAAAACAGGTTTTATGCCTTAAATGCCTAGGTGGCATAAGCTCAGGTACCAGGAGAGTCACTTACTGTAATATACAGCACTAAATACAGGCCAGAATAGCAAGGATCTCCCATTTGGTTCTGGGGTCACTGCTGAGAGTGTCCTTGCATGGATGTTGTTTAGAAGTTGAACGATTGGTTAGAACAACCCTTGTTCTATTGTGAGAAAGCCTGCTTCTGCTGATGGGAACTGCAGGGTAGGAAATGGGGCCTGAGGGCTATCCCTAACAGTTCACTCCGTGTGTGGCCTTGGCAAGGCACTTGGTTCACTGCCTCAACGTCTCAAAGCCCTTAAAGAATATAATACCTTCCTATTTCCTGCTTCCTCCTTCATTTTGGCTGGAACCTGCAAGCCCCAGCAGAGATTAGAGACTTGCTCTAGTGTTTGCAACACAGGCAAACAAAGATGTGAACTCATCAGCTGATGTTTATATACCGACTCGAGCGCCTTGCTCGCAGCACACCATATGGACACGAAGATTTGCCTGGCATATTCCTACAAGCAGATGCCTAAAGGAGCAATTGCTCTTTTGAAGTTTCTGCTTAAGGAACCTTCCATTTTATCTATGCCATGCCCTCCTCCTCTCTTTCTCCTTCTTTGCTAACATGCAGAAATGAAGTGCACTTACAATTCTGGAGAATGTTTGTCCTTAACATTAACAGGCTTTACCTGAAGATGCTTCCTGTGAGGCTTTATTGCTTTTCTTACAAAGCATTCATGCAGTATTTATATGGATTATATGTTACGAGCCTGCAAAAACCCATTTGTTTGTACCAATGTTATGGGCTACTGTAATTTCAGAGGGATGTCTGCAATCTCAGTCAGTTACAAGACCTAATCAAGCCTTAGGTATAAACCCACGTGAAGTTTTTCTTTTTCCTTCCACTCTGTACCTGCTAAGAGCTTTACTGTGCAGCTGCTGCACAGTAGTTAGTGAGGACATGGTTACACGCATAGCTTCTTGTGGGGCAGGCACCAATTTCACACCAAAGCTTTTTAGCTGCCCTGCAGCAGCGGCCACACATCTGCACGTCCCTGTGGAATATGCAGGCCAGCCCTAAGGGGAGGTGAACTTCTTCCCTTACTGCCTTAGTTGGGAAAGGCTGTGCACACAGCAGCCAGTGCCAGCAAAACAGCAAGATGTCCCATCCACCCTGTTCACTTTGCCCTGATTAGTTCAGCCTTGCTGTGGCTTACCTATTTCTTAAAGGCAACAGCAGTGTATCTTAATCTGGAAGCAGTGACCCAAGTTCTGCCGCAGGTTTCTTGTGCAGCCTCTGGCCTGTCACTGCATCTCCTTAAAAAGACTGCAGTATAACTCCATTCCAGCAAAGCCTGGTGAGGACAGACACTTTCCCAGCTGTAAAGTAGCTTAGTACCACTGCAGTGGCAGACTCCCCATATGAACATTTCAATTTGGTTTACAGGCGTGGGAAAAATAGTTTGGAGGAGAGAGCACGCATCAACATATGCCACATAGACCAGAGGCTGGAGTTAAGGAAATTCATTTACTGTGAGGAATGACAGATGAGAGTTATTTCACTGCCATCTACCTCCTTAGCCTCCAGAGTAGTGTTTCTCAGTGTATGTTAATCCCCAAAGACATTTCTTTGAATTAAAAAAAAAATAGATTTTCAGCAGTGCTGCATATTTTCATACAAAGAAAGTTAGAGTTGGCCCATTTTTCCACAGTTTTGTTTGCTGTGCATACAGGAATATGTCTATTTTTTCATTTAAAAAGTTAGGGTTTTGGCAGTTGTTTCCTGACCACTTCCAGATATCACGTAAGCCACCAGCAATTTGCAAACCACAAAATGAGACATATCACTTCAGATACTACTAAAGGCCTCCGCTGATATCAGGGAACGATAAAGAAATATTTGGAGGAAAGGATGTGGGAAAAAGCTGCTGTTTCCCAAGGGAAACAGAATTCACATAGAAAAATCAACACTGAGAATCTTTCTTTAACCAGGAGGTGTTTTCTTCGCCTGTACCTGCTGCATCCTGCTAAAGCCCTCTCATCGTACACTGAAAGGCCCTGTCCATGCAGAAAGAAGTGACAGCAATTCCAGTTTGTCCTGCCTTGGAGCAGACGGCTGAATTAGGTGTCAGAGATGACACTTTTGGTATTCCACCAGGGAATATGCCAGGAATCTTTCACACAGCGTGAACTGTGACTTCTGCTGGAAGCTGAGGAACATTTTGCCCTTTATGAGGGGAGGTTCACGTGCTTGCTTGAGGAATTTGGGGGCTAGAAGACAGTTCATAAAGGAATGCAAGACTCAGAATATCAGTTTAGGTACAGTCTTTTTCCTCTTGGTCCTTTTCAAACTCTGTCCCTGTGTTTTTCCTATTAGGAACACAGCATTCATCTGAAACAGCTCTCCCCAGTAGAAGCTTCTGTTCTGATCACAGAATGGTTGAGGTTGGAAGGGACCTTTAGAGATGATCTAGTCCAACCTCCTGCTCCAGCAAGGACACCTACATGCATGATGTGATGAGGAGAACATCCTCCTGCAATATCCTGTTGTTATCTATTAGCCTTTAGATGGAGATCTGATGCCTCTTTACTGTGGCAACCAAGTGGGTGGTAATACTAGGCCTGCCTGACAGCACCAAGTGTTTTCAGTTATTTGGGTGCTATCTGAGAGGTAGGAATGTTAACTTTCAAGATACAGGGTTAGACTTTAAAACAAATCAGAAGTCACTCCATAGCAGGGTTTTAGGCAAAGAGCATCTCTACTTTTTCTCTAAGTGTGAAGACTTACTAGTTATATAGACCTTGCTCTTCTATAGTTACTCAGTTAAAGCAGCTTAAGCCATATCACATACAGAAGTCTGCTGCAATCCAAGAGGATTTTCCCCCAGCATTACTGTATGCATTAAACCAAGGATTAAACATAATTCTTGAATAAGGGACAGGGTAAACTGTGAGCATGAGGGCTATTCTAGACTGGTTTGCTGTATAACTCTAATATCAGATTGATTTTAAATAAGTGATTTAATTCCCTTCTAGTTATTTATCATTGATAAAGTACAGCTCAAATTGTACCTCTTCTATTTCCCACATCAGGGATCCAAAGGTGGGGGGTGTGCAGGGTAACAAGCTTATGTTATTGCTTGCATGATATCAAATTACTTTTATTACTTTACATGCAGAGAAGTTTTGCAGCTTGAGCTCACTAGCTACCACAATCTTAATTACTGTTTGCAGCAGCTTCAGTGTGTTATGCCATTTTTCTTTATTTATAAGTAAAATAGGGATTAGGACAAAGGAATTGTACTTTAAAGATTGTCAGGATCAGCACTGAAATGTATAGACTGAACTTACAGCGTTATTGCAGGTTCTACTAAACTTACTCTACCAAAGCCATGTAAAAGTATAGTAATACCAACTTGAACCAGTTCACATCTTGTACAGCGCTCCCGAGACCTTTCCTTTTCTAGCATAGGTCCAAACGCACCCACATACACCACACAGATCAGCCTTTGTGGGCAAGCTCTGTGTCATCAGGGGAGCCCCGTGCCACCGAACTCCACAAGTTATTCATATTTTCCAGTAAACGCACAGTGTTTATGTGCAAGGGTTTTTGACAGTTACTGGATGAAAATAGTACTTAGAGCTAACAGCTAATTACCAGATCACACAGTGGGATACACTGGCATGCAAAGGAAATAGGATTATCAGATCCTGAAAAAGCTGACTTTCTGCTTTGCTGTGTATCCCATAGAAACAGCATAACATTTTTCTTGGAGAAGAGCCTCTCCCAAACAACTTGAGCCAAGAGTCTAGGAAAATAACAACAGAGGGAGAAGGGGAAAAAAACCCACAGACACACTGCCCAGTTCAGGTCCAAACACTAAACCTTAGTACAGAACATTTTCTACCTAGAAAGGCTGCTCATTTTGCTTCCCAGTAGCTGCAGTCAAGCACTGTCCCCATTTTCATGGCTTCAAATCCCTCATGTCCCTTTTTTAAAAGATCTGCATGCTACTTAGAAGAGAGGAAAAAAAGATAGAGTCAATGGGTCTTTGCTAGGTAGGAAAGCACATATTGTCTTTACCTGCAGGTCCCTTCATACACGTTTCTTCACTCATCATCATCTTTAGTCTCCAGTCCTTTCCCCAGCCCTTCTGCTATTAGTGTTATTTCTCATACTTAGGAGTCACATCATGCCAAGCAGAAGCCAGGCAGAGACAGGTCCCACCTCACTAACTGCCTCGTCCTCCGTGTTTCACTTTCTTCTGCCTCTCATTTTCTGTTCTCCCTCCTCTTTGCTCTGTGTCAAAATGCCTGGTTCTTACACCTTCAATTTCTAATACTACACTGCCAATTTACCACTTACCTATACCTCATCTGAAGGAAAAACAGACGGTACAGCCTAGTTATCCTCTAGAGATGGGCAGGAAAGCACAGTCTGCATCTGAATCCAGTCAGCATTTTGTTTGGTCGTACAGCATTTCCAAAGAGGAATGTGAAGCAGGCTATATATAATTTATTTTACAAAGTGACACTTTCATAGTAAAAGCCATTTTGCCAATGGCTGATTATTTTAGAGTATGAGGTTGAAATGGATCCCTTTGCTGCGATTATGCGAACTCCTGCAGAAATGCTTCTAGCTCAGGAGTTGACCAGAGGTCTCTAAATGCACAGAAATCACTTTGCTCTCTAAAACTATTTCATATTCACATACTCTTGGTTCTCAGGGACAAGCAAATCTCTTAATGTCTACTGCAAGGTGATAAAGAGGGCCCCAGACACTTTCTTCCCACACAAAAAAAATAAACCAATACCCCTATATTAATATAGAGGGCTGCAGTAGGGAACACACAGTGTTAGTACCTTAATGTGCTTAGTCACATCCTTGATCAGCACTCACTAATTAAAAATAAGACAGATGATTTGGTGCTTTTATATGTTGTGAGAAGGGTGAGTGCTTATTTCAGCATACAGAACTATTTATATGGCATAGGTGAAGTCACAGTTCAGAATTTATTATTAAAGACACACTCCCACAAGACAAGACACAGAACTCAAGTAATCCTGTATTAAAAGGGACAGCAGCCAACTGTAGGTTTACATTAGATTGTCCATAGGTAGGATCTTCACCCAGAGCTTGGGTAAGACAGCTCTATGAAAGACAGACAACTACAATTCCAGGCTCCAGAACACAGCAGAGCTCTTTTAAACCAGTCAGCAATGCCAGTACATCACTTCCCTGAGCAGCTGACATGCAGAGCCCTGCCCACACCCTTTCCAACCTCTTGTGCACAGGAAACTTCTTCACAGACACTAACAACGGCAGGTGTTGCCACTCTGCAAAAGGGCTAGTATTTTCCTCACTTGCTTTCTGACTCTGAGCTATAACAAGAGCTGTCCATAAAATTGTTTTTCTCTTAGAAAAGTCATGGCTCATTTTTTGCATCTATTTAAAATCTTGTATGAAATGAAATGTTAAGGCTATTAAATTTGAAATGAACAGAAATGGAACACTCCTTAACCTTGTCAGTACCACTCACTTTTCTTTTTCATATAAGTATTAATAATACTAAGCACTTTCTCATGGAACTTGATTTCCATGAATTGGTGTATTCCAGCAGAAATAACTGTTAACTGGAAATTTCTCAAGTAACTTTGCTCACAAGAAGAACAGAAAAATTCCCTTGACTAATCCAGGCTGCAACCCCAGAAGATTTCTCCATTGCTTATTTGGCCAGAAACTAGAGTCTCTCCTGAACCCCCTCGCAGGATAACATACAGAAAAGTAATTCTCCATTACATTGACAGAATTGAAGTAAAGAGGGGAAAGACATGAAAAATGCCTGTTGCAAATCCAGGCACCACATCATCATTTTCTTCAAGAGGCAAAAATAGCATTAATTGCTGCAATGACAGGCAGATTTTATATATCTACACATACATATTATATACTGAATTAGACTGAATACATACATAACAACTGAATAGCCTTAACTGCAAGTTACTTCTTGAATTCCCACAAAACACTGGGAAACACATTAGCCACTTCTTTCCTTTGTAAAAAACACAGGGTCTCTTGAACATGGCATTTTTCACAGTTCTATTCCCCCAAACACTTAATGGTTTCCCCACAGAGCCCTTACCTTGGCTGCACTGCTGCCTCCTGGTCTTTATGAGGATGGTTCTGATGCATGGCCAGAAGCACACGCACAGCCAAAGCAGCAGCCTTGTCCTCAAGGGGGTAAATAAGGCTCCAAACAAATGCTGCAAGATGAGGCAGAGCTCCACAGTCCTTATCCTCTCTGCTGTCCAGGTAGCCACTTGCTCACAGGTGCATAATCAGAAACTTCCTTCCTTCCTTATAAGCCTCTATTCCTTATAAAGTTTTGCCCCTTGTCTTTTAGTCTTCCAGATTCTTCTATCATACTTCAGATTTCATCTCACAGTCTTATCTTACTTTAAGCTTCCTCCCCAAACCTGCATGTGCTATGGCACCTTCCCAATTTTCCCCCCCCCTCACCCCTCCCTTTAGTCTTACCTAGGCAGACCAGGGCTTGCAATTTAAAGGATGTGCTGCCATCAGCTGCTTCCTATCCCTGGCTGCCCTGTTCTCCATCAACCACAGACTACAGGTCTCATCATGGCTTTGCCCTGGGCTGCTCCAGTCCCAGCTAGTGCAAGGAGCAGGGTAGAGTGTTGAGCATGGGCTGTACAGGCTCACTGGCCCCTCTGAACTTGCCTGCTCGGCAGGTCGGTCTGATGGAGGTGCAACGCACCACGTTTCAATCACATACTGCACTTTGTTACCTAAGCACCTTGAAAGAGATAGGAAGTAAATACCAGCATATCTAAATATGGAATCATTTGGGCCGTTATAAATACAGGTTGTGGTGACACTTGCAACCGTGCAGTTTCAGCTACTGAAGCAGACTGTACTATATTTGGTTGCTCAACCAGATTTTCAGCTCAAAGTACATTCCTACATCTGGATGCTAACGTGGTATTGAATATTTTAGAGCAGGGGTTTAGTGTCATGTTGTTGATGAAGAAGAAGATTTATATCAAATATATTGTCAAAATTGCAACCTGAGCTATGAATAAAACTTTTTTATGATTGACAGTTAAACTTATTAACCTTGCTGATTACAGGGTGTTTCCATCCATGTAACCTATGAGCTAGGCAGTAAAATACAACCATTCAGCTTCAGAGAAAGTTATATTCATGTGCTGGTAATAAAGGGAAATTTTATCAAGTGGAGGCCTTTCATGAGAAAAGAGTAAAGTCTGTGCAAGTTATTTCGGGACAGGAGCACTGTGAGAAATTGCTTTTAATAAAATATATTTTCCATGAGCTTTAAATTTGAGAATTATGTTATATACTGAAAAAAATTATGGCATTTCTGCTTATTTTTTTCACAGATCTTCATGCTTTAACCTGTTCTATTTTTCTTTTTTTTTTTCCCTCAAGTAAAATTAATTGGCTTGTTTTGCATAGGTTAGATTCTTCTCCAGTGTACATGAAAGCAGATCATAGAATCATAGAATCATAGAATCATAGAATGGCTAGGGTTGGAAGGGACCTGTAGAGGTCATCTAGTCCAACCCCC
>PTEX01000487.1:8392-204295 GCA_003342815.1 Eudromia elegans
CTAGGCTCTGTAGTTCCTGGGGACCAGCCCTAGCAGAGAAGACTGAGGCAAAGAAGGCATTTAATAACTCTGCCTTCTCCACATCCTCCGTTACCAATGCACCCTCCCCATTCAGCAGCGGACCGACATTTTCTCTACTCTTCCTCTTGCTGCTGATGTATTTGTAGAAGCCCTTCCTGTTATCCTTGACATCCCTCGCTAGTTCTAATTCCAATTCTATGATATTTGTCATTTTCTTTTACTGATATTACTGACCTCCGTCCCTGGAAAGGTGATGGAGCAGCTCAACCTGGCTGCTGTCTCCAGGCACATGGAGGAGAAGAAGGTGCTCAGGAGTAGCCAGCATGGGTTCACCAAGGGGAAACCATGCTTGACTAACCTGATAGCCTTCTATGATGGGGTGACTAGATGGATAGAAGAGGAGAGAGCAGTGGATGTCATCTATCTGGATTTCAGCAAGGCTTTTGACACCGTCCCTCACAGCATCCTCCTGGGCAAGCTCCAGAAGAGTGGGTTAGATGAGTGGACAGTGAAGTGCATTAGGAATTGGCTGGATGGCCGAGCTCAGAGGGTGGTAATCAGTGGTGCCAAGTCCAGCTGGAGACCTGTGGTTAGTGGTATCCCCCAGGGCTCAGTCCTTGGTCCGGTCCTGCTCAACTTATTCATTAACAATCTGGATGAAGGGATGGAGTGCTCCCTCAGCAAGTTTGCTGACAATATGAAACTGGTAGGAGTAGCTGATAGCCCGAGGGCTGCGCTGCCATCCAGAGGGACCTGGACAGACTGGACAATTGGGTGATGAGACACCTCATGAAGTTCAACAATGGCAAGTGCAGGGTCCTGCACCTGGGGAGGAATAACCCCAGACACCAGTACAGGTTAGGGACTGACCTCCTGGAGAATAGCTCCACAAAGGGGGACCTGGGTTTCATGGTGGATGACAGTTTGACCGTGAGGCAGCAGTGTGTCCTCGTGGCCAGGAAGGCCAATGGGATCCTGGGGCACATTAAGAGCAGCATTTCCAGCAGGTTGAGGGAGGTGATTCTGCCCCTCTACTCAGCCCTGGTGAGGCCGCACCCCGAGCACTGTGTGCAGTTCTGGATTCCCCAGTGCAAGAGGGATGCGGAGATGCTAGAAAGAGTCCAGCACAGGGCCACAAAGATGATTAAGGGCCTGGAACATCTACCCTATGAGCAAAGGCTGAGAGAGCTGGGCCTCTTCAGCCTGGATAAGGCTGAGAGGGGACCTCATCAGTGTGTGTAACTACCTCAAGGGAGTGAGTGAGGAGGATGGGGCTGGCCTCTTCTCAGTGGTGGCCAGCGATAGAACTAGAGGAAATGGCCGCAAATTGAAGCACCAAAAGTTCCACAGGAACTTGAGAAAGAACTTCTTAACAGTGAGGGTGACAGAGCACTGGAACAGGCTGCCCAGAGAGGTGGTGGAGTCTCCTTCTCTGGAGATTTTCAAAACCTGCTTGGACACAATCCTGTGTCACATGGTCTAGGAGACCCTGCATGTGCAGGGGGATTGGACTAGATGACCTCTAAAGGTCCCTTCCAACCTTAAGCATTCTATGATTCTATGGTTCTATGTTTTTCTAACACATACTGTTCAGGTTCCATTCAGGTTCCAGGCTTGAGATTGTCCTCTACTTTTCTACAGCATTTCCTGCTTTAGGACTCTGCCATTTTTAACTCTATGAAACTAATAATCCTGAAAATAACTTCTATTGCTTTTCATAAGCAATTTTATTATTAAAAAATTGTAACAGATACTACTTTATTATTATTATTACTATTACATAACACAGTACTTCTGATAAATTCTTGTCATGTTCTCTTACTTCTTCCATTGACTTTCTTCTAGCCTCTGCCTTATAATTTATTGATAATATCTTCACGTTTTTCCATCTTTTCATGTCAAACAGTTCTATTCTAGTGGAAAAAGGAGTCTTATTTTATAGGATATTTCCATTTGCTTTGTGAAAAGCATAGATATTTTTGCTTGTATATTTTCAATATTTTCTTTTGTAGCGGAGTTTATTTTATAATTTTAGTTATTAAATACCTTGGAAATTGCTTAAATATTTCCTAGTTATCATTCTTTTTTTTTTTTTTTCTGCTCAAACTCTTTTGTCTCTGAAAGACAAAAAATGTCAGGTATTTTCTGCAACTTATAAATCAGCTTCAGAATTTCTAAGTTGCAGAAAATACCATACTTTTTTTGTAACTTGAATTGCAAATACAAAACATCTTCAAAATTTCTAGTTGCAAATCAATTCTGAGAGCATATCTCAAGTTAATGGTCCGAGTGCCTTATTTTTTACTCAGATACCATATATTGCTGTTTCTGGAACTGCTCTCTCTCTTCTCTTGTGATATTCAGATACCTAATTGCATTAACAAGTATTTCAGTCTGCATTTGTATTTTGAAAAACTGATGCATGCAAATTCAAGGTCACTTCATAATGATGAAGGACTCAAAAATAGGTAAAGCCTTTCTTGATAAAGTGCTCTTTTACTCCTCTTTTCTACCTGAAAAAAACAAGCAATAACACTCCCAGTTTTACTATTTTTGTAACATGTCTAAACAGGTAGATGGATTTAGGCATGTAAATATGAGTTTACATTATTCTTGCTAACATTATGGAGAGTAATGGAATAATGGCTTTGATCTACAACAGTAGTGCAGTAGTGTAGTGCCTTTTTTCTTTTTCACTCTTTAATAACAAACTTAGTATGACCTGCAAATTGTGCTGCAGCAATTAACTGCATATATATATATACACAAAAAATAAAAACAATTATTCCATTACTCTCCATAATTTTAGCAAGAACTGTATTATAACAGGAAGAAAATTTCAGATGCTCAGTTTGAAGCTTTCCTTTTAGCTATTCCATTCACACGGATCACTTGACAGCTGGCTTCTAGACTAAGTCTTGCTGTTCAGCTACATCCTCCCTCAATGATCAAAGAGTTGATGGACATCTCAGTGACTTTAGTATTTTAATGCTTTAAATATCTCAACCTTTTAAATACTGCATCAGATCATAGTACCAGTGATGATGACAAACTGAGACATTCCTCATCTGAAGGATATGCCACAGCAATCCACAAGCAGAATAAATTAACATTTCATACCAAATATGAGCTCAGGATTGTATCTACAGGACCTAAATTTTTCTCTTCTGCTCTCCCCAGTACAGTGAGGTATTTAGTATGTTTCTGATTGCTTTTGTTGATGTTTAGATTGAACAGATTGAAGAACTATTTCAAGATAATCAAAAAACAATATGAAGTTACAGATCATGCTGGATTTTTGAGAACAACATCTATCTGCTGACATATGACACACGAATGTTTTACTGTCAGAATTATTTGTCTGATTAAACATCACTGCTTTTAAAATTCATTGAGCAATTTCCTAAGTTATTTTAAATGCTCTTCAATGTCTTTGATAAGATTTATTTAATGCAATGTTTATTTTTCTGAATATTAGCTATCTCAGTCTAAGCCAGGTTCCCCTGATAGAAAGGAGAGAGGTGGGAAATTAAATGAATCCTTGTTAGAAAACTGAGGTAGGTATTTGTATTTGGTAGGATGAATACCATATTTTTCTAGTTGAATGAAGAAAGGTAGAATTCAATCTATATAGAAACAATGGCTGTTTCCTTTGACAGCTCTCATTTCAAATGGTATTGCGTCAATACTTACATACCTCAAAAAAGTTGTAGTGGAATTCATTCCATTTAACCTTCCAAAGAAAATTCATCACACCATAAGATATATACATAAAGTATAGGGCATTAAGCCATCAAATCTTTATAACTTGATTTTAGACTTTATAGGAACTTAGATTATGTTCTGAGCTTATGACTGCCTGATGTTAGGAGAAAAAATTCTTCTCCATGTTGTTTAATTATTATACAGCTTTAGAATAGAATTCATTAAAAATCATTCATTTAGAATTCATTAAAAAAATGAATAAATATAACTATGAATGCAAAACTAGTTCCTCACTTCCTCACTTTCCTCATTAGGAAAATGTTTTAAAAATATAACTTTATTTATATTTATTTTATATTTATATTTAGTAAATCAACATCATAAAGAAAGATAGATAAAAATAAAGTCCTTCATGTCTGCCTAAAACTAAAATATCTCTGAAAATATTGTCTATATATAGCTAAATCTTTTATTCATATCTGATTGGCAAATGGAAAAAAAATAATTTAGAAATAGAAAGCTTTCTTTTATATTCTTTTCTGTTAATCATGCATCAGCTACAATTCTTGAGTCTACTGCTATTTTTTTGAAACAAAAACTGGGAATGTGTAATATAGTAATCAAAACCTTATTGCTAGTGTTATTGTTATTACTGGCAAATGGTAGGAACATTGTTGCATTTCACATGTAATGTTCAGTTTAATGTATTCTGATTGACAGAAGTATTACTGTAGTACTTTTATAGTCACAGAAAAGATATTAAAATGTGATTCCTCTAGAGATTTTGCTATTCTAATTTTTCTGAACTTGCTTATATTTGCAACTTATCATTGCTCTATTTGTAAATTAATATGGATTATGTATTTCAATCATTATACTTTTATTGCAGCAGCTGTCAGAATTAGCATAGTTAGAATGTCACCTTAAAAGTCTCATCAGTTTTGGCCAGAGGTAGCATTTGTGACAGCAAGGGATGACTGTAAGGTGCTTTACACAAGTCTTTTTTTCTTTTATTTGGTAGGCATAGAAGTATCTAATTTGATGTCTAAATAAAAGAGAGAAAGATTAAACTGTAGGTAAGATTTTCAGAAGTAAATAATGTGGGAGGTTTGTGGTTTTTTTTTTTTTTTGGAAGCCTGTGGAGTGTTGATTTTGGAGAGTGGGGTGCCTTTTACATTTTGAAAATCAGTAATCCTTAGGGTGTCTCAGGTGAAGGTTCTACAAAACAAGGTGTGCAAAGCCTCAAGGATGCTTGAAAATCTTAGCCATCATCCTCAAGGTCCTCAAGGACTTTTGAACAATTCTCAATAAATATGAAGCAGCAACAAAAAAAAAGCTAAAACATACATCAGAAGGATAGAATCATCAGCTTCTCAAGCTGCCACAAAATTAAGGTTTCTGAAACAAGGCTTAAATTAAAATTAAATTTAATTAAGAGCTGTTAATCTTCTAGACATAGAATAGTGCTTTCCATAATACATCTCAAACTGTGCTAACAACATTTAACCCAGCCCAAAATTTCCTAACAGACAGAACTTCTAGTCAAAAACATAGACAATTCATAGCAAAAAAATTAAAGGGAAATACAAACAGCTTCAGTAAATGCAGTTACTTTTAAAAGTAACTTAAACATAGAGAGAATGACAGGAAAGTATTTATGAAGAAAAACAAGGGTAATTTTGAAGAATTCTGACCTTTGCACAGTATACACACACATATGTGCACACAATCACAAACATGTATAAAATTCATAATACTTCTAATAGAAACCTATCTTTATTGCCCCTGCTTTATCATTTGCAGGGATTTCACCCCCCAGGAAACCCACCTACGTACCTTCACACCTGACTCCACAACAAGTTGTTTCCTAAGGAGCCAGCTCCTGTAAGGCCATGGCCCACGGGAAGATAAACTTCAACCAAGAGCTTTCTTCTCCAAGGAGGGGGGGTGGGGGGAGTGGGAAAGGAGGGAGCACTGCAAAAGTTTCTAGGCAGGGAGGAGTAGAGGAAGGGAAGGAGGGAAAACACGCTAGGGTAAAAGGGGTTTGCACTCACTCACCCTCCTTTCTTACACACAGACAAAAGGAATAATCTGCCAACAAACCAAACAACAGCAATCCAAACCAAACCAAGCTGAACCATTTATTTTCCAGAGGGGTGGGGATTTATACCGAGATTGCAGACGAGGAGAACTTCTGGTAGGTCGAGGGTGGGCCCTCCCCCAAACTTCCATAGGCTCTCCAGATTTTCCCATACAGCGATTGGTCCCACCAATCTTACAGATCCATGACTATACTCTAGGGAAGATTCTAGATGCTTTGAAAACCTTCACCGCTTTTCTCTTCCCCCTCCCTCACCCCAACTCTTCTTCTCATTACAATAAACATTAAAGAGAACCTTAAAGATACTTAACTCAAAACCAAATAGAACCTTGTTCTTTTTGCCTTGTGCACCCTTAAGAGAGAACCATAAAGGGTGAACCCCAACAATCATTTTTATATGTCTTCAAAGATTTAACATTAAAAAAAAATACTAGAGTATTCCTGGAAAGAAATAATTCTAGCAGGTTGTAATAAATCTTTTTCTTTTTTCTTCAAGATCTATGAATCAAAGGGTACTAGGAGGTATGTGTATGTGTGAATATACATACATATGTATATGTATATGTATATGTATATGTATATGTATATGTATATGTATATGTATATGTATATGTAAATATACATACTATATTTATATTTGTCTTTATAAAGTTTAAAGGCAGTTAACTTTAAAAATAACATGCTAAATAATCTGTGTCATTATTGCATAGCATTAGCCCTTCAGTAGTTTATGGTTTTTGCTCCTGAAAAGGGATATTTACATATTTTCTCCAACAATAAAACCAGATGCCAAATGAGGAGTGTATTTCCCATCAATGTCATATGACTTTGTGATTGCATGGCTAATCCCTTTGATGGCCCCTTAGCTGATTCCATTTTTGGTACTGGTTATTGATATATCTGTAGTCAAGCTCTTGGGCTGCCATCTGATGGTCACATTCCCATCTGAACAGTCATTAGTGCCAAAGACGCTGATTTGCATATGAAAGGTTCCAGAACTTCACATTTTGTTTTTAAGGCATTTTAATATTTGTTCCCTTTCAAATGTTAATATTTTAGTTCAAGTACAAATAAAGCACATTTGAACATTATGTATCACTATGAAATTTTCTGTATAAAAATGACTGTAAATGGATTCTAAGTAAAAATAGTTTCTCAAACTTTATCCAACTTTTCTGGATTATCACAAAAGCAGTTCTCAAAGCTCCATGTCACTGTGTCCAAATGAAGATTGAGGGATATTTGGAGGGAAAAAAGTAATTTTGTGATTAATTGCTTGGCTTTATACATGTTGTCATTTGCGTAAGTGTCAAAATATCTGCTTGATATCTTTGTGAATTCTACAATTAAAAAAAATCAAAATATTTAGAGCCTTTTATTTTTCAATGTTAGCTCCTAATGTTCAATAGGAGCAAGGAACTCATAATACAGATGGAAATACTCATATTCTGGGTAGCTGGATGAGCAGTAGTTTTCTCAGATCAACAGTGAGGACAATTGAATTGGAAAAAATAATCAGTTTTGAATGATTTTTTTAAAGACTATCTTAAAAATTATCTAAAAGCAAAATCATCTATAACTCACTGTAGAAGATGATCTGTCTTTTCTTTCAATTGAAAAAGATAAAACACCTCCACCATTTTTAATGTTCTGAGATGAGCAGACCAAAAAGTCATGGCTAAGAAGTGAGAAAGCAAGGACTTCAACTTGCCTCGTATATTTCAAATAAGTAATATAAACATTATAAGATAGTCGAGTTCTCAAAATTTACCCTGGATCTTAGTAACTGTCCAGACAAATATAACATACTATTAACAACAGCAAAAATCTATACACTGAAATATAAAACAAAATCCCCAAATCTGTAAATTTTATTGTTTGCATCATCTTTCTTTAGACCTTGGGGAAAATGCTAATTTGTTACAATCTGAATATCTACAATAAAACCTCAGAAAAAAAGTCTTAAGACATTTATATAAAGAGATGTTCCAAAGATTTCAAACTTTCAATGACAGTGTGAAACAGTACTATTTTACCTGTCCTTGCTTATCATTTCCATCCACACTTCCTTCTCAAACTGGAGTTTCTATGCATTTTGGCCAGTTTTCCAAGGTACGATCTGGAGGATTTGTAGAAAAAAATCCAAGGAAAAAATCTGTAGGAAGGTCTTCTTTAACCTGCTCATCAGTAGAATATATGTGATCATTACAGTGTCTAGCTTCAGAACACAGGTATCATGCATCAAATCTCACTGTTTCTGAGTGATTTACAAGCACTCTGCAGATACAAAATGTAAGTCCTCTTTAATGTCTGGTGAAGTATTACAGTTTTGTTACATAAATGTTCTGCAGTGATTCCCTTCCTAATTCCATTTTTTAAACTCTTTTTAAGCTTTCTCTGCTCTTTTAATTTCTCATGTTCTTTTTATATCCATTCAGAAATGCTTCAGCTTCTTCTCTCTGACATTCCCTATGTTTTCAATGTTCTCCTTGATCTTTCAGCCTTGTCAAGTTTCTTTTTTCTCCACTAATTCATATATCAGCTATTGCTTGAGCTCATGTTCTGTCTTACTTGACCATAAAGCACTTGACCATAACGAATATTCAATTCAATAAAGGACAAAACAATATTAATTTCTGAAAATAACAGAAAGTGCAGATGAGCAGGCCCATAGCTACTCTCATTTTATCTATGCTTTGCATATCTCTGTGAGATACACTGAAGAATTATTTTAGTACATGCAAATAATGTTTTTCAAAAGTTCATGTCCTGTAAAGAAAGCAAATATATTCATATTTTTGCTAAAAAGCAGAAAGTTCTTTTATATTTTGTTCATTTAAAAAAAAAAAAAAAAAAAACTGAATTCTTCTTGCTGTTTAAATTAATTAGGCTTTAAATTACAGAATTAAATTTGGGATTGTATTACTGTAATCTATTTTTCCTTAAATTATTTTAATTAGATTTTTACCAGCCAAAATGCAAATTGTAATCAGAATTATGAGTGCATACCTGTGTTTCTGCATTAATCTCATAATGGCAAATACAAAAAATAATTAGTTCTGGACTTTGAGAGCAACATTTGATCAATCAATGTACTGAAACCATTACTTCTGTATGAGTGAATTCCTTTCTCTCTCTACTTCTAAAATAGCTTAATTACTTCAAAATCAGTTGTTAAAAAATATCAGCTATTACTTTGTCAATAGAAATTTCAAACACTGATAAATTCTGACTCTGCCTTATCTTGAGATCTGCAAGTTATTAAGAGGATTCTTGAAGAATAAGGTTGTCGCTATCTGTAACCTCTCCAGTTAATAGCTATTACATTTGACTTTTCAAAGTAAGGTAGATTAGAAATTTTATAGTAAGCCAACTCGCATATTTGGAAAAAGATACATATATATTCAGGCCTACAAGCCCTTCTAATTTTATATGCTATAACTAAAGATTTTTTAAGTCATAAAATACAAGACTAGCTTATTTTATTAAGATATTTAACTTAAAATAATCTTATTAAAATAAATAAATTAGGCTTCACAAAAGAACAAAAGAGGACAAAAAATAGATGTATTTAAAATATTAAAAATAGATGTGTACAGTTCTAGTAGTTACATATCTTATTGTTAGAACTATTGTTAGAACTGTTAGAATAAATGCAGCCAGCTAGTTAGTGCTGAGAACACAGCATTACATTCCCTCCATACTCTCCTATCTGAGGAAAGCACAGAATGCCTAACCTCTGCTCTCTTTCTGGCAATATATGAAAATCCATAATAGGATGATGAAGAGATTTGATCAGAAAACTGTTTATTGTTTTTTCTCTTGTTTGATCACGCTTCCTGTAAGAACTTTTGTAATATTCACCCAGTGTTCAGTATCTACTATTTCCTATGTGCCAAGACCTCTGAATTAGTATGATGGGAAGCCAAATATGTGGTCATAGACAAAGTAGATATTTAAATACCAGAAAAAGTAGTAAGTTTAAAGGAATGATATATGACAATTGCTACTTCTAAAACGTTTCCAGTTAGTAAAAGTATCTTCCATATATTTTTTACCTGAGATATGGGAGTTTTCTTCCTCAAATGAATTGAGACATTTTCAGAATTTATTACTGGTTTGCACCTTATTTATCCTCAAAACGTATATCTATATACATACATTTGAAGATAAAGGATTGAGTTCTTGCACTGATAATTCAGAACAAAAGTTCAAACCTGTCTCCCATATCTCACGTAAATTACTTAAATATGAGAGCATTATTTCTGCTGCCCATTAATATATAATTCAGAAGAATTTGCCTGTTTTGCAGTGACACAATATCTGATTTTTCTGTAAAACAGACATGAAATGAAAGATCTTTTGAAATGCAAAATAAAACTTAAATAGAAAATTTAAGCTTTATTCTTTCTAGTTCATACATCATCACTGGCAATAAAGATTTCACATTTATAACTATAACAACTCTGTTGAAGATGCATAATCCAAAAATAGAATCTTGTTCTCATACATTTATGCTTTGCCTCTACATGATAATGGAAACAAAAGAAAAAAAAAGTAATAAAATTTCATTTTATCATTATAGAAAATATATGAGATTTAAAATATACCCAGAGTGCCGTGCTTGAGTAAGATTTCATTTTTACAGATTTTCGTCTGTACCCGTAACTGCTCTTTAAGCATATTCAAAGGGAAAATCCATTATGTGTCCAAAGATAAGAGCAAGTCTGAAAAACTACAGGAAGACTCAAGGTCATACACTTAACCAAAAAATAACTTCTCAGCTAAGATGTCATGGATTTTCTAGTAAAAGTGCATAATGCTGCAGTGTTTATTTCGTTCTCTTGGTAGAGCACGTAGAGCAATATAAATGTTATGATACAAGCTACCCCTTAGCAAGATTCCAAATCTTGTGAATTTTTATGATCAACTTTGTATTTTGTTATACATAATCAACAACAGTAAATGAACTGATTTTCTACCTCTGAGCACTGTCCTTTACTTTTGCAGAGAAACATGGAATCTGATTGTGTGGCCTGTAATATACAATAGTTGGAACACAGTAAAGCTCAGAAACATCAAGATAAGTTTTCCCTCAGGTTCTGGAAGAAACTAGATGGAAGCATAACGATAATCAAGCCCGATATATTTAAGTTTTTCTTTCCAAAAGTGATTTTTCAACTATGAGATCATATTTACTTTTTACCTATGGACAACTTTCCATAATCAATGAGGCAGAAAGGGAGAATATAGCCCCAGATATCAGACTTGTGAATCTTTGAATAGGTCTTCTTTCCCAACAATAATACAAGTATAAAACTTCAACTCATTAGTTAACATCATATAGAGTTACTGATCATTGTTATAATTTTTTTAATGAAAAACTATCTTTGTAAAAGATGAATCTTTCCTTTCTGTTTCTCTTATGATTACCTTCACTAGTATAATATTTTCTTTTAGATTTTTTTCATACTTCAGTTTTGCATCACTGTATCTCACCGTGCTTTTGTTTCTTAAAATTAATTTATATCTATTTCTCTATATTTAAGATATGCAACGACTGTGAATACTATCATAAAGTCAGCCCAATTATATCTGCCTTATAGATGCTCTAAACTTTATTCTGTCTACTCTTTGAATTCCTTCCAACTTTTGGTTTCATTTTATTTTTATTTTTTTAGGAATGCTAATCACTAGCATTTCATTAATGGTTCAGCCTGTGATATCTTCAAAGATTTTACAGTCTTAATACTCTTATCTAAAACTCAGCTTTAAATATATCCAGAATTCCATTTTTGTTCTTTAGGTACATCATACCACAAATGTCTTTTGACAGAATAGTGGTAGAAAACAACAATATGCTCCACCCATCTTCACACATCTGGTGATTAAAGGTGAATTTAATATTCCTTGAAATATTTATGGATATAAAAGGAAAGAAGTTACACCAACAAGTAGGTTTATCTACATAAAGACTTACGTAGATAGCATATACAAATAGATCAGATAATTAAAAAAAAAATCATTGTGTTTTTGACACAGAGAGATACTTCTTTCAAGGTCTTTTCTTTCCCCTAGAATGTTTACAGTGGGATATTTTCAGCTTAGTCTTGAAAGCTGAACAAAAACATTTTGTTCCATATTAGATAAAGATTAATTTCATTGTATCCACATTGATACTATGATTGAAGGAAATTATCACCCAAGATGTGCAAGATTCTCTTCTTTTCCATAGACTGGACTCTTCATTCCATCAATATAGCTTATAGAGTACTATGTAATGCCTTTTGCTTGAATTTTTAAGAGTTGTTTTACAAACAAGTACATTATGTGGTACACAGTGGGAAGCATAGTCACTCCTTTGACTCTAGTCTTGGTAAATTCAGTAGCTAAACGAAAAGGTTCATGGAGTACTCTGATGAATAGATGGAGATACCAAAACAAACTATAGAAAAAATAAAATAAAATAAAATAAAATAAATAAATAATAAAACCCTTCTGACTTGCTTGGTTGAATCAAGCAGATTGTCTTGCCATTCTGAAAAAGTTGTTTATTATTATTATAATTCTGATAACCTGCACTACTCACTGCAGTGTGTTTATGTTTGATTTTTTTTTTTTCGTATGTATTCTTCACACTCCTTTTATCTGTAGATGCACTTACTTTCAGATTGTGGCTATGAAGTATCGAAACAAATATAGCAGCATTTCAGAAAAAAAAATAGTGCATATCCTGATGGAAAGAAATGATATATTTTTTTCTTCCCTTATTAAATCTGAATATGCCATAAATCATATTTTTTCTATAAGCTGAACAATAGGATATGCACTTTTTTTGTCATCATCATGCTTCCAGACAGCAATTTGCTAACAGTGCTACATACAAAAGTGCATATGATACCAATTAATTTCAAGATATTTCTTAAGGCCAAAAAAAAAAAAAAAAAAAGTTTCCTTTGGTCTTACTCAAAAACAGCCCTGTCAAATTTCAATTCTGGTTTAGGTACTCTTCAGAAGCTGAAAGTTTTTGAAGGAATACAATCCTTGCCGTTTATGAAAAGGGAAATCACATCTATCTCATTTGTTAGAATTCCTCCTAGACACATCAACAAGATACTTGGAAAAGGCAAATCATTTATGTAGGCTTCTAAAAAGCTTCCAATAAGGTGCAACACAAATCAGTACTATAGAAAGGGAATAATGACAGACTCAGGAACCATTTTTTTTTTCATGTATAACAAACTATTTAGAAAATCTGAAATAAAGAGAAATATGAGTGATCAAAATTCAAATATAACAAAAGATTGATAGTAAAGGTATTCTGAGGCTCTATAATAGTTTTCATGTACTTGCTTCTTTTCTTCAATTATCTTGAAATGAATCTAGGAGTGAGACAACAAAATCAACCAAAAAAAATCAATTCCAGGCAAACTATGAAAAAAAAACTTTAAAGGACCACAGATATCTGACTAAAAATTACAGGATTTTGAAGGAAATATTAGAATTACTTAAAAAAATCACAAGGTTCTATATGTGTCATACTTCCTCTGAAAAGTGATTGGGATATTGCAATAAGCTATTCAAAGAACACTTGGCTTCATATGTAGCAACAGGTAAAAAGAAAACAAGATGATAACAAGAATAAACAGTAAGATATATATTAGAAAATTTATTTCCAAATTTGGAAACTATATTTTGAACTTGAACAAGATTATATTTCAGCACTGGTCACATTATTCACAATTCACATTATTGAATAATTATAAGACAACCAGAAAAGGTAATTAAAGATGACTAAGGATATATATAAGGGCTCATAAAAAGACAAATCAAGAAGTCACTTTAAAAAAAGACATAAGAAGGAAAATTGTAAATATACACCATTCACTTTCTTAGAACTAATATGTATTTATGTTTTGATTGGCTTTTTTTTTCCAGTTTTTATTTGCAGAAATGAAGAAACTATCAGACTTGAACAGTAAATTAAAAATTAGTTTCAAAACATGGCTTTCAAAAATTCTAATAGTTCCACAATTCATTGCTAAAGTGTGCAATGCAAAGATCTATCTAACTTCAAAAATACTTTTTGGGTAGTTGATAAAGTTTGCATTTTATCTAATGTTTAGATTCAGAGCAATAGTATGGGTTTTGAGTAAATGGCCTGACTACTGTCAGTGACTGCACTTTGGATAACTTTGCAGAGCTATTCTGATGCTTGCAAGCCAGAGTTTTTACAAGGAAGGTAAACCACAACTTCCACTTCAGGTGCACTTCAAATGCATTTTAGCCCTTAACAGGAATACAAGAACCTTTGTGAACCTATGACTTATATGTGAACCTCTGTTCATTTGTGGATGCTTGAATCACTTGCCCCCATTCAAAACATAAATTCAATACTGACAGACAGATTAAGTCTAGGACAGAATAAAACTCTTGCACTGCAGATTGTAACTATACAGGAGTCTAGCATTAGCTGTCTCCATATGTTAACATTTGTTTCTGTTAAGCTTGATTCCTTTTCAGTGCAACCGTAATGTAAAACAAACTCATATAGCAAACATCTACAGTGTTGATGCTGATGTCAGTTTTGCTTCAAGACGAGTTTTAAGACAAACTCCACTATATGTTAGTGAAAAGAGATAAATTATGAACTACAAAATAAATCACTCCCAATATGCCCATTAGATGTTTCTAGGACTCATTAGTATAAGCAGTTTGACATTCAGCCCTTCTTCACTGGAGATCAATATAGACCATTTTATCCTGTGTTTGTGTTGGCCAAGAACATTCACATGAAGGACTGTTATAAATGCATAGCATATTTTTAAATTATAGTGATCTGGACACCCAAGTGTAAAATATCAAATCAGCAATAAATCAGCAATAATCAACAAATTTGATCTTACTTGAGAATATCCACTTTCTCAGCTAGCATGGTGCGTAGGTGAAATGCAGAAAAACTGCATAGCATAATCTACACCATGTTTGCTCTCAATCTGGGGATCTTTTTTTTTATTTTATTTTCATAGACATACTTTTCTGATTATTCCACAGTTACTTTCATTAATGAAAAAAAATTCAAGAGAGAGTATGGAAATATTCAAATATGTATTTATTCAGACACGATATGAAGAAAAAGTCTTATATAATAGTATCTGTAGTCTTAAGGAAAAGCAATGGTGTAGTTTTTAAAATGCTTGACATTGGATAAATCTCCCACTAGAACCTTTTTTCAGGGGCATATTTCATAACAGGAAACATCTTGGTATAAATCACTTCTATTTCCTTAAGACTGATGGTCTAATTTACAGAAATTAAAATAAATAAAAAGAAATAGTTTTTTTTTTTTTCCTGCATCAACTCCTTAACATGTTCTTTAATAGGCAGATATTTTCATTGAGCTGAGAACTCGGATTTGTTTGAGTAGTTTTGGACCTAAGGATTTGGCTGCTCCTGTCCTCCTGATAACGATACTTTCTGAAGAAGGGTAACAGGATGAAACAGTAAATCACCTTATACATATGAAATTGAGCTTGTACCATCACAGACAATGCCAAAAATTTATATTATCCTGCTGACAGACCAAACTGAAAGTGGATTTATATTCAGGTTGACCATCTGATTATCCCAACAGCTTCTTCTTGCTGATGTATCAGTTCTGAATTCTGATTTAGAATTAGTTAAACAGATTCAGTTAAATAGATGACAGCTGGCTACATTTAGCCAACTTAAAAGTATCCCTACATTATAGTGCTGTATAGTGCTCAGCAAAAAATAAATAAAATAAAATAAAATAAAATAAAATAAAATAAAATAAAATAAAATAAAATAAAATAAAATAAAATAAAATAAAATAAAATAAAATATGAGAGACTACCTTAATGCTTCTGCATTATTAAAATCCAAGCAATAACTTTCTATTTAGATTCAAAATAATGCAGGTGCAAGATCAGCGGTGACTTGTGTTATGTTACAGCAGAATGAGATAATGAGTTATAGTAGTGCTGACGCAGAAAAGCTCTAATGAGCATACTTACTGTACTTTTTAATACATGCCAATTTACATAAACATTTTTCCAAATTTGCATTTATTTAAAACATTAGAATATTTGATTCTTTCAGACCTCTTAAGTAGTTCTTTATATTTATATAAATATATATATATTATATAGAGCTATATATATGAGCTATATAGAGAATATGTATATATATAAAGTATTTCTTATTACACAGAAATTTTCTTAATCTATATAAGGTACAAAGAAGAGTAATATTCTGAGGTATAGCACAGAACAGTGCTGCTTCCTTCCAGGAGAGGGATAAAGCTTTTCTTTTTTTTTTTTTTCAAATACTTTTGAAAAGTTCACTGTCATAAGCCAATCCCAAAGCACAAGTCAGTTTTATTCCCATTTCAGAAAAATCTTAAGCATGACTTGAAAAACACCTGAAGCAAGGTTCTTTTTTCCTCTCTGAGACAGGTTCAGATTCATATAAGGCCGGTATACCGAAAGCGTTCACTCCTCACAGGTTCACCTCTACTAAAGTATTAAGCCATTTTGTACTATAAAGCAGTCAATTGTTCTTCCAAAGCAAATAAAGGGAGTGATTTGGCAGAATTCCTGAATTATTGTGATGCATACAGAGGGGTGCACACTCAAACATTTGAGCCATATGAACAAAAGACTCTTTTCAAACACAGGAAATGCCAAACAGGTGACTGAGCAACATTTTGGTTGCTCATTGCTACAGAGGAAAAAAATCATCATAAAAAAGATAGGCTAGCAATACATTTAATCCACTGCTAGAGAGAGACAGAAAACAGGATTTTCTTCTTGTTGTTCTAGCTGTGCTGGCCAATAAAAGAAAAAAAATATACACAAGCAATTTCTAAAAACCCTAGCTCCCCTTGAGTGACTTAAAAAAAAATGTTTCTATCAGCACAGTTCTGACATTAATTTAACAGTTCTAGGTACAAATTACACTCCTACTCAAATAAGATTGGAAGGGTTTTCTTTCCTATTAATCTCAGATGCTGTGCTTATTGTTTTATGTTTTTTTTTGTTGTATGCAGCATTTTGAAGACCAATTAATATGATCTTGAATGTGTAGAACTCTGTGTCTCTTTGGAGTTATTCTTATGCATTGAGCATTAGCATTTCGCTTTATAAGTATTTTCTTTGCGATTTTCTTTGAACTCAAATTTAGAGTTAATGAGGTACAAATGTCAAAATCTACAACAGATATTTCCTCTGCCTTTTTTTTTGTCTTTTTTTTTTTACCTAAAGTAGCTAATTCTTTTAAAATATTTATATCTTGTACATGTTTTGAGATTTATTTGGAGGTGTAATTTCAGCAGTGCAGTTGTATGTACAATTTAAAAAACAAACAAATCTTGAAATGCCAATGACCAAGCAGTTAAGAAAAGACACAGCAAAATCTGATAACGGCAGCATGCTGTGGTAAAAATGTCTCCCAACTGAAGGTGCTATAACCAGTAACATTCCCTGAAGGTTTGTCCAATTATTGCAAGTATGTCTTGATGATATGTTGATTTCATCTCAACAATTCACAGATAGTCTATTTGGTATTTTTTTTCTGTGAAAAAGCAGCAGAAGCTTTTCTGTTCTGACTATGATGCAGGTATATCATCTCTGAAAAGTACAAAGGCATAAAGCCATCAGGCGATGATATTCAAACAGCTTTGAATAACTCGGAGACTGGATCTTGTCTATTCCCTAGCTGAGATAAGACCTAGAGACAGGACAAGGTCCCAGCCATGCCTCTGTAGCCCATCCTGCACTACAGTAGCAGGACTGATGAACTGGAGGCTTTTAATATTAAGCCTCCTGACTGCCAGTCTCCTCGGATACACTGTTGTTCTCATCATATACAAAAAAAATAAATAAATTACCAATTTTATTTTTCAAAAGTGCCAGACATTTTAAAGGTCTTCCAGTATTTCTTGATATGTCTATGACACTTCCATGAGCATATAGATTCAATCACCAGCTATGAATGTTCTTAGTTGCCTATGACTTGTACATATCACTACAATTAAAAAACCAAAATGATATGCACAGAGAATATAGATAAAATGAAAAATATAGAGCACTGTTCCTAATTTTATAGAAACTATTAAGAAGCTAATAAATTAAAAGATTTTAATGCGGTAACTTGTTAGTTTAATCACATTTCCCAAAGTTTAGAGTTGAAGTCATTTCCAAAGTTCTATTCCTTCAATATCACTTCTAATTTTGTAATATAAATCAAAGCCAAAAGTGTTCATGAGCATGAATGTTTCCTTATGGTTGACCAATTAATTCAAGCCAGTACCTTGAAAGGTCCCGCAAGAGTTATATTAGTATACATCCTGCCTTCCTTGTTTGCTTTCCAATAGAATTATTGTACTTTCAAAAATAGGAACATTTGTGGCAGAAAAAGAATCTCAATAGTTGAAAACTGTTTTAGTAGAAGAGCAAGTAGCAAAGACATATTCTCAGGTGCCCTTCTGGAATTTACTTCAAAGCTATAGAAAAAAAATCATTTATAGTATTGCACATACTGGGCTAAATGCTAACGCTTAGTCCTCTTTGCCTAAGTGAGTTCTACTCCATATAAAAACATCCATGCAAACTATCTTCTACAAAGAATTGAAAGGAATGCTCCATGCTCCCTCTTGCCACTTCCAAAGAAATGTCTAGTATGATACACCTATCTAAGTGTTAGAATAGATAGTCTTTCTCTTTGTATTTATTTCAGGAAACATTTTTTACTCTTTCCATTATTGCGCTAAATTTTCATATTTACTGCTCAAAAAAATGTTTACTTCCCACAGCGCTGTAGAAATACTTCCAACATATTTTATCAACAAGCACTTAAAAGCACTATTCTTTTCCCGACACTAAAAAAAGACAGAGGTAAGTATGACACTATGCTAATGGATGATGTATTAAAAAAAAAAAAAAAAAAAAAAGAGTGCTGAGGTCAAAATGCTTTTTAAACTACTGACTCCCTACTTTACAGGAAGTCTTATCTTTGATAATTGAGGTCATAATCTGAATCAAAATCACAATAAAGATTGGGCTAATAATTTTTCAAACTATATAAATATATCAGCCATTTTTATCTTTATAGACATAGGCAAATAAAGAGTTATACGTAGAAAAAAGTCATTATCACTATTTAATATACAAATACTACTCATAAGGAATATGTTTTCTAAATCAGAAAGATATTTTTAAGATTGATACAGATTTTTTCAGATTGAAATATTTGTTATAGTGTATCCCACTTTTTTATTTTTACTCACAGTCTAGGTTTATGAGTCTCCTCATCATGGGGATACTGCTGCTTATATAAACCTATCAACATCAACTTCTTTAATTGTTACATACCAGAATATCAATTTGATAGCTAAATTAGATAGGACTTCTTTTTTTATTTTTTATTTTCTCCAAACATGTTTAAACCTGGAAGAGAAAGATAAAATTAAAATGGGAACACATGAGTATTTGTTAAACATATATCAGTGCCACATGACAGCAATGACTGTCAATTTTACTTAGTCGGAAAATGACTGCTGTGCTTAACGGAACATGAGCATAGGAAAATTCTGAAACACATCACTCTACCATGCTGAAATTTCTAAAACATCTGCATTTAAAATAATAGCAGCAGTTGTAATCACTCTTATCTGTTTATTTCTATGGATAATTCTTTTCTGCAGACATGATATACCTGATGCCTAGATGACAATTATAAGGTCTGCAAGGCAGAGAATATGGTTATGATATTTATGTAAAAATATGAACATTCCATTCTCTCCAAAGAACCTGGATTGTGAGAAGAGATATAGAGAGCATATGCTGCACCCAGAATATCTATTTAGGTAAATAAGATGACATTCATACTAGTAAATTAAGTACGCCTGGGACTGCTATCTGGCTGGCATAAAAGACAGCAAACAGCCTCCATCCATACTATTATGCACTTCTGTTCCCAAAAACAAGGTGCTGCTTGCAAATGTATTTTGGCATTAGTACCAGATCTGTGCCAATCCCTGAACCATGTCCAGGATCTGCTTGAGTGTATGATGGTTGCATGAGTCAAAGGGGATACTTAGGGGTCATCTTAACAGTCTAATGCCACCAATGTAGGAAGTCCGACCCACAGGAAAATTCTCAAGCAGTGTTTGATTTACAAGATTAGCCTAACCATGACTTGTACAGTGGATGCTTAAATCCGCAACATTAGCAATGGAGAGTAAGAACATCTTGTTCTGAAGGTGTTAGACAAAATCCATCTTCATAATTTCAGCATCAAAATTATACAGACAAGTCCAGTCCAACCTGTTTAGATACAATGCTTGTTTACTTAAATGATATTTATCCAAAGATCTCACTTCTATAAACTATCAACCGCACAACTACATTTGGATTTATTACTGTATGAGTTAATCGTACTGATCTATATACTGTGCATAACTTTAGCAGCTCACAGAATCTATATTACAAATAAGAAAATATAAATAAATAGCAAAAAAACCCTAATTAAGGCATGGGTACTCAGGAGTCAAAGGTCGAATGCTAAATAGTAAATCAAAAAATATAGCTGATCAAAGGTGATGGTTTGTTAATACATCTTATCTACATATTCTATAAATATTGCGGTCTCTTAACTGAAAAAAAAATTCACTAAAACTAAACAGAACAAATAATGTTTCTCAATATTTAAAAAAGTATTTTGGAAAAGGTTAGTTCATACATTATTATTATTATAGTATTCCTATAATAGAAATAAAGAATAAAAGCCTGAAAGCAACCTCTCCTCACCCAGTGTCTGTTTTTGCAAATTCTGGTTGTAGTGTTGTTCAGTCTGATCTCCTCAATCTTGTCCTTGTTTTGAGAAGTCATGAATTTTGTTCAGCTTCACTCAGGTAGCTAATGCAAAGTGTTGTTTAGTGTTAAAATGAAGTATAACAACATATTTCATTTCACCTCTCAATGCTGCAGTCATTTTAACCATTATAGCCCAATGTGATAATGACAATATATATGTTCTAGAATGGAACAATGATTTCCTGAGACTGTATGTCTATTTCAAACTGGTGAATTATCTTCTGTGCTTTGAAATTCAGAGGCCTTTGATACCTAACTTAAACATGCTTATCACCAAGCATATGTAGTCAGATGCACGAAAAGTAGGCACACTGTTAATGAAATTTATTTAATAGAATGTAGACAAGGTTAATATACCTTTTTCACCTGACAATATTTTTCTTTCTTCAATACCAAAATTCTGGATTCATGTTCTTTTTTTCAGTGAAAAATATTTTTGTTCTTTTCTTTTTATTTCTTTATTTATTTTCATTTGCTGCACTTTTGCATGAGGAACATTTACATGAAATTTTGGTTGATACAGTCAACCAAGAAGAAATACTATAAAAAATAGCATATAAATAGTGGTCCGCCAAAGCTTACCCAACTCTTACTTGTTTATAAATATTTGGGTGTTTCCAGAGCCAGAGCTTAAAATGTGTTTTTTGTCAGTGGAAAAAAAAAAAAAAAGAGTATTTTTTTAACAAATTTTAATCTTAAATCCTCTATGGAAAAACGGGTCATTTAAAAGAAGAATGTAGAAAGAAAAGAGAGATCTCATCTCACCTTAGCAGTTAACATTCTAATTATCTAAAAATCTAAGCAAATATCTAAGTATGTAATCAAAACCAGTCTTCCAGTAATTTCCCATTATCAATGCAGATATATCCTGGGGACAAATTAAGTCACATATCTACTTTAGAATCGAGTAAATTGCTATCTGGAAAGCCTTTTTATTTCTTATAACTTGAAAAAGAACTTTAATTTGGCTCTGACTCTACCCCTAGAAGTCCATGTCTCTCTGGATCTTCAGTTTATCAGTTCTGTAAAATGAATATAAATTAAATTTCAATCTTTATTTTGTACAAAATATAAAATAGTTTTTAATAGCATTTAATATTTTAGGTTTCAATTGAATTTTAATAAATCCAGAAGCATGGATAGTGGTAGGGGAAAAAAAAAGCATTCTGGATTCTGGACCTTTTTTTTTTTTTCCCCCTCAAATTATGTAACAAACATAGCTTATACACATCTTGTGGTCTGTGAGCCTTTCCCCAGTATGTGTATATCCTGCATGACAGGTAGGCACAGGTTCATATTCATGTTCTCCAAAACTATGTCTAATATAGGTACGGTCTGGCACAGTGTGTAGCACTGTCACATCAGTTATGCACATTCAACCTATGAGGATATTAAAATTGCTTGCAAGCCCACCGTAGGCAAAATTTTTAAGACTGTCCAATACTTAAATATACTCTCTGTTCTTTGGTTCCCTCCAATGACTTGTACAGTTCTTACAGACAAAAAGGAGAAAAGGAGGAGGAAGATAGACAGAACAATAAATACAAATTTCCTTGTCTCTAAATTCTTGAGAATCTGTATCTTCATTTGAGGGATACAGATTTTGTGTAATGGATCAGTCTCTTCTATTTAACATTTTTACTTCTACATAATTTGTAGATTACTGGTATTTTCATAGTGGTCACTTTGTATACAAGAGGCTAGGCCATACAGAAAAATAATTAAATCAGTAGCATGTATTTAACTGGAGAGGACTAAAGCTGCACTATGTCTGATCACAACAAATTTGCAAAATTGTTCATCTGATGAAGAAGAAATCTCTTGTAAGGCTCATGAAAATAATTTTTTAAGTGTGAATTTAATTGGTTATATTGAAATATATATTGCTTAATTTTATTTGACTTATTCTGTTCTAAATACAGGTTAAATATCCTGAAAAAGCATAATAAGCTATTAAAAAAAAAAAGTTACACTTCTACAATTCTAAAAAAAAAAAAAAAAGTAGTAGCAATAATTTTCATTTGGCAGACAAGTTGTCTTCCTAATTTTCACAAGGTTTTCAACAGTCAAATTTCACAAGGTTTGATGCTTTTTAAATGTCTCTTTTATATATTGTAAGTTCCACTAGAAAAAAAAAATCTACCATCATTAAATATAGGAAATGAAGTTTGCATTTGGTCTTATTTTTTACTCAGTTGGTAATTGTGTAGTTCCAGTAAGCAAATGAGTTGCCAGTCAGGAAAAGCAACTCATTCAAAGGAATACAAGCTCACATACATATAGTATGGTCTCAGTAAATGTTGTTATATTCTACTAATTTAGTACCTAAATTTTAAAACAGCAACATTTTATTGAAAAATCATAATAGCACCTTTGTTAACTACCCACAACTGTCGCAAATATTTTCAATCAACATTTTCCTTCATGAAGCTAAGCTGTGTAACACTTTCATTACAGAAAGCAAGTCATTGCAAAACAAGGTTGTGTCATGTTTCATTTGTGAACACAAAACTCATATCAGTTATCTGGCAATATCCATATCACAAGCAAGTTTTTGGTGATGTGTCGCTGTCTCTTCTGGTGAATTTGTTTCCTTCCTTCCAAGTTCTTGAAAATAAAACCACAGTGCCCATCAATTAGTCTGTTAATATCTACCTTACCTAAGGTTTTGTCTAATGTATTTTACATCTTTTCTAAAGTCTTCAGTGGAACAAGACTCTTCTTTGCCCAAAATGCCTATCCATGCAGAAGTATTGCTCCAGCCTCTTCCATTTTGGAAAGATTGCTTTCTGAGTGCACGAATTGCTTGTGCTTAAGTAGCTTTTCTCAAACAGGTTTTCTCTTGGGGTTGAAAGATGGAAAAATAAAAGATTATCTATTCCCTGCTAAGCAAGGAAATCCTTATTTAAACCACTCTAATGTTTGCCGAGGGATTGTTTTTCATTTGCTTCCCTGGACTGCAGGAAATCTCTGGAGACCCTTCTAGGGAAGATTAGGAAAACTATCCCTAGGTGCCCAAAGAGATAGTGAATAGCCATTGAGTTCTCTAAGGATGTGAAATCATCTTCTGTAGAGATAATTTGTTCTACATACTCTCTTTTAAGTCACTCTGAGTGGAACAGATGAGGATGATCAACACCGGCTTGTCATAGATTCTTCTAATTCTGACTTGATGTGATTTCTGTGTCTGTCTCCATAGTCTGTTGTTTACATTTTCAAAGTCTGCTCATTTTTCCCATAAGTTCTGTGCATAAGTCACAGTTTGTCACATCTTTCCCAGCATATCCAGAACTTATTTCTTTTACCTTGAAAATGAAAATTGTTCTTTTTCATTTTGCTTTCAGTACATTTTTGTAATACAAAAAATACCTACCTAAGTTCCACAAATTAAAAAAAAAGAAAAAAATCCTACTCTCTGAGTAGACAGAGATGGAAGTTACTAATGGTGCTTCAAAGAAGACTCTCACAGCAGTAATCATAAAGAGAACATGAAAAAGATTGAGAAAGGGAAGTAGATGTGAGGAGAAATTATATGCAAAACCATAACAGTATTTGTTGAATCTATCAAAGGAAAACAGTTGTTTTGCATCAGTACTTGATCAGTGGTATGGTCTACCTTGTTCATGGTGCTTGAAGAACATTTGTAAACATTGTTTGAAGTTACACTACTGCTAAAGCAGTCTGTAGAGACCATTATAGAGCTTTAGCTTTAGTTTTCCAAGCTTTAGGCATGTTATTATTTTTACTGGATTTTGAAACAAATAATTGATCAAGATGAAACTATTTTCAAGATTTTTTGCCTGTTCAGATGTTGACACCTGATTCAGTTAGCTGTCAAACCATGCACAGAGGAGTGAGGATTTCAGAGATCTCTAGGTTACATATGCACTAGCATTCATGCTTGATCCACTCAGGAATCCTAGCTGCCTTCTGGGACCTGTGTGCTACCTTCTAATCCCATTTTGATGCCCATTTTGATGCCTAGAGCATCTCAGATGCATATTCGGTGTCAGTAGGTCTTCTAGGATAAGATACATATCATCACAGAGAAGTAGGTGTCTAAAATAGGCCAGGTGAATGACTACCAAAAATGTTTCTTTTTCTGCCCATATTAAAAAAGAGTCCTTGAATTACTAGTTCAAATATAGATATCTGCAGTTTAAAAATCTAAAGTTAGATAAATACTAGCTTTGTTGTCACTGACTTAAAAATCACTGACAAACTGACTACTAGGAAAGAAACAATTGTATAAATAGTGCACTTTTGCTAATCCTACTTAAAAGCGCTTTTTTTTTTTATAAAATGTCAGTAAATGCTCTAGAAAAACCTCAGCATTCTATAAAATCTACTGAGATGATACCTTTTTTGATTTTTATTTTTCCAAGGAAATAGATTGTTTAAAGTCTACTATGTTCTTTAAGAAGATGCTACTATAAATTATTTTGGATTGCAAATTGTGTTACTAAGGTTATATTGACTATATGGTATTTATTTTTTTTGGCTATATCTAATTTTGTAGGAACTGAGAGTTTAATAGAATAGAGTGATTAAAAAGAACCATATTATATTTCTAAGTAGATTCAAATAGGCCTGGGCTGAAATTATGATGATCATACATCAGATAAGGTGTATATAGGTACACACATACACATATATTTACATACACATATATATACAAACACCATTGCACCACTATATATTGAAGGCAGTGAGTCCAGAAATATGGAAGAGAAGGAGAAGCTGTCCTCCAACATGAAAGTTAGTAATTACAACATTCACTCACAATGCTCAAATTCTTTTCAGGTTTCCCTCTTGTTTGAGACATTGATCTACACTTTCCACTCATAGGATGAGCATGCTAAAGTCCAAACACAGAATAATGTACATAAGCATCTCTGTGTGCAGGAGTGACTAGTCTTTTGGAGGGGAAGGTTAAACGACAAGAGGAAGAAAGGGAAACAGACAGACCTATAAATAGAAAGAGAGGCACTGAACAGGAATAGAGCAGCCTTCAGTGAGAACAGATATGAGAGAACAGATAGGCAGCTCTCTACTGAGAACTGAGGAGGGTCAGCTATGACATAGTAATACTACTATTTTATAGCACTTCCATCAAGTCTCTAATGTCTTCTTATCTTCTCTTTATAGAACTGACTCACAAAAATTAAAAAAAAAAAATCTGCTGAATTTCTTAACAGATTACTTTATACAGAAAAATTACTTTATACAGAAATAACTTATCAGATCAATTATGTTCTTATGTTGTTAATGTCTCTATTTTTCACATGAGCTCAACCTTCAGATAAGAAAACTCTTCTGGAAGCTATTGTGAAGTCCTTTCCATCATATTCTGTCAAATTACCTTCTTACTCCACAAAATACTTCCTTCTGTATTAAAGGTCTTATCCAAACAAAACATGTCAGTCATCCTGGATTGTTAGGAGACTTTTTGTGGAAGATTGATATTTAGCAGAAATTAGATTCAGAACACAACTCTCAGTTCACATCAAGTGTTCTCAAGCTGATTTAGACCCAAAGCACCTAATGTCCATGAAATATTCTATTCCCTTATTACCTCTATTCTTTGTAATTCCTTTCTAATAAAATGACAAGTTAAAACAAAAAAAAGAACTTTTTTTTTTGTCTCCAAAACACTTTTTTTCCCCAATATTATAATATGATTCCAAAATTATTCAGGGTTGCTGAAGTGATGTTTAAATGAAGAGATTACAGAAAAGTGAACTGGAAAAAATGTATAAGGGCAACATTAAATATCAGTATCCCATAGATTGCATTAATATTTGATTGATAATTTCATTAGTAAAATTAGTTTACTGCTGAATAATATTTTCTGTCCAGAATATTTTCTACACATTGTTTAAAGATCAGAACTCTTTCTGTTTAACAAATTGTCAAAAGTTTAACCTGTCTTTATGGCAGCTAATAAGGACAATTTGGTTCAATCTCTCAAACAGCTGAACAATTTTGGAATCTTAATTTCTCTTTTTCTTTTCATTTAAACTTTAGGTATATTCACTCTTACTTGCGGCTGATGGACATACTCCTATACAGAACGGGAATTGTGCACTTTTTGTGCATGTACGATAAGCAATGAGTAATAAAATATGCACTATTAAGCAGTTCTCAGTCCTCAAGTCATTCTCTCATATTAATCCAGCTTTGAAATCTCTCCAAATTTGTTTTTTAAAAAAAAAACACCAACAGTTTATCTCCTTGAAGCATACAGCTTATTCTTCTTCAAAAGCAAAGCCCATTCTTGTTTCTCTTCCAGTCACTTTTCATCCACAATTTCTAACTATATTTACTTTTGAGCCAAGCAATTGCAGCCATACAACATAGTTAATTGTCTTCATTATTGGGCTGCCTAAATAAGGCAGAATAAAGATAACAGGCTCACCTTCCAATGTTCTGTTTGAGTATTTTTTAAAAAGCCACATTCAAAATGAATTTACAGTTAACCAATACACAGTTTATTGATATTAATTTATTTATTTATGTTTAGAAGAATTCTCAAATTAATTTATAAGGGCTGCATATTTATCATATATATTACTGAGAGCTGTGTTACAGACTCAAACCACCTGTTTACACTGATTACAGAGAACTGTAATAAGATGACAAGTTAAAATAGGAAAGCCTTCTTTAGGGACTTATTTCACTGTACACATTTTTTCTGTGCCTATTTCTTCATAGTTGATTGACATTTCTGTGAGAAAAAGTAGATAATGGGGCAGATCTTTTGCTGACACTTTTGTTGCAGAGGCAGCACAGCAAGGGTGATTATACAGTCATAAAAAAATTGCCAGACTACCTCCTGTGTCAAAGGACACTTTCTCTGAGTGCCAGGTATGAGACTCTGCCATGACTGAGATCTGGCCCTTCATCTGGCAGGAAGACAGCACGACAGATGATAATAACGGTAGTCTCCTGCGGGCCCAAATTCTCTTACGGACTTTCACTCTTCCTCCTGTAGCACAGCAAGCTGCTTGAAAAGTTGTTAAGGGCATAACCCTGACACAAACTCAATGTTCCATCTCTTGACCAGAATTCTGGAGTAGAATAACATGATGGAATCTTCCTGTGGAAAAAGACAGTTTTAGCTATGAACGAAATTCAAAAGGCTTTTAGGTAAAGACAGCCAGTCCAGGATACAATTTGAAACTGCTTCTTATTGACCCTCTCTCAGGATACATTTTAATTTACATATAGAATTAAAAATAGTCACCTTCTGTGACCAAGCAGGTCATGAAGAAAGATTTGTCCTAGGATCATATCTCAGAACCTAAAAAACCAAAATGTCAGTAAAATTCTGAGTATATACCACATCAAATTCATAACACTTCCTACGTATTTCACGAGAAGCCTAAAGTTATCTTCAGTGTCTTCAGATCAAAAAGATCAAAACCTAAGTAGTATTCTTTACAGATTTTTTTGTAACCAGCAAATATCTTTGGTTGAAACACATAACAAAATTTGATAAACACTCTTTTCTGTGTGATTCTGGAAGATTTTAGCATAGATATGTGTATATATAGTGATAGAATACAAGAGAAAGCTGATGGGGAGAAAAACAGTACATTATACTATTGAGAAAATAGAATTAAAATATAAGAAAAACTTTCATGTTATTGAAAACATTGTATCCTTGACAAAACTCAGGGAAAAAATGCCTGACTGAATTAGCATGTTTTGCTAAAATATATATTACATCTATTTCCTTAAATTTAAATGACATGAGATTTATTTTTGATAAAATAAATTAATAATTAATATTAATTTAATATTAAAATTAATAGTGCCTTATATTGCACATATCCTTTCTTGGTCTGAAGAAACAAACATTATCTTGAATCATGATTTCTTTCTTCTGAATAATATTACTTTGAGTATTTATAGCCTTTTCACATGTCTTGTTTTACACTGACTGCAACAAATTTCAGTCTAAGAAATAGATGTTTATAGTGTTTAGTGTCTTTTACTTCTTCTTTTTTCACATCCTGCAGTGGTGGCATATAGTGTTTCCCTGTATTTGGAACCACACAGGCTGGGGAAGCCAGGACCCACAGTGACACTATGAGCAGTGACCATGAGGTGTCAGTATGGAGTGCCAGTGAAGGCATGTAATCCACCTCATTATCCCATTTTGTTTGACCTTGGCATTTCTTGAGCTTGGGACCCAAAGAACATTGAATGTGTGCAACACCATATATATATATATATATATATATATATATATAAAAGATATATAAATATGACATATAAAATCTCTATAGTAATTTTAAATGCATTGTCCAGGCTTTTAAAATTAGTATGGACGACGAGTGCTATTATTACAAACAGACTAACAACTATGTGTTTTATTTTGATATGTTTAATCAAATTTTAACTAGTTTAGAAGTAATTCTTAGCATCATTAAGTATGTTCCATTTTGCCCAAAAGAACATTTTGAGTATAACACTTGGATTTATTGATGAAAAATAGATATTAGTGACAAGAGCAGACATTAAATTCAACAAGAAATAGGATTATGAGCTGGTCCAGATATATATATACACACATTTACTCATTTATATGAACTGTAATGCCTGAGGACACAATTATGAAGATATGTGTCCAGTGACATTTGAGATGCACTGGCATTTACTCTTTGGCTTGCTTCTGCCATTACAGAAAGTGCTTGTCTTTCCAAAATACAGTGTCATGCATGCCAAGTCTACATAGAAATCTTTGACACTCAGAGTGTCTGAATGTGCAATAGATGTCACTGTTGGGGACACTTTTGGCAACTGAATCAAGCTTGAAGTTTGCCCTGGCTATAATTGGAGCTTAAATATGCAGCTCACGCATGGAAAACCTGCATTTAAATATGTATTAACTACATATTTGCAAGAACTACTAAGATTTTTTAGGAAATTACTGATGATTTTTAAAATTGCACTGTTGAAAGCAGTATGTAACATTAAAAAAATGCAGTTTTACTTGCTTCCATCTTTCAGCCAGAATATTTCTACCTGTACACATCTCTGAAGATAATGGCTCCTCAGCTCCGAGAGAGCTCTCAGAGAGAGGCTTAGATAGAAAGAGATGCTAGGTGGTGGTTAGCACTATACTTACCTGCTCCAAAGCCCAGCTCCAGGCAAGGTCATAAGAGATGTTACCCCTCAAATCTAGGATTCACATGGAAAGGCAGGGAAAAAGAATACATCAGCTCATCTCACCACTTTCAGTTGGGAAACTCACATGGATAGGAAGCCAAAACTTATGTTTTGTAGACCCAGCTCCCACACATAGCTTTTGGATAATTCTGAAAATTAGTGGTTAATGATAATTTGTGTCAAATAGCACAAGCCACATTTGTATAAACTGGAATACCTCTCTGTAGAACTCCCTGAAAGTGTTCACTCAACTGAACACATGCATCACTCTGGAAATCTTATATTTTATGTAGCTTATTTAAATCTTGGATAAAATGAAATTTGTAAGACTAAATGATGTCTTCTGCAGCAATGTCTTCTATCATCCATATGTGGCACTGTGGAACACAACCAAAAGGTGGCAGCACTGCATCCAGCAAACACATTTGGGTCTCTAGTTTCGCTGTTGGAAAACTTTCATTAATTATATTTAACATGATTTTAAATCTACTTTTGTGTGACTGGGTCCTATCACTGTTGTGTCTGATTAACTATGAAGAACAAGAAGCAAAAAATCCTTTGAAATTCCTTCTTTTCTTTTCATTATATATATATGTGAGCTTTTGTTTATCATTCTGTATTGAAATAAAAGACTATTGACTGTAGTCACATAGACTTGAGCAAAGCCAAACTACCAACCAATACTTCTTAGTGAGTCTAGTGAGAGCTTAATTTAACAAAATGATATAAAGTTCTTGCAGAGGTATTCACAACAATTCAAATTTAAATTTTCTATAAGGTCTTTAAAATTCTCCATTATTTTCACAACCCTTCAAAAGTCTAGAATAAGTTGTTTTGCTGTACTTGCACTTATTCATTATTTTTTATTGCACGCTTTTTTTTTTCCTAAATATTTCACAGTGCCAAATAACCTAACCCTCCTAGCTTTACTTTTGGATACTAGTAGTCTCATCATCTACTCCACATAGATGCTAGTTTACTCTTATGAGGTCAATTAACACATTTTGGTTCTGTGAATAGTTCACTGCAGGAACAGCAGGAGCAATTCCCCTTTAGGGAATATGGATAAGCCCTGGCTGGATTTAGTTTTCTGTGACCTATGCAGTTGTAGTATATGTCTATAGCAGACTTTGAATCCTCAAGTTCGCCAGTGACTTCTCACACCTTGTACCACATACTGTTATTTCAAGTTTAAACAGCACTCTTTTGATCACAGCTCAGCTGATATAATCATATGATTTCAGATCCTGTGAAATGGAGAAACAAATATGTTTTCAGAGTAGCAAAAGACTCAAAGAGGTGCAGGGTCAAGTGCTTTGGACATAGTCAGCTTTCTCAAATAGAGCTGCCCTGAAGCCATACGATCACCAGCCCACACAGCACAAGTTGGCCCAGTGGCTGGCAACCTGATGCTGGTGGAATATAAGCCTCAAGTTAAAAAAAATAAATCCAAAATATGTTGATAGTATACTTGTGTGCTCAGTTCCCTCTTTCTCTCCATACTCAAATACAGATTTTTTTTTTTTTTTTCAGTCAGGCAAATAAAAGAGTAAGGTGAATGTAGGGGATCAGAGATTCTTCAGAAAACCCCAGAGGACATGCTTAAGTTAAAATGTTAGGAAACTTAGAAACAAAGGAAAGACGCGCAAGTCAAGTTACCTGGTAAAAAAATGATTAAGTCTGAATAGGTTAGAAATTCCACATTCCCCCATATCAGTTAAAATAGAGGTGACAAATGCTGATCTTTATTTCCAAGGAAAGAACTGATTCTTTAAAAATCACTGCCCTCTGGAAAATAAATAAATAAATATTCACTGTGTTCATTCTTCTGGTCATCAAAGATCAGAGAAGCAGGAAGCAACTTGAGTTCTCCAAAATCTCTGCAGGGAGACGCAGAAAGAGGAGGGCTATTTGAAGTACTATTTTGGCCTTCCCTGATTTAAAGTTTTATGAGTGCCAAAGAAGGACAATGCTGAAAGTTTCAGATGGCTTTTAAAGAGGAGACAGAAGTTAGCTTGACCTGGAGCAGAAGAAAAAGAAACCCTGAGAAGGAAAACCACAGGTGAAGCCAGGAGAGCAGAGATAAAAGTGTGATTCATAAAAGTTAGTTTTATCACAAAGAAGCTGATTTCACTGGATACTTTCCATAGTTTTTGGAACTCGATTGTTTAAGAGTGTAATTCAGAAAATCTAAAGCTGGGTTCATATTCTGAATTACCTGTTGGAGTTACTTGACTCTTGCAAATTACTATAACAAGATTCTGGGAAAGTTAGTGCCTTTGGGGTAAAGTTCATCTATCTATCTGTGCTCACTGTGAAGTCTTTTTGAGTTCAAGAGAAAGAAGAAATTCAAAATTTTAGATAGCATTGAAAAATCAGATTTAAAAAATTGGTGTTCTTAAAAACAAAAGCATAGAGAGCAAAATATATTTATTTAAAATTTAAGCATGGTGAAAGTGCTGAGGATGTTATTGTTCAGAGTAAAATGCAATATAAAAAAACCCACAGGGCTTCTCTAACTTTTTTTTTCAATCTTTTGATCCACTCAAATACTTATCAAATGAAGAAACAACCCTTCACACTTCAAATTCCTTGCCAGCATGTGGAGATGGTAGGAGGCTGCCACTCTTCTTCTGGGATTGTTATGCAAAGTGAATTGTTTGTGGAGAACTTGAATAAGCAATCGTAAAATTTAAGCATTGAAGTATTTAGCAGAATTTGATAATTGCTACAATGCCACAGAAAAAGCAAAATCAAGAAAATTATTCATACTCACATATTTGCATAATATTTTTGACAAAAAAGATGTCTATGAGTTCTACTCAATGGACAAATTTCAAACATTTATTTAATCAATCTTTTTAGTCTATTTGTAGACACTTTCTCTATTAAATAGAGAAGATAGGTTTTCACAATCCTAGTGATTTTTTCTTGTTATAAGTTTTCACCTGGTACTTCTAAATGACATACTTGACTTGTAAAATTTAGGTTGTAGCATTTGCAATTTTGACGTGTTTATATAAAAGAAAGAATAAAGCACTCTCGCACACATGAGCAAGAATTTTTGATTTGAAGGAAAGATTCAAGGATCAGTTAACTCCAGGAAAGTTATGACTATGCAAGTGATATTGATTCATGTCATTAGTCTCCAAAAACTAAACTAATCTAAGCTTACTGCCCCATAGTAATTTTACAGATAAAGGTGACTAATGAATCATAAAGATAGCTCATTTTCTAGAAATTCTCATGTAAATATAGTGTTTTAACTTATATATGATTTGCTTTGCATATTGCTGTGTTCTCAATTGCAATGATGTAGCTTATCTTGAAAAAGAAGTGTAATACAAGCTTGCAAGAGGAAATGGAGAGTGGAACAGCCAGTCTTATCAATCTGATAAGGTGATCAGCTTATGTTTATGAATCCTTGTCAATCTAGCTTCATTCCAGATAAGGAGACTTGCTTTCTTAAAGATATCTCTTTTTCTGTTGTGTTTTGTTTTGTTTTGCTTTTCACATCCATAAACTTAAAAGCTATCACTAGATGAAACAGTGTGATTTTCTGCCGAAGAAAAATGAAATACCTTGTATTTCTTTTAAAATGCTGATAGGATATTTACGGAATTTGAATCAAGGAGTTCAAAGTAAAATTTATCTTATTATTCACTACTGAATAAAATCTTAATTCATAATGTGTTCTAATGTGTTCTAAGAAAATTCTTTTCTTACCTAAGCACACCCAGATGGAATAGAAACACTGTATCTTTAAACTTAGAAATTATCTCACTCTGTATTTTTTTAAAGTTTTGTAATTTTAGAGTTTATTAAAAGTGAGTCTTACAACTATTCTCTAAAGGAAAATTTAGCTTTCTGAATTTCTCTATAGAGATTTGAATTAAAAAACATGTAGTCTATAAACATGCATACAACAAATATAACTAAAAATGACATCTAAGTTTAAAGCTATTAAAAATTTAGGCAAAGCTACTTAAGGCAATTAATGAACCTGCTAGTACTGCAAATTTTGATATATGTCTGTCTGTTGCAGTGCATTAAAACTGTCCTCACAGAATTGTTTAAAATTTTGACTTTGATACCCTAGTTCAGGGAAGGTAGTTTCTCTGACATGAGTTACTCTTTGGTATTTTGTTTTCCTGAGTTTAGTTGTCCCAGCACTTGTCTTCCTGGCAGTGATAGATCCTCATCTAAAAGCCAAAGCCTCTCTCATTTTATGCAGAGACATCTACTTCAATATGAAGCACATCCCCAGAGCACGAATAACTCACTTTTTGGTCTTGCAGGCTTGAATCCCAATATTTCCTTTGTAATACTTGGAAGCATTAAGCTGGAAAGACTACTGCAAAGGGGGAAAAGGTTCTGTGTAGCCAGTCAGAGACAAGTCCTCTGCAGTTCACTGCAAACTCAACGTCTGCACAGAGCAGGATTGAAACTGAGGAAAAGAAACAGTTACCCACAGGTGATGGGTGGTCTTTCCAGCACTGATCAGGGTGGTAAATAGCAAGACCAAATGAGGTTGTTAATGAGACAGTAAAAATTTGTGGTGTTCATGTAAGGATGCATATCTTTCACCTACATGCCTTGTATGATATGCTTCAACACTGATCTATTGGTGTTAAGGAAAAGCCATGACAGTCTGTTGTTTCAGTTACTGCAGTTTAGAAGCAATACAAGCTGCTGACAAAAAAAAAAAAAAAAAAAGATAGAGAAAAAGAAAATTAGTTGAGTGACTGACCAAGATGTTAAGTATTAAAGGAGTTTTATGAAATTATAATTATCTTTTCAGTCAGTGATAAAATGTGTGTTTGGACCATAGTTCACCTAAGAAGTCTTGGAGTTCTAGATTATACAACTGATAATCTGCTTCATTAATGATTAAGGGCAGCTTAGGGGTGGAGTGGGGAGGGAAGGATATTTTCTGATTTTTTTTTTCTCCGATCTCCCTAGTTTTTCTCTTGCATCCAGAAGTGCAATCTTCTGAGGTAAATCATCAATCTACTAAGTACTTGGCTACTGATTTTAAGGACTTTGTTAACATCTCTGTCGTGCAACATATTATAAAAATATGGCTATGAAAATATATTAAAAAATTACTTTCCTCTGACAGAAATAGCTATCTCTCATGTGTCCTGTTAAACTATTGAATAATACATAGGATCATAGGATCAAAATCTCAAGGATATTATGGAAGCTAAATGGTTATGTTGAGTATTAAGGGTTATTGGTACATGGCATATCACGAAGTGGAAGATGTGAGGGGCAACTGGAGATAGATTAAAGAGAATCAACCAAAAATCAAACCTTCACATTCAGAATTTCCTGCTATGAAAATATGAAAGAAGATGACTTTCCTCCAAACAAGAAGATTACAAGTCATGAAAGAGAAACAGAAGCTAATATATACTGAAGAGAAGTAATGCTTTTTCTGACTTATAAAAATTTTAAAGGATTCAAAAATGTAGGTATTGTGGCAGAAGGGAGTGAGATAAGAAAATTGCAGAACAGGGATTAAAGTGGAGAGACAACAGTATCTGTGTAAATCAGGATTGAAAAATAATAAAAAAAATCACAGAAACATATGTGGAAAGAATTAAGTTGTTAGTGATGGAAGGATCCATGGGCTAAAAATGCACCTACAGAATATCTGGTATATACTTTGTAAATCCAGATAGATAGGTTTTAATATCTTAAACACGAATACAAATATATTTAGGACAAATACATTTAGAGAAAGAACTCCATCCAGAAAAATTCAGATGAGTGCTAATGCTGCATAAATGTATTTGCATTTTATAATTCACCCAAAAGTAAAATACTTTTTTAGGACAGTACTTGAGCAATATACATATATTTTATTTTTCTTACAATCGCTTACATAGTTTTTCAGGATCCTGACGAGATCACCAAGAAACTGGCTAAGCAGAGACTTCAATTTCCATTACGCATACAATCTTGGAAAAGACAGAAGCCATTTTATCTCCTACAAAGAGAAATATCAATTATTTATGAATGAGCTAGATTTACTAGGAAGTCAAAATGACAGGACATGTGATGGAAAATACTATGACCACACCTCCTCACCCTTACTCTTCTTTACATTTTCTAGAAGAAATTAACTGATCATTAGTTTTGTTCACTAGCTTAGTTGTAACATTGATGCAATTAAATATTTTATATATTTTATTTACAAATCTGTAAAATGAATTATTGTATTATTTTAACACTCTGTTTGATTCTGAACAAAATAACCTGAAGGGCTACTACTTTACTTCAATTTCACAGTCCTGAATGCTCTAGGCTAGTGAAATTACTGGAAAATAATCACAGAAATCATGTATATTTTGCATATAAATGTTATTCTTATTATAAGAATATATATAACATATTACACAATATATTCTATATAGCATATATAATATATATATTTATGTGTATATATGTGTATATTTCAAATCTTAGGCATTTTGTCAGTAAACACAAGAACACAGTGTAGCAGTACCCCTATGTATCAAGTATATTTCTACCTCATAAGCATGTGATAAGCCTTAGAATGAAATAATATACAAATTTTAGTTTCAAGTCAGTCTTAGTTTGTGTTTTCAGTATCATCTAATAGTATTTTTCCATGAGATGCCTTAGTCTAGGTTCTCTTCATTTAAATCATTTAAAAGGAAATTTTACTAATCACTTATTTTAAGGGAAAATAACTAAGAAGTCATGCCACGATTAAGGTTTACTAAGATTATGGCAAGGGTATATCAAACATTTGAGATGATAATAATTTTAAAGACAGTAAGAAATCCATAAAGAAATTGTTTCCTTCCCTGGTAGTTCCAAAGTTAACTCTGTCTTTATCTCAAAGCCTGCCAGTGTCCTATCCTAGACATTATGTGGTAGAACATTAAATTGGATATAGCTAAGATATGTGCCAAATGACATTTGGTCTCCACATTTCAGCATGTCCCAGTAAATGTATTGCAGCTTATCTACATATAAAGGCTTGATTCAGCTGACTAGCATAGGCAACTACTGCCTCTTAAGATGCCCTCGGGTAGCATATCCAAAATAATTGAATGGGATGACAGATATGATTTAGGACATGTGGGAGACATAATTTTTTGTGTTAGGTTCTGGAGGCATTCAGGGTGCTTCTCAGATGGTACTTCTCAGGTGTCTATATATTAGCAATTAATCATGCCTCAAAAATGAGAAAAGATGAATTCCATTCGATATATTTCAAAAACCCAGTTCATTTCCATTATACTCTGTTCCATAAAATAACTACTTATTTTAAATTTTCACTCTCAGTCGGGGTAAAAATAGGTATTGAGATAATGGCCCTTGTGAAAACCTATGGAAATATCAAAATTTTAATTTTGGAACAAGCTAACATAAATATAAGGGTAAATATCAACATAATATCAGGGAAGATAGAGTACTGGTTGCAGAAGAAATGAGTTAGGAGGCAAAGTAAAAAGTAAGTCTTTATGACAAAATTGAACACCACTTGCAGTGGCAACACCTCTAGATATACTTTTCTTAACAGAGACTTAATTTAATACAACAAGAAAGAAACCTTTCACCTTATTACCTGGTATGTGAAACATGAAACAAAGTAAAGACATTTTCAAACAGCTGGAGCTGCTGAAGAGAGTTATTCAGCAGGGCAGATCTCATCTTCTCTCAGACAGTTTAACAAAACAGTTGCAGTTTCAAGTTAACAGCTCATGTTACCCAGTTCACTCGCTCTGTTTTTTCTGATCACTGCTTTGACAGCAACTAAGGTATTACCAAAGAGCCTGCTTTTATTAAACTGATACATTGTTTTGAAGTGACGGTGCTTTTCACTCATCTTAGCAAATGGACAGCTCTTCTCAGCAGTTTCTGAGAACTGCTGAGAAAAGACAGTATCTTCAAAAAAGTTCTGGATTGATGTTGCTCAGACTCTGGGAGAGTTGTTTTGCCACAACTACAGTCTTTTCTCCATGTCTCGTAATAAACTATTATTATTATTGTTATTATTATTATTATTACTGCAAGTAATAGGAAAACCAACAACACTAGAAAAGTGAAGCTGAATACCTTTATAAAACTTGACTTTCCCATACACTTATTTAGCAGTTAATCCTATATGACCTAAATTATTAGGCTGATGTATCTATATTAGTCAGCTGACTGATGATGGATGAAAATAAAGTAATCAAGTAAAGTTAGATTTAAAAGCTCTTGCAAAGACAACAAAAAAAAAAAGCTTTTCACTGATGCACAAGTTATCAGCTTTAGCAGAGAAAAAAATCTTTCTTTGATATTTTCAAGAGAACATAAGTTTATAAAAAAAATTTCTCTTTGAAACATGGCACGGCTTACAAAAATATGTATGGAAAAATATGGATTTTTAAAAACTCTGTTGATTATCATAATCAAGATTAGAGGAGTAATGCTTCTCTTAACAATCATGCAGTTATCTTAGATGACCAGTCAAGTTCAATGTTCATTTGACTATATTAATTGTAAGACAGTAGACAACAGTAAAAAAAAAAAAATATTGTCTTCAAATTATCCTTCATGTAGAAATAGAAGGAATGCCAGTGGGTGAGTGTGAAAGATTGTGATTGTATTTTATTACACTCTATTCCTATAATAGACACTATAAGGCCTCACACACAGCATTGTTTTCAACAGATCTACACTTCCCTTTACTGCAGGGAGATCGTAGCTGCTCCAGGAAAATCAAGTAAAAAGATGTTTTGGTTTCTAATTTCCTATTTCTTGCAGGTTACCAGTCATAGGTGTTACTGGCCAAGGTGGCATTCATCTTCATGCTTCTCCCCATCTCCAGGAATTTTCCCTCCACCAAGGATCTTCATCTTCTTCTTTATGGAGCCTTTTCTTTTTTTAAGACCAATTTTTCATTTTGGGAACTGTTGGTTTTCAGGCTGTTCTTCCTGGGCCCTCAGGTCACTGGTTTTCACAGTCTAAATAGTATATATGAGAAGAAAAAGTGTGATCTACCACCTAATTAGTGGGTCTGCCTTACATCTCTTACTAACTCAAGTATTTAGGATGTATCCAGGTTTTCAAAACATGCAACAAGCTCAAGCTACTCAAAGTTAAAAATAGAAGAGTAGCAAAAGAAACTTGAGCGCTTGAAAGTTTGGTTTCAGACATTTAGTTCCAAGCACATATGTGTATATATGCACCCTGCACCTGTCCTTGCTAGCATTCAAAATATAAGCTTTTTTGTTGTTGCTGCTGGGCTTTTTGTACTTTTTTTTTTTTGTGTGTGTGTATTCTGTGACACATAGGAAGGAGAATATAGATGCATTGAACTACAGAATGTCAGCCTGTCACTAGTACAGAAAACATCCCCATGGCAAAGACTGACAGTCCTATATTTCAGTTCCTTGAAAGACAACCAGACAAAGCGAGACAGTTGATCTAATACACAGGTGCAGCATAAATTAGGCTATTGGTGAATTCTATGCATGGTGACACGTGACTTTTTTCATCTGAATCTGAGGGTTTCTTGAAGCATGTACTCTGAAAATGCCTATCCTTTCCAATTCTGTCTATGAGATTTGTGATCTATAAATATCCCTTGTGGAAGAATTGTGGTTCAGCTTGGATTGAAAGTAGTTTTGAATGTCCAGAACATGTGTGGAAGTATATTATGTATGGAAGGGACATTATGTGCTTTTATATTGGAAATGGGTGAAAAAGTTTTCCAAAAGCTAATCAGTATTAAAAATATTTAATCAAAGTGTCTAAATCCCTGCATTGGCCAAAAATATATTTTTAAAACTCTCATTCTTCCTATTTCATTTTTATAAAATGTCTCAATATAGATTGTTCCTCCATCCATTATCTGTTCATTAAACTCCTATTAAAATAACAATATTTTTGTCAGTGTGTTACTTGCATTACAAAATAATCTTTGCATTGTACTTTGTAAACTAATTATATTACAAAATAATCTGTCTTGAACAAATATATGTAACTGTATCAGCAAGGAAATCCAGCCAAACATAGAATCATAGAATCATAGAATGCTTACGGTTGGAAGGCACCTCTAGACGTCATCTAGTCCAATCCCTCTGCACACGCAGGGTCACCTGCAGCATGTGGCACAGGATTCTGTCCAAGCGGGTTTTGAAGATCTCCAGAGAAGGAGACTCCACCACCTCTCTGGGCAGCCTGTTCCAGTGCTCTGTCACCCTCACTGTTAAGAAATTCCTTTGCAAGTTCCTGTGGAACTTTTGGTGCCTCAATTTTTGGCCATTTCCTCTAGTTCTATCAGTGGCCACCACTGAGAAGAGGCCAGCCCCCTCCTCCTCACTCCCTTTCTTGACATATTTATATACATTAATCAGGTCCCCTCTCAGTCTTCTCTTCTCCAGGCTGAACAGGCCCAGCTCTCTCAGCCTTTCCTCATAGGGAAGATGTTCCAGGCCCTTAATCATCTTCGTAGCCCTGCGCTGGACTCTCTCTAGCAGCTTCACGTCCCTCCTGCACTAGGGAGCCCAGAACTGGACACATCTCATAGATCCTTTTTTTTTTCTTTTCTTTTGTGGCCACATTGTTTGAAATTCAGGAAACATTGGGAAGACTTTTTTTTAATAATGAAATATTATAATCTAGAGATGTCAATTATATTGCATATCTGATTCCAATACAGAGAGAAGGTATATCAGCTATCTTAAAAATAACAGGAAAACAGATCAGCAAATTTCCATCTCACTGTCAACAGATCAATAGAGTGCTTAATAACATGGCTGCAGAACGAAGGAATTCACCCTAGCATCAGAAAACATATTAGGTTTGAAGCTTTTTTTTTTTTTTTTTTTGGTGGGGGGAAGAGCAGGAAAGGAGAGGAAAGGAGGACTAATCTATACAATGTTATAGTAAAAATGGCATGAGTGTTTCAAATAGAGCATAATCTTCACCAGACACCATATTTCAATGGATTAAAACCTTATAGGCCACAGTTAATTTTTATATGGTAGTACTTCTGTTTCTGCTAGAGCTATTGATGGAGGATTTGAGAATGCTTTAGGAGGTAAAATGCTGGGACCAAGTAACTATTCTGCTTCGGTTTTGGATATTCCTATGGGGCTGTGTTGCTGCAGCTATTCTTTTAATGAAAAATTTAATTTATATTTCATCAAAATATTCCGATAAGATTTTTTTTTAACTGTGCAGGATTACGTAACTGTTCAGTCTCTGCACTGATTACCATGTGTGCTTTGTATGTTATATTCTGTTCACAGCATATGGCTGAGCTGCAAAAAAGGCAACCACCTGCTTGCCTTCCTCTTGGATATCACTTCCTAAATTAAGAGAAACCCTATGGTAGGCATTGCTGTCTTTCTGAATGCAAGTGAGCATGAGTAGTAGGGGGAAATCTTCTGGAAAGCCAGATGGGACTGAGGCATTTTGAAGCAACACAAATAAAGACTGGAAGGCTGCTGAGAGGAGCAAAGGGCAGAAAGGGAGCTGGTTTATAATAGTGGCAAAAAGAAGATCTTTGTTGAGCATGAGAAGACACTTTGTTGTAATAAAGAAATGCCCTGAAAGTTTCTGGACTCAGAGGTAAGTAGAAAGGAAAGCATCATCAAGGAAGGGCAAATGTAGATTTGTTTTCATTTTTTTTTTTCTTCATTAAATAAAGTTTTATTCACTTTCAAATGATGCTTGGTTTAAATAAATTTCCTAATAATTCATTTATTTTGGAGGACAAAAAATCTGGTATTTTGAAGGACACCAGTACAAGAACAGAAAACATGAAAAAGGCATGAGAAAAATCTGATATATTGCCACTACTAGATTTTTTTAATGATTTTTTTTTTTTTTAAGAATTCTTCTAAGTGTGGTGTACCTTGATATATACAAACAGATTTTTGATATATAGAAAAAAAGATAAAATTAAGAGTCTAAATATTGCTTCACATACTTAGTAGATTTCCTACATTTCAGTATGTTTTCCCGCTTTATTTAGGTTTTCATAACATCATAAAAATCTTCCTTTGTAATATTATTAAAAACATGTCTATGTGATGGGAATTAATCACATTTGTAAAATAAAACTTTATTATCTGAATTCTTGTTACGTTTTCAATATTTTTGCTCTCATTGAAAACTGCTTTTCATTTTTCTGCACACTAAGATGAAGTCACGTACTTCTATTAATATGGAAAAAGGAAGCCTATTTAACAGAGATGATGAGAAAACATTTAATGAGGACACTTTCAATTCCTAGCTGGTTATGAATAATTGACACAATTGGTTATAAAATGATGAATTGTGCCTGATATTTGAAGTGGCAAATAAGCAACGTGAATAGCATTAGATCTTGTCTTTGAACTACTAAGGGTCACCTATTTTTATTTTATTTTACTTTTTTTCAGCATGATGTGTCAGTGGTCTTCTTGATAAGGCTGTTCTTCAAGAATTCTGAAGTTCCTGTAATTACAATAATTTGATAATACTTATCTATTTTCCATTGTTACAAGCACATGATGGTAATTTAAATACTCTAAACTAGACTACAGTAATGAGCTCTTCAGGGACTTAAACTTATTCTACCTGAAAACTGAAGCAAGTACAGAATATGTAGTGTAGCCTTCACACCAGCTGATATACATGTTTAGAAAGCACATGATATATTTATTCCTTAGTCTGCAGATTTAACTGTTGGTTTGCATGCTTCATTGAAGAGGCTGATTTTAACTAAATGCCATAAGACTTGACCCTTTGTCATCTTCCCTTCAGACTGAGCTATTTATAATAAAATTTTGAAATGTTTCTGTCCTCTTCTCTACTTCTCTTTAGTAGGTCCAAGTCTGGACCTACAGCACATCAAATCTGCTGAATTTCTCTGTTCAAAAGTTTAGAAAAATAACAGTAAGAAAAGGTTTCATTTCTTTGTATGTGTCTTGTGTGTATTACTTAAATGTGTCCTTGGCAGTTATTCTTGTTTTTATCTTGGGAAAAAGTCTTGAGTTTGGGTTGTTAAATGATTTCAAATATTAAAGAGAAATATCTTTGAAATGGGAAGATCACACTTTGTAATGTATAGCAACAAAGTTTTCTTTGTCTTGTTTGAATCTATCCCCTAACTATCTGTCAGACATATCTGTAATTGTCACAAGCACTCTATTATCTTAGATATTTTATCTCACCAGGGCTTTATTTCACTGTCATTGTCAATGAATGAAGACTTCATTTTCATCTTCAGACCTCTGTTCTAAATCTACTTTTTCTCATAAATCACATTGTCCTTTTCTACGTAAGTTTTCTCTTCTTGCAGGTTGATTCTTCTGATGTGGATGTAAGCAATAATCACAGGCTTCACTGCAGTGAGGCTAAAGTAACTAAACTCTTCAGTTCTGCATTGTTAAGATTGTCTTGTTTCTCTCTCATTAACTATTCCTAATTTAATCTCAGATCTTTCAGAACTATAAATAACTAGAATTTCATGCAGCACTCCAGTTTTACCAAAAGCCTACAGAAAACATGCTTTCTTTATTAACCTCTGGCTTGTCCCAACACCTCTCCCTTTACTGTCTTCTACAATGAAGTTTCACTGAGTTGCTGAACAGTGTTGATGCACAGCATTTGATTCATTGCACAGATCCAATGCTCACAGTTTTGCTGGAAAAATTAAGATATCATCAGAGGACTGATGGATGTAATACAGGACTGATGGAAGACCAGAGTTTTTCTCCTGGAGTAATCAATAGCCAACTAGGATATCCTTTGATACCCTTAAATGGCACTATATTTCTCTTTCTCTCTACTTCCTTCATAGTTACATTTCATCTTTGTCTCTGCTACTCTGTGTTATTTAGGGCATTTAAGTTATTTTTATTCTTATTTCATGAACTGCAGAAGAACATCCTTAACACTTCTGAAACCCAATTAAGCACTTCCCAATTCTGAATGATTTCATATAGTGAAATACTGAAATATCATCATTTTTCTTTTCTTCCTTGCCTTCTCACTTCCCTCTCTTACAGCTGATTCCCTGGGCAGGAATAACAAAGGTACCAGTACAGATTAGGGGTTGACCTGCTGGAAAGAAGCTTCACAATGAAAGATCTGGGAGTTCTGGTTGACAACAAGTTAACCATGAGGCAGCAGTATGTCCTTGTGGCCACGAAGCCCAATGCAATCCTGGCCTGCATCAGGAGGAGCGTTGCCAGAAGGTCAAGGGAGGGAATCCTGCCCCTCTCCTCAGCTCTGGTGAGGCCGCACCTGGACTACTGGGTGCAGTTCTGGGCTCCCCAGTACAACAGAGTCGTGAAGCTTCTAGAAAGGGTCCAACACAGAGCAACAAAGATGATTAAGGGACTGGAGCATCTGTTGTATGAGGAAAGACTAACAGAGTAGGGCCTGTTTATCCTGGAGAAGACTGAGAGGAGATCTGATCAATATGTAATCAATATGTACAAATATCTGAGGACTGAATGTAAGGAAGATAGGGCCAAATGCTTCTTGGTGTTGGCCAGTGATAGGACAAGGGGTAATAGACACAAGTTGAAACACAGGAAGTTCCATTTCCGTGTGAAGAAAAACTTCTTTGCTGTGAGGGTGACAGAGCTCTGGAATAAGCTGCCCAGAGAGGTTTTTTTTTTTTTTAAAAAAAAATTGATTTATTTTCACTAACTGTTTAAAGTATCATATGAGTACTATTTACAGAGAGATCTACTTAGGATATAGGTGTAGCAGTACACACATAAGAAAAAAGTTAGTTCTTCTGTTGTTAACTGGAAATCATTTAGACTACAGACCAGCTACAAGCAGCCTCTACAAGCAGACCACCTAGAGGTGACATACTGAGTTCTGAATACTTGAGATTACATACACACGTAAAACTATAATAGTATCTGAACATGCAGAAAAACAAGAAAATAGTTGAAAAATTACATGTGTTTCAATAGAAATATAATGATTTCATTTCTCAGATTCCCACAGAACAATTTTGTCCTCATAATTTCTGTTAAGTGTAGTATGTATAGTATGTATCTTTTGGAGCTTCATTTAGTACTGCTCCTATGCATCACATTTTATTTAAAAGCTTTCTACTACAATAAACAAATAGTCAATATTACCATTTTATATGCAGATTTTGGGATGTCTTTATTAAATTCAATATTACAGAAAGAAAAAAAAAAACTTTTTCTTTCATTCTTCAATTTTGCATATGTCCTCTGTTTTTGTATTTAGAATGGAATTTAGTTTTTACTAAAGAGCCCAAGAGAGGCAGACTGTGAAATGTTTCAGATACAGATACTTCCCATTTTACATTACAGTGAAGTCACATTTCCCTACCTGACAGCAAAAAGTTTGTCTCCAAAAACTTAATTCTTAACTTTGTTAAAATGTACAAAGGGTAAAAAATGCAGGAGTGGTTCGTTCTAAGAACAATTTGTTTCGGCTTCTCTCTTCTAAATCTCTTATATTTCTACTTTGCAACTGGAAGAGAAAGAGGAAAAGGCTATACCTTCAACACTCTTTCCTCTTTAATCTCCTTGATCTCAGGGTCAATTATTTCCCATTTTCTACTGCTAGTAATGTCATTTTATGGGAGTCCGTTATCTTTTTTTAAAAAAACACTATTTACTATTATTAATAATTCAAAAGACAACTGCATGGACTGTAATGATGTGTATTGAAGGGAAAAGAATGTAGTGAATTCTGGGTTAGAGCATAAAAGATAGAAGGTATATTGAACATATGTGAAAACTCTCATTAAAATATCTGTGTAACTTAGAATTTGTCTGTAATACACTGGGATATGTCCTTTCTCCTTTCATAATACTCCACTTTCATAGACTGATATTCACAGATCTATGTAGCCAGCTGTTCACCTGCCACCAAAAAAAAAAAAAAAAAAAAAAAGGCAAGCTAAATTATTTTTCCTTGTTTTTTTTCTGGTAATTTTGATACTTGAGGCCTCAAACTCCAGTTTATCTGGAGATGGGTCAGAATCTTGAATTCAGTATTTAAGTCACATTTTCTAAGTTAGTCTGTTTCAAAACTTACTTCAAAACTCATTAAGCTTTTTTAATGAGTTACTGGTAACTGATAAGACCATCCAATTTCTTACAAATATTTTCTACGTGTTCCAACTAATGGATTTCTTCCTTTTGCTTAAAATGCTCTGCATGTTCTGCTTTTTTTTCATTCTTTCTTTTTCATATTTTAAAATTAATGTATTATTAAAAAAAATGCTTGAGATACTTAGAAAATATACTGTGCTTTATAGTCAGGCAATCTTGAATAGTTTTTCCTGTTATTAGTCAGAAGTACTTCTAGATGTATGGCAAATTCTCTTCTGATCATTTTGTCTAAGTGAACTAGCTACTCCAGAATTAAACATGTTCTTCCAGTACTGTTAGACAATCTCAGATAAGATAATTTAGTCACTAAATATGTTTTGCTTTCCACTGGTTCTGAATTTCAGAAATTTAAAACCTGACTTCTTGTTCTGGTGTTCTGTTTTACAAACCGTGTTTTTTAATAGAAACAGGCACATCCTGAAACATCAAGTTATCTGTACCTTCCATCAAGAACTAATAAATCAACATTTGGTTGTCTGTATATTTACTGAATTTTTCTTCTGTATTTCTCCTTTGATTTGTATTAACTTAGCTATCTTCATTTTATTTTCCAGTAAATATTTGCATATAGATTCATTCTTCTCTGTTAGTTACTGATAGGTGAAATAGCCAAAGGATCAAAGAGCTCTAAATCTGCCACTAACCTTTTAAATATCAGTTAATGTCAAGTGAAGGTTTTGTTTTGATGGTAGAACACTAGAATTTGACTTACAAAAAAACCCACCTCTCTATATTTAATCTCTATTAAATATATACAAAAAAGGACTAAAATGTACTTTACAGTGCTTTTCAGATCCATTTTAGTGCCAGCACTAGCATTTATTTGATTAAAATGGACCACTAATCTCAATTTCACTATATATTTTTGTTATTTTTTTTTTAGCACCATCAGATTGTCTGATAGTCTGATATCTCTGTTGTGATAGTTATCATTTAAATAAGAATATGTGCTTTTATATAATTGTGCATTCTTACAGTCTTCATAAAAATTAAATCAATTATAAAAAGCACATCTTACATTCTACATTCTGTTTGTTCATTCTAATTGCTCATTATCTACAGGACTCAGTTCCAGGAAAACCAGTCAAAAATATTTTTACTGTTTGAGCTCCATTTTCCATTAATACAGTTCCACTTTTTTATACAATCTTGTTAAATGGATATCAAAGCACTACTCTTAAGTGCAATTCTTTTCTCCCTATGATGAAATTAACATTATACTGCAAAGACTGTGCAGTACCTACCCTTAACATGTAAGGCTGATGTCAACAAACCAGTGAATTAAATTCTGGGTCTTTGAAAATTTATAGAGCTGCAGGATTGTTATTTAAGTGAAGCCTAATGAGAATTCTTGATTTACCTCAATTTCTTGTATTATACTTGCCTCCAGAGTTGCCAGTTTTTATGAGTTCCATAAAATGTGACGTTGTTTTGTTTAGTTAATTAAAATCTTAGATATCCGTATAGCCTCATCCAAGCATTCATCTTAATTTGGCTTTCCTACCACATTAATTCCAATTGTATTGGCTTGCATTCAAATGTCTTTCATTTTCTAATAGCCTTTTTTTTAGGAAACAGAGCAGTTTATCTTATTAAAGATAATTCTTCTCTCTCATTTATATCTAACAAAATTACAAGCAAGAGCCAGCTCATGAACTTATGCAGCATTTATTGGAAAAGGGAGTGTAAATCTAGAGGGCCTAATGAGGAGATGGAAAGATATTAGATGATGGGGAACAAATGAAAACAAATGGGCTAAAGGAGAAGAATGTAGGTACATAAAATAATTGGGAAATAATTTTAATTGGCAAAAACGTTGTTAACTTCATCCTCAAGAGCCATGAGCTTGCTATGTTGTGCTTAAAGCTCTCATGATCAATACTGCTTCTAGTTTTTCAAAAGTTTTTTATTTCCATAATTTTTTTGCTATCATATGGGGATTTAGCTGTTTATCATGAACATACATAGCTATTAGGCTTATTTCAACACTAAATATTTGAAAAAAAAAATTGCCATTATAATAAAATTACTACCTTGTAATAGAAATTGACAGTTATAATAGTTGCTGGCTTAGTGTGTACTATTGTCTCAATTATTTTAGTGCACTGCTTTTTTTTCTACACACTGTTCTATGAGAAATATCCTTTTAAGCAAATATGAGAAACAATAAACTACGAATGGAGCTGAATTTTTCAGAATATGTATTATTAAGAGCTGTCAATTTTTGCACACATCATAGGGTAAAATTTTCTGATTAGTTATAGCCACAGAAAACAAAAATATATTAGAAATTAAGGGCATGTACATTAAGTGAAGGAATAGATGGGCTAAGAGATATAGAAAAAGGAAATAAAAGGAAATAGAAGGATATCTGTAATTAATTTGTTGCTAGGAGTCAGTAATTCCATGATGTACACTTTTTCGTGATTAATTACAGCAAACCTATTGCATAATATCTAGTCATCAAGTGAAAGTCATATATAAAAGCTCAGAGAGGAAAGGAAGACAATTTTTAATTCTTATATTACATTGTTCAGAACAAGTGTGAATCTATTTTTTTTTTCACAAGACAGTAGAGGAACCCCAAAAACATGGAATTTAACGTAAGGATATTCTAGTTTGATAAAAATGTTATCTCAAATATACCTGTGATCATTCTTAAAGTAGCTGTTAAATAGAAGCATAGAACATGTGCTGTTCTAGTAAATGCTAAGACAAACTAGTAAACCAAAATTATAAACCTGCCTTAATGCTGTGAGAATGAAAAGAGAACTCATGCCACCTTTCCTAAGCATACCAAGAAGCTTTCCTTTATTACAGGACATAAAAATAAAAGGCAGGAGGGAGACCCCTCTACAAGATAGATCCATCTGCTTCACAACCAGTCTGTGAAGCTACATGCCAAAATTAGCATGTCACCTCCCAGCAAGTCATAGAAGTATTACTAATTAAAATATTATCAACATGTCAGACTTGATTTTAATCAAGTAATTGCTAGTGCTGGCACTAAAATGGATCTGAAAAGTACTGTAAAGTACATTTTAGTCCTTTTTTTTCTTCATTTTTTGACATACAGAAGAAAAATGTTTTATATCAAAAAAGGTCTGTTAGTAAATTTGAATTTATTTTCATTGTGTGACAATCCCACTAGAAATACAAACTTAAGAAAATAGATACTGAGCTACCACATAGCTGGAATTAGGAGCAAAGACGACTTCTATCTTAATACTTTAAATAGTGCCATTAAATTTAAGTACTCTTTTGAAATTAATTCCTCTCTGAAGGACTTCTGTAAATACTACAAATATTTAGAAATATAAAACAACCCTATTCTACAACAGTTGACCTAATCCTAGAAGTTTTGTTTAAGGTGTGACTGTTTATCATTTCACCGATATAAAGTACAAAGAATCAATATACATATTTCAGCAGAAATGTAAGAATTTTTTTTGGTAGATTAGATGCATAGACTTAAGAAACTGATGTATAATGTAAAGAGTTTGATTCTAATGGTGAAATATGACATAGAAAATGTTAGATACATAAAATTTATGCATTCTAGTAACCCAGATGCCTAAGATTAGTTAAATGAATTGAAGTAAGGAGTGGGACTCATCACCAGATTTTAGACCGAAATGTGTTAATATGTAGTTTTATAGGTGTGACTCAGTTGCTGAAACACAGGCATATACTGTGATGTGAGATGCCATGAAGTATCTAAAGTATTTGAAAGAAGCTGATAGTATGGCTGAGGACATGTATGCTTTCCTGGAGTAGCATGCGGAAATTAAATGGGATATGACAGAGCATCTCATAATGAGCACTCCTTTTTAGATAATTGAATTTTGTCTTAAATCTTCTACCAAATTAGTAGTTTAAACACCTAGAGTAGGGTTCAAATGATTAAACTGAGGTTGATTAAAGACTCTGAGATATTTCGATCAACACTGTAAGTACCATCTGTCTGATGTTACCCTGGGTTATGGTTAACCTCGATCCTTGTAGATCAGCAACTGTGGGATATTCCGGTGCATTTCAAATAACAGAAGGCTCTATATTTAGGTAGCTGACTCTCCTTCTCAGCTTAAATGTAGATACTTACATTTAACTATATAAGGTATGATCTATTGCCTAAGCTTAGGTGTCTAATAAGATGTCCATTTAGGACACTGAACTAACTTCCAAGTGCAGAATTCATTTGCTGTATTATACCTCTAATTTTACCCACAGATTTAGCTTGCTATAGTGTTGACAAAATGCTTACAGCTGATTCCCTGGACAGGAATAACAAAGGTACCAGTACAGATTAGGGGCTGACCTGCTGGAAAGCAGCTCCACACTGAGGGATCTGGGAGTTCTGGTTGACAACAAGTTAACCATGAGGCAGCAATGTGCCCTTGTGGCCAAGAAGGCCAAGGTGATCCTGGCCTGCATCAGGAGGAGTGTTGCCAGAAGGTCAAGGGAGGGGATCCTGCCCCTCTCCTCAGCTCTGGTGAGGCCGCACCTGGAGTATTGGGTGCAGTTCTGGGCTCCTCAGTACAACAGAGACGTGGAGCTTCTAGAAAGGGTCCAACCCACTGGGTTGGGATCCTCTAGTACCTGCGGAGAGAATATAGGGACGAGGGGCCAAACTCTTCTTGGTGGTAGCCAGTGATAGGAAAAGGGGTAATGGACACAAGTTGAAATACAGGAAGTTCCATCTCTGTGTGAGGAAGAACTTCTTTGCTGTGAGGGTGACAGAGCCCTGGAACAGGCCAGAGATCTTCAGAACCTGCCTGGATGTGACTCTGTGCCACATGCTGTAGGTGTCCCTGCTTGAGCAAGAGGGTTGGACTGGATGATCTCTAGAGGTCCCTTCCAAATTAACCATTCTTTGATTCTGTAATTCTTCTTGCCATTAATATTAATCCTGAATTAGCAACACAGAACATAAGTAAGAAAGAAATAAAAATATAGTGAGCTTCAAAAATAAATGCAGGTACTTACATGCACTTCACAAATAGCTCATGGGGATATAAAACAATTTTTAACAATATTCTGTCCTATGTAAAATTCACATAGGTCAAACTTCCTAACTACCACGGACCTAAAGAAGTACTAAACTCACTAAGACATTTTAGGAGTTACAAATGTGATCCTTAATCCCTTCTTGATTCCAGTGAGAGATACCCAGGCATGTTAAGGAGAAACTATATAAAGCATATTTATTTGTTCTGGAACAGAATATAAGCAAATGCAGCAATCTGGTGGTACCTACCTTTCCTGAATTAGCCGTTGTACATTTTCCCAGTTGTCTTAGACACATGACTGGGTGTGACAGATCCCCCTTCCACCTGATTTTACAAGCCATCTAGGATCACTCAATTTTGTCAGACTATCAGGGAAGATATCAGCACAGGAAAGGGAGATATTACTCAGAATCTATCAGAGACCCATTCCTCTTTTTAGAGGCAGCTTCAGGCAAGATGAAACAATATATGACTATTCCAGTAGCATAGACCTGTATGTGGGAGCAACCAAATTAATTCATCTGAATACAATTCAGCTCTTTCAGACAAATAATTTTAGGAGATTGACTCTAAAAGTATCATATGCTCTCTTTATAGAGAGACAGAAAATTTGAATAGAACTTAGTTGTACATATTAAGCATAAAGTATCATTTAAGATATTCTAGCAGATCTTATCTAGCCTCAACCTACTTGCAGGTGCAAAAGGTGCAGTCTCTTAGTGCTCTTGAGAGGTACAGGAATATTTCAAGTAGCTCCAGATGTTTCCGTGTGGGCAACCAACCTAATGAGCTCATTATTTGTTAGTAGTCTTACTGATAGTCTGCTGGTCTCACTGTATTTCTCCTTCTGGCTCTTAATTTTTTCTCCTCTTAAGAATACTAATCTTCATGATTTTTATTTTTCCACATCATTTTAAATCTATCATTATGCTCTACAGTTATAATTTGCATCCAAGATCAAGACTTGAGACACTTTGGACTCGGCGGTGCCGAGTCCAGCTGGAGGCCTGTGGATAGTGGTGTCCCCCAGGGGTCAGTCCTTGGTCCGGTCCTGTTCAATTTATTCATTAACGACCTAGATGAAGGGATGGAGTGCTCCCTCAGCAAGTTTGCTGATGATACTAAGCTGGGAGGAATAGCTGACAGCCCTGAGGGCTGTGCTGCCATCCAGAGGGACCTGGACAGACTGGACAGCTGGGCGGCGAATAACCTCATGAAGTTCAACAAGGGCAAGTGTAGGGTCCTGCACCTGGGGAGGAATAACCCTAGACATGCCTACAGGCTGGGGACCGACCTCCTGGAGAGCAGCTCTGCAGAGAGGGGCCTGGGCGTCATGGTGGACGACAAGTTGACCATGAGGCAGCAGTGTGCCCTCGTGGGCAAGAAGGCCAATGGGATCTTGGGGTGCATTAAGCAGAGCATCTCCAGCAGGTCGAGGGAGGTGATTCTGCCTCTCTACTCAGCCCTGGTGAGACCGCACCTCGAGTACTGTGTGCAGTTCTGGGCTCCCCAGTGCAGGAGAATTGTGGAGCTGCTAGAGAGAGTCCAGCGCAGGGCCACAAAGATGATTAGGGGCCTGGAACATCTGCCCTATGAGGAAAGGCTGAGAGAGCTGGGCCTCTTCAACCTGCAGAAGAGAAGACTGAGAGGGGATCTGATCAATGTATATAAATATCTCAAGAGAGGGAGTGAGGAGGAGGGGGCTGGCCTCTTCTCAGTGGTGGCTTGTGATAGAACTAGGGGAAATGGCCAAAAATTGAGGCACCAAAAGTTCCACAGGAACTTGAGGAAGAATTTCTTAACGGTGAGGGTGACAGAGCACTGGAACAGGCTGCCCAGAGAGGTGGTGGAGTCTCCTTCTCTGGAGATCTTCAAAACCCGCCTGGACATCACCCTGTGCCACATGCTCTAGGGGCCCCTGCGTGTGCAGGGGGGTTGGACTAGATGACCTCTACAGGTCCCTTCCAACCCTAGCCATTCTATGATTCTATGATTCTATTTGTTGTAAGAGAGTCTTTAATCAGCCTTATCTCTACTTGAGATGAACTCAATAACTACAGTAAAGAATATCTGCTTTTATTAATATACCTGCACTTTGAGGACATATGTGTCAGCAATTCATAACATTCAAACTGACTCAGTCATTGGAGACATCTTTAATTAAGTTGACTTAATTTATACCATTTGGATAAAATGAAAACATAGATTAAACAAGCACGGTTCTCTAAAGCCATGTGACACAGGTTAAGAGTGTCAGGACTTTTGAAGAGGGCTTCTAGGATACCTTAACACATCTGAAAGGCCATCGGATGCCTAACTGAGTTGAAGGCTTAATTTTATCTGCCTACAGTTTAGAAATAAATAATATTGTAAAGCATAGTGTTGCTGAACAGCTTATAGTTGGACTCGATTATCTTGAAGGTCTTTTCCAACTATGATGATTCTATGACTCTATGTCCATATACTTACTCACTTAATATGTTCCTAAGGTCTTCAGGTTAATGAATATGTAGGGAATTAATATTCGAACTACTGAGATACTGCTCTGGATATTACGCTCTGCTTCAGTTCAGAAGCAGAGAGTAATAAAGAGCAGTCCAGACTTGATTTTTCTAAGTTTAAAAAAAAAAAGTTTGGGTTTTTTTGTGTGGTTTTTTTTTTTTTTTTTTTTTTTAGAACTCATATTTTAGGATTAAAAATTGTGAATTGTGAGATAGATGAAGCAAAGACTTATGTATAATGTGGTACCTGGAGGTAATCTAAGTATTCTTTATTTGATTGATGTAGTCTGAAGAAAGAAGAAAGTCAATATATGTCAATGAAAAAATGGATATTGTAACATGTCTGTGACTGAACTCAAGTGAAAAGCGTAGAACTAAACAGTTATCACTTACCACATTTTTTTTATTATTTTTTTTCCCAGGATCTTAAAATAAAAAGAAACAGCTATCTTGCCTTCTGATTTTATTGCAGCAGTTACTATTTTTGTTAAAATTAAATGGCGGAACAAATTTAAAGGATGCTACTTAGGAGTGATTAGTGAATCACATTTAAATGCCTTCAGATGGAATAATAGCTAGAAAAGAAGGAACTTTACAATAATACTTTTGGAAATAATTGTACTAATTATAAATGAAAATATATTTTGCTTTTCTTCACCTAATGAAACTGTCAGATAAGATTATTGTCATTCTATGGGCAAAAAAGTGTTGAAGCATTTTATTTTCCTTTTCTTTCCATAACATCAATACTTAATTTTTACTGTGTCAACAATCTTTTATTTCCAGTCACTATAGAAACATATCTGTATGGCCTCCTGCAAACAAACCCAGGTGTGCTCTGCTTTTTGTGATTTGATCCAGGTTTGATTCAAAATGTCTTTTGCTGCCAGCTTGGTACAGTTGAGAATATGGGCTAATTAGCTTGACCTAACATGGTAGCAGATATTTTAGATGGGAGCTGGTTGATTCCTTGACCATTTAGAACACAAGGACTGTGTGTTTGGGACAGTTTGCAAAAGCCATAATGGCACAGTAAAATAAAGATTCTTAAGTGCACCTTAGCCTCCAGAGGAGAGAAGCCAGAAACTGGCCTCAGCATTCCAGAAAATGAGACATCTCATCTCACATGTATTTTAGAAAGTACTCTCATTAATGTTTACCAAAATTAAATATATATATTTTTAATAGTAGAATATTTCTGAATGTTTATATATTTGAGGAGTTTTGAAGTTTCTTTCAAAAACTATTTGCTCTATAAACTTACTTGTTCCATAAACAGCTTTCCCCATCTATATCTTTTTAGGTATAGTTATTTCCCTTTTTCTTCCTTAAATTTCCCCATTTTTTTCTACAATATGTTCCTCATCCTCCATCATCTAAGTGAATAGTATACTATTTATACCTCATTCTCAGCAGATTGAGTGCCTCATTTTACTGGTGCAATTATTTAGCTTCAGTATTAATTCTCTTAAGAACCTCTTCACACAGGCGGGCCTACATGCACATGCCTTTCTGCCTCTGCCATTTTCTTGCTAGAACATGGCTTTCAAGATATTATTCTAAGGAATTTCATCTTATTTCAGAACAATTATTTCTCCTTTAGATATTTTAAATTTATGAATCAATATTTAGATTTATTGAGTTTGATAATTTTGAATTGTAATCTAGCCCCTCAAAGCTCTAAGTCTAAGAAGACTTAGAGTGTTCTTTGTTATCATTTAAAGTGTTATAAATTAATGAGTAGTGATCATGAGAGACCCCATGACATCTGAAGGCATAACCTTTAACTTTGGGAATATATTACATCTAACTATTTGAAGCACACTTTTCAGCCAGTTATGTGTATAAATTTCCTCTAGATAATACTTCTTCCCAGTTAGAGGTTAATCTGAGTAGAAAATTAGTATTACCTTTTGGCAGCTTTCAGGAACAACAATTGTGAACATCCCATTTTATTTCCTCCTCAATAGAGAAGCAATAGTGTAGTTCTTCTTAGTGAAATGACTATCCACAGTACTTGGCATTTATTTGGGCCTCCTGTAGTCACAGCAATTGTACCATTTTGAAAATTGGTTAATTTCAAGCAGAAACTATTTTCCCTCTCTGCTTTATGAGTACATCAGTACTGTTGAACATATGAAATCAATTCTCGGAGTTTTTTTAATGGCAAAAATATTCCTGTTCAGTATTTAAAACAAACTAATGAAAATATAAGTTCTAATTTTATGTTCCTGAAATGAAAATTGCAGTTAAATCTTAATGTTTTGTAATATGTACTCTTTAGAGGAGAGGGAGTGTTAAATTTAATTCTAATTAATTATTTAAAGGACCATATTATTCCTAAATGCAATTAATAGCATTAAAGTAGATAACTGATTATCAAAGAGTCAGTATTATTTTCATATAATTTCTGAATGAGAAATTTGTGTTGCTTTTTTTTTTATAACTCCAGAATCTTCAAAATACACTCAGTATTTTAAACTCAGCACTTGTTTTAAAATTTCTCAGACTAGAAGATTTTGGCTGGTTATAATCCTTTGCATCTCCATTTTAAAAGAAAGTTAATCTGTTTGAACTCTTGAGAATAATTGCCACCATTTCAGAGGTAAAACTTTAAAAATGCTGTAAAGTAGATATCATCAGACTCCATTTTTTTTTTTTACATCCATGCAGTAAAGTCATATTTTCTTTAACAACTCTTTCCATATATATATGTATATTTGTTCTTTAGTGTGGTGGGTCTTGTATGTAGATATTTGACACTGTTTTTTACCTGCCTAGAAACAGCCTTCTCTTATATTTAGTGAAATTTGTTTATTTGTGTATTTGTTTATTTAGTTCCTTAAAGATCACTTTTCATCCTTAATGTACTTTATTCTTTTACATACAAATATGTTTTTTTTTTATTATGTTTTTTCATACAGTCTCTTTCAGAAAGAGAATGCCATCTGCTTTACTCTCCAGACATCTATGCCAGAAATTTTTTCCTGCTAGTTCTCTGAACTGTATGGAGCCTGGGAATGCAAGTGTGTTTGCATGTGTGTTGTAGTTTGCCGCTGCAAAAACTCCTTTTCTCAGGATGGCAAGTTCTATTACTTTATGAAGCTCTTCACCAGAATTCTTTTCTGGAGTTTATATCATGCAGTTCTAGTCAGTTTTATTTTCATTGTTCCAAAGCAAAAATTCACTTTTCAGGAATCTATGGAACAGACAGTTTCCTATCATTATTTTTGGATATTTCTCCCCATATTTTACTTATTCCATTAATTTTTGAAATATGTATTATTTTCCCCTATTATTTTCCATATTTTTTTCTGTTTTCACCCAAAGCAGAAAAAAAAAAAAAGCATAAAAAATGTGTGAGGTTCGCAGCAATAGCATAAAGAGCCCACAGAATCTCTCCTCTACACGGCACGCAGTATGAGTACAGCTAGTCCAGTCTAAATAGGGACAGATCTTTAAATATCTTTAACTGTGTAGATATAACTGAAGTTGAAGTATAATTCTCAGTGGAGAACAGTGAAATTTTATCATGACAGTAAAGTCTGTGCAATGTTGTTAGGATGATATTTACTAGTTTTTAAATTTCTGAGGACTGCATGGACTAAATAACTTAAGATTTGCTTCAGTTACCTGTAATCCTATTCTAGGCTCTGCAAGACATCCTGATGAGCCTACAGATGACTGCTTTGGGTATGCAGAACATCTGTGCAGAACTGGGAGATGTGACACAGAGTTTGTGGGAAGTCTGTACCTTCCTGAAGTGGCAGCTGAAAATGAGGAGGAGTACAAAAAAGTTCTCTCAAAAATATATATTCAGAATGTGCCATGCCCAGGCAATTGATTTGCATCATAGCTATCTGTAAGCTGTTTTTTATTTCCACCATGGTAAGCTAGATGTCTAAGTTCATTTAGTTCATTTCACAGACAAGCGTCAACTTCAAACACCTATTATGACTGCAGCCTATTTCTCATCATAAGCACTATGTGTATGTTTAATGAAGTTGCTTTAATTGCAATTACTTTTTGTGAATCATTAAGATTTTTTTCTTTACAAATCTTTCTGCACACTAAAAATTAATGTAGCTAATATAAACCATTTAAAATAAATTGTTTATCTGCTTTCTAAGTAAACCATTGCTTAAAGCATACATATATAGCTTTTCCTGTATATGTGTACTAGATGAGTATCTTTCCAGGAGTTTTGTACAAAAAAATTAAAGTTTTTATCTGCCCTAAATTGAGTGGAAAAAATAAACTGTTGATCTTGCATATTTTAAAAAGTCTTTGAGCCAATTATCAATTATTTTGTGTGACTGGGACTTTTTTGGATTCTTTGCATTTTTAAAGCTCTAGAGCATTCTTGAAGGACATTAAAGAGCATTCTAAAGCTCTAATTAAAGATTAGAAAGAAACCAGTGTCACTTAAAAATCTGATTATGTTCTAGGAACACTGAACATTGGCATTTTTTTTTTCACTTGAGAATGATAAAATATTACAAAAATTTATTTTCACTGAAAACTTTAATTTTGAATTAGCTCTTTTTTTGTTGTTGAAAACAATTCTGACTGTAATTCCAATTTTAAAATATGTTCACTTGTTTCCATGTGTCTTATGTTCAATGTTATCTAACATTTCTTCTTCCATTATATACTCTTTTCTTCTTCCTAAGTAATACATGCACAGATTTGAGACATTTTTAACATTTTGTCTGCTATTTCCAAAGTTAATACTACTTTCTGCATGTCCTGTGCTTACTAGTTTAGTGCTTTCTAAAACAGTTGTGTATATGCCATATGGGAAAACAAACTGTGTACAGGTAGTTATTACAGTTTGTTTTCATAATATATTTTTATGAATAGTACAATTTCATCGGTTTCTGAACTAGAATGCATTTGCAGAAAATATGACTGATTAGTTGTTTCACCTGCAAATGGATTCTGCTTCACTAATGTTTTTACAGCTGTGGCTATCAGTGCATTTGAAAATATGGGTAAGTGATATCAACTTTAGACTAGTATTAGAAAAATAGAGTTATTTTTATTAGAGACATCATCTTTGGAAGAAAACAGTCCTTGTGTCAATAATCATAATTGTGTTCTTTTCCTACTTTTGTATACAAAAAATCCATGCAAAAAGTCACTTTGAAAAGGTTAATTTTGTTCTCAAGTCCAGACTGTCATACTACAGGAAGACTGTGCTCATTTATTATAGACTAGTAGAGCCTTAAATACCACAGCAGATCAATCCCTCCCTGCTTCAGAGGTCAGCAAATAAATTAATAAATTTATTTACTCCATATCTCAGTTCTTGCTCTTCCTTCTTATATAAAGATCCTCATTGCCTTTCCTCCTCTCTCTATTCCCTCCTTCCGTCCCTCCCTCCTTTTTTTCTTTGTCTTTTTCTTTCTTATCTTTCTTTCTCACTCTCTCTCTAATTATGCAAAAGACTGAAAACTTGCAGCATGGAATTGCACTTTTAAGAAAAGCAATAAAGCTGAGAATGAACTACACTTGTCAGTTGCATTGTGTAGCTCTGACAGGAGTTAAAATGTGCCAGCTGTACAGCTTGTCCACAGCTGTTGTCTTTCAAATCTTTGTATAATATCCATTTTCTCTCCAACATTTACAGAATTTATAACTGCAGTGAGGGCGGATCCAAATTAGTATGGAATACCACTAGTATAATAGCTCTTAGTTTTGAGCCACATATGCAGGAATCTATCGCAGAAAATAATTCTTCACATAAGGCTTAAGACTGCACAGATGTCCACGTTTGATCTGAGAAGACATAATTAAGAAGAAAATGCTGACAGCAATAACATGTGCACAGAATCTACTAACGCAGAAAAAAAGAGCCTGTGGAAAGTCCAAAGGAGAACATATGTTGAGCAAAGTGTGTCACCTGTGTAGTTCCACAGCAAACTGAAAGACCAAGGTTATGTTTGGTTAGTCTTTTTTTTTTTTTTTTTTCAGTAAACTGAAGGAAAAGTAACCCTGTAACCCTTCACCTTTACTTTTCAGTAAAGCTGAATCAATACTGAAACTACTTCAGATCGTGTTAATAATTTGTTCATGAAGTATCAGTAGTATCAGTTTAAAACAAATAGTAGTATCAGTTTAAAACAAATAGTGAGGAAAACCAATTAAAGAAGTATAAACTTCTATGTGTGAATATGTGCATACACAGGTATCTGAATTTAAATCTCACCACTGAAACTCTGACACAAATTTTGGACAGATTGAGAATAACAACATATTCTTTCACGTGTACAAGCAACATCTGTTTCCTTGCTTACATAGATTTTTGCTCATTTCCCATGAGATCTATTGCAGAGTCGCAGATGATTTGGCAGTTACTGAATAGCTGCCTTCTGTGCCAAAAAATGTCTATGGCCTGACACCTTAAGTCCTGGGGGAACAATACAGTCTGCCTTTCTCTTTTATGATAAATAACAAACTAGGGACCAGTTCCTGACTCTGAAGCCTAAAGTGGCATAGATTGACTTGTACTACTGTTACTCGGGGCTGGTATCCTGTATGGCACATTTATCCTAGCAAGCCAGTGTGAACAGTTCTGAGCTGGGAAATCAGGTAATGAATAAATAGTGTTCAAACTCTTCCTCTGGCTGTCTTTCCTCAGAAATACAGATGTACTCTCAGACTTTTGTAGTCTTATCAAAACAAACACAGCTATTAGAGTTGAGACTATATGCTTAATAATAAGAGTATTAATAAGAATATTCAGGATATCTTGCTAGGCTATTGGAAGTGAGAAGGGATATACAAATTGATATGTAGTTTTCTTTATCTACATATACACATACATAGGTGTATATATGTATGGTCATAAACATATGGATGTATTCATGTATCCATGGTTTTATTAAAAATTTATGGCCAGGTAGAAGTGGGCTGTTGATTCATAGCAGTGGGAGGGATGAGGAGAGGGATCTTTCTCTCTTCTCTCAAGAAAAAACGAGGAGCTACAACTGAAGAAAACTTTCTGCGATACAGAATGCAATAAATAAGGAGACATAGGAATCATGTAGCACAGAGGACCACTGAGGGCAAATATAACTCCTGACCTTCAACCAGAATTTCAGAAACTGTTAGCTCTGTGGATGGTCACATGGTGACAGGAGCCTTCATTGCAAGAGTCTTTGCACTGGCATCTTCAGCTGGATCAGGCAAAATTCTTTGAGCAGTATGTCTAGGGAATTCTTATATCCACATGGACTGTGGTCCTACAAGACCAAACACCTGCATGATACACCATTATTAGTTTTCTTAAACTAACACAAAATTTACTTCTTGGAAAATACTTAACTACTTGAAAAAGCTGGTTGTCTGGATCCATTTCTGCTTCTTCAGGAATAATTTAAGCTAACTACTCACATGTCTTTTATCAATACACCATTTGATCAATTTTGTAGCAGAAACAACTTGGATGAGTTTTAAAGTGGCTAAAATCTCCATCTTAATCAATAAAATATTTATATATGTAAGAATTGAACAAATTTAATTTTTGTCTTTGTCACTTTTGTCACTTATAATTTAAATTCCATAACTCTTCCTACAATTTTAAATACTCTAAATTCTTGCTCTCTAGCTGCTGTTGTGTGATGTAAGTCACTGCAGGTGCAGTATTAAGCTCTAAAAAGATTTTAGACACAAATGTGTAGACATCTAGTATGAGCTTTGATTACCTTAATTGGGGAATTAAATATCTAGCAAATAGCTAGGTTACATGTGGATATCTACACTTAGGTAACTGACCTATGAAATAGATCCTATCCTGTGAAATTCCTTGTAAGAGCAGGAAACAGTCAGAAAAGACCAGAATGGTTAGTGAATCACTGCTGATATGGTTATTTAAATATCACAGCCATTTTTGCCCATCAATTCTGTCATTAGCTTTTTTAAGGCACAATATGATGCTTTTTTCCACTAGAATTCATTGAGTTAGGAAGCAATATCTATTATTCAAAATAATTTATTATTTAAACCACTTAAATTATGCATTTTTAAAAAGACATTATTAGGTATAATATGTACACATAATCACAAGATGTTTTATATGATTTATAATAAAGATAATAAAATATTTTCAAAAATGCTTCAAGAAGAAAATAAAAGTAAAACAAACAGCATAGTATTTTAACTCTGTTCTTTAAAATAATATGCATTAAGGCTTTAATTTTTAATGGAAGCAAATGGGAGAAAAGAATAAAAGTATATTAACATGATGACTAATCATGAAGTCTATACACATCACACTTCAAAACTCTATGTCTATTTAATAAAATTGCAGAAATAAAAGTCAATCAGAATATAATAAGACAAAAAATAAGTAAAACAAATATAGAGATGAGTCTTCTAGCATTTTTTTTGTTCTGCACAGATTTTGTCAAGTAATTTGAAGTTAAATTTCCTACTTCCAGTGGCCTGTTACGATTGCACTGCTGATCAGATTAGATAGTTTAGACATTTCTTGTGCTTTAGCTAGTGGAAATGTACACCAATGCACCAATGTAAAAAAAAAAAAAAAAAAAAGAAAAAAAAAGAAAAAAAAGAAACTCTGCTGTTTTCTCACTTCATAACTTGAGTGTCCTGGATTTTTGTCATGATCAACACGGCAACTCAGGGAATAAGGTTAATTACTGGGTTGGCTTATAAACTTTTGATGGATACATTGAAGTTGGAATATAAATGTTAATTTCAAAGATGCTATATTAATCTACCATAAAGAATACTGAAGAGAAGGTAAATGTAACATATAATATGTCAAGCAGGTGAGTGCATACACACAAATGTTAATCATGAAAAAAGACTATATTTTGTTTGAATTTCTGAAGTTTCTTAAAACACAGAATTATTGAGCACTTCCTCTCGAGCAAATATTAAGAATTAATGCAGCTTAACAGACACAACACTGATGGAGTGGTTTCTGTTAAAAGAATTCTCTATGTCATCCTCAGCTGCTCTAAAGCTGTAAAATTGTATGTTCAAATGTTTTGCAAGCCAAAGTCTATATGTAATATAGATTTATTTTAAAGCTGTTCTTAATCAGTGTGCTCACCTGATACTTGAAAAAAAATAGTTTAGGGTAAATAACTATAATAACTACATGATTAAAATAAAGTCACTTTTATTAAAATAAAAGTTACTATCTATTAAAATATGCATATATTGAAAGACAAAACATACATTCAAGCAAGTTATGTGGCTGATGAACTGTAAATAAGTGTTTCACATTTGGAAAATAATAAATTGCTTAGAATAAAAATTGATAAAATGTATTAAGTTTAACCATGCAGCGTTTGATCATAGTGACTTTAGTATTTGCTCAGGTGACCAGTGTAACACTTATATAACCTTGATTACTTGATGAACAAGTAGTATGGTTAACAGTTAAATGTTAAGTCATCATTACATAAAATGAAACTAATTGTGGAGTCATTCTCAGACTAGAAAATATCTGTTTCTGCGAGGGGGGGGGAAAAAAATATATATATATATATATAATGTATATCTATCACATTGTTTTTAAAAGTTCCATGAAAGAACAGAACTGCTTTTGTACAGAAACATTCTTTCTATCAGGTGCATATATTGAGTTCTTCCCCAAACCTGAAACAGTTTGAATTAATTTGCAAATGAAAACTTGATAAGAATACAGTTTCAAAGAATCAGCTGAGCAAACTGAGCTTCTGCTGCTCATAAAGTAGTCAATAATGAAGATGAGCTGGCAGATGGACTAGAATTAGAATTGATGAAGAATTTTTCAGCAAGCATTATTGCACCAAAATATTCACAGCAATGAATTGACCTTGGTGAAACACATGAGCAAATTCAAATGGGTGAAATGACTCCTGAAAAGCAAAAGTTACCACTGAGAAGTCAACAACTGAGGTGATCATTAGACAGGCACAGCTATGCTCAAGTGTCAGACTGAGGATTTAAAACTCTGTTTGAGTTTGAAAAGATTAAGATATAAGCCTGAGCTATTCAACTTTTTGCTTTGCAACCAATACAGAGAAGTGAGCTCTTAAAAAAAAAAGGGGGGGGGGGGGGCGTTGGTATTCTAAAATATATGTTATGCTCTCCATGGATGTGTTTCTCTCTGTCCACCAAAGCATTTAGGGGACACCTAACTTTCAGAAATTTAATTTACGTAGACAAATATGTGTTTCTCATCAATTCTATATTATAATCTGACCAAACTTCTTCAAGTATATCCATTCTGAAGGCTGTAAAGCCTTCACCAACATACTGATCTGCTCAGAAGTCTCAGTTGCTGGAAGTGCTCTGTCTCTCCTAATTAAACCTTATATTCAAATTTTGACATGTAGGATTTCACTCATCTCTCTTCTACAATTTTTCAGGGACAAGTTTTATATGTCCTTATTTATTGGCTAAGTGGGAAGTGGAAAAATTAACAACAACAAAATCAATGAGGGGAAAATGCTTTCACATTGAACTCAGTTTTGATAGACAACTGGAGAAGAAATAAAAACAGCTGAAAGTTCTATTGTTTTGCATAACAGCTCCAGAGAAGCACATGATTCCACAGTTTTATATATTTTTTTTTTTTTTTTAGATCAGGGTTTCACTTTAACGTAATAGTAAAAGCCTATATTTTTTTGATCATTTTGGAGGGGAGCTTGTGTGAAAGCGTATTTTCATGCTGTGCTTAATTCTTTTAGAAATGGCCCAGACAGGAAATCATTTTCTATGTTTCAGAAATAAATAAATATGTTCATAAGAATCCAACTTATTTACCATTCTATTTAAAAATCAGATGCTATCAAAGCGTCTACATTTTGTATTCAGTAAAAGCTTTCTGCACTGCAATTTTATATTATACTTTTTCATACTGTTATTTCTGTATTTCATATTTCTCAATCTATATAGTAGTAATTTCACAGTATTGTTAAAGGTGGAATTTTATATGTTTTTTTCATTCTCTGAAAACCTCCAGGAAAAGAAATTGTAGAAATCAACTATTAGATAACTCATTCTTAAGTTTTCTTAAAGTAATGTTAGAATGAGTTGTGGAAGAGCTTTTGTTAGAGGTGTTGATCTTTTGTAGGACAGAATAAGTAGTTGACCTATAACTTCAGTCTTCTTTAAAATTCTTGTTGGTGCATTTCTGGTCTCTCAGAAATGTAGGAAATAAACTTCAAACTATCTGAATACTCAAAGAGAGAAATTTTATTGAAAATAAAAAATTCTTTATATTTTTAAGTCATACTTTCAAAAACATTGTATTTTAAAATAGTCATAATTAGTAGGTGATAAGGATACATTGTATAAATCTGTGAGAAAAATAATAATTATTTAATTTTCTTTAAATTTATTAAAAATAAAATTTCTGAATATAATTTTCATGAATGAAAATTCTGGTGTCCTAGAAGTCATGGCAAATGGAGTCCAGACTAGATCCTGCCAAAGACTGTATTTTTTTTCTGTTAAGAACAATGAACTTCAAATTTATTCCTATATGAGTAAGCAAGCTCTTTGTGCAGGAAGTGTAGACACAAAAATGTTTAAACTGAGACCTTCTCACTAAAATTTATTATAATGAACTCTCATAGAATATGTTGGATTAGAAATTGATGAGAGAAAAAAAAGAAAAAAGTCTCAGGTGTGAAATTAATTTTATGTTTCTTTAATGAAATTAGAATTCTAACTTTCTAAATAATCTCCATCACTTTTAAAATGACTTTCTGAAATTAATTTCAGGTAATGAGTTTTGTCTTTTCAGTTTACCTATCTACAATAGCTGTCAAGTATGACAGTTTTGTTTTTCTTTTCTGGATCTAATCTTAATAAATATTTAAACAGTTTTAATAAAAAGCTTAATTCTATAGGTTGCTTATATATTTCCTGGAAACCTGTGACCTGCTCTCACTTCTGTATAAGAAAAAGTAATATAATAACTGAGTTCCCTTCTTCCAATTAAAAATGTTTAAATCTCCAATCTGCTCTACTTGTTGAACTCCTAGTATAAAGGATATATTTAATTGATTGCAAACAGCTGTAATGACCATATGGCTGAAACATCACCCAGAGAAAAAAAAATAATAGTCTTGTGGATAACAATAATGTGAAGCCTATCCTGGATCACCTAGCTTTCAAGTTTGAGGTATTCTGCCAGGTAATAATTTCTCCATGGATTTTCCTTAGTTTCTAACTTACTTATTAGAGAATATCACTCTAATGTTGTTCATACTGATGCTGCTTCCACCACAGAAGTCAAGGTTGTACATGAAAACATTGGTTGCATTTTCAAATGAATTGCTAATCAATTTCTTCTGTTAATGTATGCAGGTATATGCTGCTTTGTCTATGTTTTTAATTACTTACAGCTAGAATGATATCTATGATACTGAAAAATAATAAAAAGCATTCACATTTGATGGTAATCATCACATAGAGTTAATAATTTAGAGTGAGGATATTTTTTCTCTCAAAATATTACTGATTTGTTACATAAGAAATAATAATCAACTTTGGCTGTGTGAAATTAAAACCCTTTGGGAGAGAGGAAGAAATCATATTGCTAAATATTGAAATGTCAAAAAGTCTGGGAGATATAAGGTCTAATGAAGGTGAGATATGATATGAAAACTCCATCTGGAGAGATCAAGAACACAAGAAGAATTTAAAATGTATATAAATGTTTTCTATTTAGAAAAAAAAAGAAGCATGAAGTGTGTATTTATCTAAATTGTTACGCAGAACACAAAATATTTGAAAAAAGCTACAGTTCTGGAAGATGTGGAAGGAATGGTGAAAACAATGTACACCTAAGTTTATCATGAATTTGCAACAGAAAAGAGACTCTTAAGTTCAGAAATATGCTTATAATTATAGCAGGATGCTGACAAATACATATTCGATTTACATGGAAGTTCTTGACACCATTATAATTTTTATTATGTCTACTATTAAAAAAAAAAGAAAAAACAGAAGAAAATATAAATTATTTGGAGAAATAATAGAAAATAAATTAATAAAAAAATGCTCAATGATAAACCTGAAAGAAAATTTAGGGGGAATCTTATCAAAGTTTGAAGTTAGCCTAGAGATGTTGTTTGTTTTACATTATGAGAGGGATTTTTTTTTTTTTATCAGAAGAGAAAGTATTTTAAAAGATAGTAGATATCTATTCAATGGTTTATTTAAAAAAATTTTTGGAAAATATCAGTTTCAATATAAAATATATATAAAGAAAAAAATGATAAAAAATTGTCTTCATCATTATTTGCTAATAATGTACATACTAGAAAAAAGATATTCTAAAATCCAATACTAATATTAGCTTTAAAGAAGTACAGCTACAGAAGTATATATTTAACATGTGCCCTTTACCCTCTAGTTTAAGACCACACTGGTCTTAGCGGGATATTCTGAATAAAGGATACAAGAGACGATGCAAAGTCTGAAGACCTTCTAAAACTAGAGATGCAAGAACACCCAAACAGAAATGAATTCATTCTCCACAGTCCTTGCTTTCATGGTCTTCCTATGTACTCTCTTTTCTGACTTTGTATGAAAGCTTATTTGCTGCCATTTTACTCAGCCAGTGTGCAGTTATTAGAAGTTACTCTCAGTTCGCAAGACTGAGCACTGTGACCATAACCTCTTCTTTCAAGGAAACCTTTTAATTCTAATTCAGTTCTCTTCTTTTAACTGAGGTTGGACCTACATCAAGAAAGAATATTATCTTCATGCCCTCTAAGATAACCTCTTCATTTTTTCTCTACCGCCTGTGGCATTCAATACTTGTCCCAGGTGTATGACAAGGTCAAAGTTGTGGTCCCTCCTACACTGTTACTCACAGATGGACTCGTAGTGGGAGTCCTATGGCATTTCTGATCCAGATTAGGCAGTGTTTCAAGTTGTGTCTCTGAACTGCAGATGAAAATTTTCCATGAGAAAGATGGTGTCAGCACTTCATGTACCCTCTGGAACTTTCAGAAGCCTAATGTTCCTGCTTTTTGATGGTTCACTGAAATTTCATGTCGTCTTTTCTGTGCCAATAAGATTTCTGGCTGAGGACTTAGTTAACTCTGGAAGAGTTTGTTTGTTTATTTCTCATTCTCCAGAAAGGTTTGAGCTTATATTCAATAATGATTAAAGTGAGAAAGTAAAGTATTTAAACTTTATCTTGAACTCTTTATTTCAAGATCCCTTTAACATGTCACCCTAGGTGATATTTTGATGTCTTAATTCACTGTGCATTTATTATATATGGTGCAGGAGTCTTAATAATTTTTTTTTTCTGTTTCGAAGTATAGTTTAAAAATCTCATATAATCAAACTATCTGTGGTTTCACTTGAGAATTCAAGATGGAATACTTGACTAAACTGATTTTAATTTAAGATAAACAATCTACATGTTTCATCATATAAATTAGCATTTGGAAATACTAATTCCAATGTGAGAATAATGTGAGAGACCCACAGCCATGCAATCAAATCTTTGCTTTTTCCATGCACTCATTCTTTCTTACATTTTCATACATTTTTAAAATTCTGATATGTCAAACTGGACAATTTAAAAACAACATCTTAATGACTTACCAAGATATTGACACTTGCCAGTCTAGGGCTAAGTCATACTAAACAAAGCAAGGCCTCATGAAATGAAATAAGACAGATGTCACATCTTTTTGGGTGCTTCTCACTCCAAATAAAGAGTATAATTGTTAGACATAATAGCGGGCCACTATATTCAGGCTATTTCACATAGCATGTAAAAATACACAGTCCTGAGATAAAGCGCTTAAAAAGGAGGTGCTGGTGTGATTTCATTTTTGTTAATCTCAAGAACCTGTGTAACTACACATACAGACACATACACATATGTCTTTGTGTGAAAAGGTCATGGTCTGAAATATTTTTTCTCATCTCACTTACAAAATCATGTACAAAGAAATCTTCTATATGGGGTAGCTTTGAAATAAGGTCTAGGATTACACCAAAGGAAAGGCAAGTGATCTATTACTGTCCTCTGAGCCAACAGACTAATAATTTTATTGTTAGTTGGTTTGTCTTTTATTTTTAGGCCATAATATTGTTTGACATAATCAACATTATTTTTATTTGAAATATCAGGTATTGAGTCATTCAAAAAAAAAAAAAAAATCCCCAAAACATGGACAGGAATGTAGCTTTAGGTCAGTCCCTTTAAAAACAGCAGGTTCTCATTATGTGCTTAATGAGTTCTGATAGTATTGTCAGGGTGCCCTGTAGACCAGTGGTTGATACCAGTGGGGTCTCCTAACAGGACTGATTGAGTTCTGGCCACCACGTCCCGGCCCCTGAGCCCTGAAAGAGTTGCAACAACTTCAGCACTGGGGTAAGAGGGCACTGGGGCATCACCAATCAGGGCATCAGACCTGGGGATCCCATGGCCAGGCCAATACACTCTGGTGTTGTGGAGGAGTGACTGAAGGCCCTGTTTTGGGATGAGATAGAGGGTCTCTTGAAAAGTAACATTAAGCCATTTGCTTGGAGCGCTAAGCATCTGAGGAGCAGATGGGAGCAGTCAGAAAGCAAGGTCTAACATTAGACTGCTGATAAGGTGCAATGTTTATTTTTTAGATTGTTCACTACTCTGAAAAGCTCAGCATTCCTCCAAAACAAATCTGTTTACGGAGGGTTATCTTTAAACAGTGTGGACACAGACAGTCCATCTTAGGCCAGACATCAGTCCTTAGTCCTTCTTTGCTTAGCAATATGTAATTATAAATTTCTGTCTTGGATGTCTGTTAATTTGTAGTCAGCTCACAGTGACAGCGTCTCTGTTCTGTCCAGATTACTTACAAAGACTGAAAATCTAACTCCAGAAAGGAAGAGGGAAGGAGAGAGAGAGAGAGAGATGAAAAAGAGGACCTTTACCAACCATTTGAGTATTTTATTCTATGAGGCTTGGTTATCTTAAAAACCTGTAGAGATAGTGAGTTTATAGTTACAAGCATAGACACAAGTGGAAGAGGTCTTAAGAGTCTAAGAATATTGCTAGATACATCTCAAACATGTACCCACTGTCTCATGTGCCAACAAAAAGCTAGCAGCAGGCTGTGCTCATGGTTTTGTTTAACGCAGTTCTTACAAGCAGTGTAATTTTGGGACTGAATACTGCGTAATAAGTGTATCAAACTCATTTTCGAGACAGTGGGCTGGTTCTGATGTATTAACTCTTGATGCAGGTCACATTCAGCAAAACTGATCCCAATAAATAGTTTAAATGTCAGTGTAAATCTTGTTGACCTATTTTCTTGTACAATAAAACTGGGAAACATAAACATCAAATTAATTTGCTGAGCAGAAATTTTTCAATCATGCAAATTTTATAATTAATAATGATGAAAATATCATCTGTAAATCCTTCTTCTCTATCATCGCTATGGAAACATTTCATAATTTTGTACCTTTACGCAGCTGCCTGGCGCTCTCCATATGGTTAAAGTACATTAAAGAACATTATATGTACTTATCTACTTATCTGTGCATAATCTGAAGTGCTGAGGAGAATATTAAATGAATAGTATTGTTACCCAGAATTAGTATTTTCATAAGTTAGATATTATATGGAAACAACTATATAATATTTCTAAGCCCAAAATATTATATTCTCAGGATGCTGTGGACAGCAGTAAGCTATCAAGTTTACAGACACTTTATAAAGAAGAATAATCTATTCTAATCTCCATTGTACAGAAGAGACAGGTCTAAAGATTCATGGAAATAGGATTGTGCTGATTCAGGCTGGATCACATTTTGTAGAATCAGTTCACTTCTGCCTCCAGTGTCTTCATCTCCTTTGCTATGAGGTTTAGAACCATCTGATTAATCCTTGCCTGCTTTCTGCCCTTCTCTCTTTCCATTTTTTAATTAGTTCTGCACCTAGAATCAGTAGTTATATAACAGTAATATCTCCAGGCAGGACAACTCTCCTCTCCAGATGAGCTGGTACAAAGGTCTTACAGGTAACTTGATGGTAGAGATCATTACCTACTTTTAACAACAAAGTAAGTCCATGTATTAATTTGAAATTGACATTTATTTTTCCTCTATTAAAGTGTCTCAAAGCTATAAGCAAATTCAAACCACTGCCATTAAGATATGCCATTTATTATAGATGTAGAGAAAGGCAACCGCTGCACCTCCATGAAGATAAAATATCTTTATGTGACAAGACTATTAAGTATATAGTTCTGAAGAAAACTTGACAGCCTGCAGGAAATTTGTTCACCTTTAGAATAAGTAGTTGTGGTGGTGTGCTATGATTCAGAGAGTAGGTGTATAACATGATTTTTTTAAATTCAAGAATATTCTTCAGAGATAAGGAACACAAACTTGGGAAAGGCTAATAGGTAATCTGTTGTTTGCTCTCTGATAATGTTATTTAGTTATTTAGCTATTTATTGGTATAGTTTTGAGCTTTATGATGACGAGGTCTTTCTAATGTCCTAGAAAGAAAAGTAAGTTAGCACAAGTGATATTGACTTTAAAAGAACTATCAGTAAGAGGTCTCACTTCAGATCTGAAAACAAATTGGCCTTTTTTCATCATAATATTTTTAACATCATTATGTTAAGGCATACCAAGGTAAAATTTTCAAAATTCTGTAGACATGTTTCTCCTCAGTGTTGAAAGGTTTAGGATATACCAAATAAAATCTGTCTACAGAATGAGCTGCAGAATCTCTCAGGACTGGACTCCTCTTCCTTGTTTTCATACTTTCAGATATTCATCATGAGAATCTTTTGTCACAATGAGGCAAACAACTGATCTAGGCTGACACAGGCTGTCTGCATAGTCAGTGGAGGGATTAGAAAACTCTGGAGTAAACTCATCTGATTTTAGACCACAGACCTTAAAATGAGATCAGTTGCCATCTAGAGTATTTATTTTTCCTGCTGACTCTAAAATGAGTCTAGGAGGATGGCTCAAAACTAGACGTAAGATATAATTTCAGGTATCTGCACATAAAGATCCAGATGAGATATACTATATCTGAGATATTTGGAGTATGAAGATATGACAAAACTTAAGGAAAAACTATGTTGTTCTGAAACAGGTGAGGTAGGATATCCTAGGTATCTCAAAGTTTCTAGGTACCTGTGTATTAGTAACTGAGTAAAGATCAAGATTTTCAGATTTCTGAAGTCTGATGCCTACCTGAAGTTTAAGAATAATTAATCGTAGATTCCTAAAAAAAATCTTGATAAAAATGCCTTTGCGTTCTATCAAAATTTGGTCCATTTTTTTAAGACTCACAGGGAGTTCTGACAGTATACTTGTGAAGCTCTCTCAGTGATTTTAGTAATTTTGCTGTGTTACATTAATATAATCATGTACAAGTCCATAGCAGATGACCAGAGATACTGAATTCATACATAAGACATGTCCATGACATGCCATGTGTAGACATTACTGAATATTTACTATATAAGCTGTTTTTCTACAGCTTTTACTAAACTGGCAAAGGGATTTAGCTAAATTCAAAACTAATGAGAATATGCATATATTTTTCTGAGTTCCTTTATTCCTTTACATCATGTTTACACATGGCCCAAATAATTTTATTCTGCTTTTATGGCAGTTACCCACTGTTACAAATGTTTAAAATGCTTCCCTTGATTGCTTTTTTATTTCATTTGTCAAGGCTGTTATCTCTTCCTAGACTATAAAAAATATTTCATCAAATTGTTTGTTATGGTTTCTTGTCTTAATGAGCTGTTCAGGATATACAGAGCTTAGCAAAGGGCGCCATTGTGTGTCTGCATTTGATAAACAAATACAGCTTCTGTATCAGCCAGATAATACAGCTATGATCATAAGACTGCATATTTTGTTTGTTTGTTTTATCATTACAAAATCTGACCTCAAACCCTGCAGATTCTGGGTACTCTGAGACTTTTTCAGCAAAATATGTTAATGCATTATGTTACTCATAGGACAATGGGCCACTTCTGATTTGCTTTGGATGCATAAATCAATGCATAGATGCATGATTTGTTTTCTTGGATGGGAGAATCCTCTTCAATTGAATTATATCAGCAAAATGATGCATTGCTGCCAGAGTCTCTGTCTCCTTATGCTACACTATACTGATGCTTAGCTTTATATGTTACAGTTTCTCTTCCCTTAATATGAATCTTGGACTTAAATTTAAAATTACATGTTGATTAGGTAGCTGTTGCAGGTGGCATTCGCCCCATAGTGCTCAAGGCAGGGCCCAACAGTTTTCCCCCGGTTATTTTCCCCGTGGGAAACCTCGTTCTGATTGGTTGAATGTGTTTCCTTGATTGTAGAATGTTCTGGACTCCCTGACTCACCCACTGAGATTTGAGAAGGTTCTCGAACTTCTCACCCCTTCCCCTCCTCCCACACCTGTCGCTGCCCATCACGCCCTTTTGTCCAACCCTGACCCTGGAAAAATCCCCTGCCCAATGGATTTCTCCTGTTTGTTCCCTCCCTAGCCAATCATTTTCCCCAGAATTTTCTGTAATGTTATAAATGTTGCATACACGGTTAATAAACGGCTTCTGTTGAATGATCACCCTTGCCACGTGTGGTGTCTCAGTGTGAGTGCTGTGTGTGTGAGAGCGTGATAGTGCAGAAGCTCCCCCTTCGATCTCCCTGTTCCAGTCTCCCTCACCCCGCACTCCCACCGACCCTCCTGCTGCGGCCCTCTGGCATCAGATTCTCCCTGGGATCCCGGTGTCGTCGTATTGTTGTGGCCTGGCCGAGAGTCCTTGTGTTGCGACTGAGCTGGTAATATCCTGGGCCTAGAGTGGGTGGGCCTTGGGGGGCCGGCCACGACAGGTAGCCTTTGGTGGCCTTTAACATATGCTTGTTTAATTACTTAAATGAACTTCCTGTTTTATCAAAGTCTCATATTCTGAAGTTAGACCAATTTATTTCCATTTCACACTTCAACACTCAGTTCTTCATTTCAAGATCAATATGTATGGCCAACTCTTCTATAGTGCCAACAATATAATGGAAAAATGTGACATAAAGCACTTGAATTTATTATGAGTTGATAACAACAAGCTTGATAGTTTTCTTGATTAGACATTTTATAGAAAATGGAATCACAGAAAAGTTGCTGTCATAATATTTATTATATCATTTTGTGTAGATAAAACATGAGAAACCACACTGGTTATTTTAGGGAAGATGAGAACTAACAGAATTATGTGATGTTTATAAGAAAGAGGTTATGTTGCAAACATACGTTACTACAGGCATTGGTACAAAGTCAGCTCGAAGACTGATTATATTTGATAGTTTCATCAATATTCTTTGGAGGAAAAAGAGCACACAAGGAGATTTGCTTGTGACACAAAATTGAGGGAAATCAACTGATATCAAACAGTAACAGGAAAGTGGCTAGGTGTGGCCTTGCCTTGAGGAACAGAGTAATGAACATGAAGTGAAAACCAATATGACAAATTATGAGGCTCGGTAATGAGTTTAACAAACAGCAAAATAGTCTATCATAAGATGGTCCTTGTTGTGGGAAATGGCAATCTGCAGCAGAACAAGATTGAAGCTGGAAGTACCATAGATACAATTACGTAGACCTAATTAAAGTCTGAGAATAAAATTTCTCACAAATTTTAGTTGGATCCCAGGTGTAGATAGTATTAAATCCTTGAGCGTGCTGACTGTATTCTGTGAGAATCAAATATTGAATTTTGCGAGCAAATGAGATGTAGTTTGATAGTCAGGCTAATAGCCATCAGTCAGACCAAAGACCACCCTTTCAGGACTGCGTGAAGGTATTTGTCTTATTTTGCCAAACTATGGTCTAAGCTTTCATTTTAGGTCATATTCCACTATTTGCTTACAAACCACGTGCAAACGTAGCAAAACTGGAACTGAATACAAGTTTGAGTGTCTGCTTCATCAAAATGTAAGCATTTTCACTGCAGGAGCTGAGTCTGGGTATATGTCCTTCCCAGCATGTGGGTTGTACTGAGCTCTACGTGTACACTCTGTCTCGTGTGCAACTGCAAGTTCTGAGCTCACTCATATGAGTTTTGCTGTACTGCTCACAAGTCTGGAGTAAGGCATTATAAAAGAGCTTGTTTTCTTTTTTTCTGTGTTTTTTTTTTTTTTTTTTTTTTTTCCCCTGGTGGTTTTGTTTTTTTCAGTCTAGCAAATAAATATGACAGAAAATATAATATAAACATGCAATAGGGATTTTTGGAGGTGGTTGAATCTGGTAACCCAGTAGAGGTAAAACTGACACAGGTTCATGCCCCTAGGTTCAGGCTGTAGTGAGGCTGAGCACATTTTCACAGCAAGTATCTATGCCAACACATAAACATATGTAACACACATAAATATATTCATGTTGGGCCACATAGGTCAGTGCAGACACACTCAGCACTCACAGAAGCACAAAGAGCACCAATGCCTCATCCTGTTCCACTTGCTGGCTGTAGAGGTCTGTCGGTGGGACATAAATATATGCGTATATAAATATACGTGTGTACAACATGGATCCCTCCAGCAGCTGGGCTGGGACACTTAGAACCTCTCTCATTTCCAGTTGTTGTCCCTTGATCTCCAGTCTCCTAGCTGATGGCACCTGGACACGTGAGCCTTAAAGGCCACAGCCTCCTTCAGCTAGTGTTACAGACCTGCCTTGCTCACACACACTTGCACACAGAAACACAGACTCCCTAAAGCTGGCCTCTCAGTTCACCCCTTAACCCCATGATCTCATTGGTGGCTGGCCTGGAACAGATGTTCCTCCTCAAACCACTTTGCTCCATCCATGTTCTACCTTTGGTTTCTCCCCAAAAACTCTCAGTGAGTTTTGTGCAATATCTGAATGCTCTTCCCCTGTACCCCAAATTGGTCCCACACCCTCAGACAGAAACCCATCAGAAGACAGAAACCTGAAGAGCTTCTCATACTCTACATGACCCTGCATGTGCAGGGGAGATGAACTAGATGATCTCTAAAGGTCCCTTGCAACCTTAAGGATTCTATGATTCTCCCTGGCTCATGGTGACATGTGTCCTCCCAGCCCGTAGGACTGAAGTATTTCTTAATGGGGTATGGGGTCTCTTTCATGGCTGTATTACTAATGAGTGGTATTTCTGTATTTGTGGGCAGGGTAAATGCATTATTGTTGCATTTCATTTCCTGAATCTAAGCCTACAAACCTTCAAAAACTTTTAAATATTCTTCACTTAAATCATCCAGTTTAATAGCTTGTTGTGGCAATGGAAATTTTTGCTCATTATGTGTTAAGCTTTATATTTCAACTTATTTCAATCCTGGCTGCTTTTATAAAGTTCTAGAACTTAGTATATATATATTTTTCACCCTAATGAGCATTAGTTTTTCTATCTTCATAAATAAAGTATTCTGCTCCCAATAAAGGAGTATTTTCACATGAAAGATGGTTTTATTCATTACAGTGAATATGCCTTCTTCTGAAGACTAAAAGGAAGAAAGAGACCTATGGTTATTTCTTTTCCCTTTTCACTCCTCTGTGTTTACTTTAATCATTCAGATGCTGAGAAACTGACATCCTACTAGATCCAAGACTAATTCTCTTAGAAACTCAAATTAAATGATGGACAGGGTAGAAAAATACGAAACAGATTGCATTCAAGTGAACAGGCTGGAATGGTTTTCTGCAGATTGCTCCTTAATATAATTCCAGCAAAATCAAATGGCAAGATTGTATGCAAAGAATTACTGTCAGCAGTGGTAGGTCTGGAATCTCAGCCCAACAGCTTTAAATAAATGTTAAGTGCTGCCTGTACTTTATGAAGTGATGAAATGAAAATGATTCAAATGTTAATGGTGGTTTCTAAAATTAGTAATATAGGTTTAATGCAAAGCCTAATCAAATATACATGCTTGGCTTAAACACATCCACATATATACACACTCATACACACACACATACATGTTAAAAAAAATTAAACTCCTCCTCCTCCTTATAAATATATGTATGTACAGGGATTCCAACAACAAGCAACAAGGATGATTAAGGGACTGGAGCATCTATCATATGAAGAAAGATTAAACAGGCAGGGGCTGTTTAGCCTAGAGAACAGAAGACTGAGAGGACATCTAGTGAATAGGTATAAGTACCTGAGGAATGATTGTAGGGAGGAGGGGGCCAAATTGTTCTCTGTAGTGGCCAGTGACAGAACAATGGGTAATGTTTTCAAATTGAAACACAGGAAGTTCATCTCCGTGTGAGGAAGAGCTTCTTTCCTGTGAGGGTGACTGAGCCCTGGAACAGGCTGCCCAGAGAGGTTGTGGAGTCTCCTCCTCTGGAGATCTTCCAAACCCACCTGAATGCCACCCTGTGCCACATGCTCTAGGTGTCCCTGCAGGAGCAGGGGGGTTGGACTAGATGATCTCTTCCAACCTCAATCATTCTGTGATTCTGTGATAATATTATTAACATATTAAAAATATATTGAACAATAACATAATGACCACACAAAACACAGCCAAAAATGTAGTGGGTAGGCTTGTTCTGTATTGTGCATGCTGAAACAAGCTTAAAAATTGATGTGATTTTCATGCAAGATTTAACGGGGAACATGCATCATGAAAGAGAAAGAAGAAAGATGACAGGATATTTTATTTTAATTAGTAGTGTAAGGTGGTCATTGTAGCTTTCCGTATGAGATACTAGTATGCAGAATCATGAGATTTTATGCATTGCTTTTCACTGGAGTGCAGAGAGACAGTTTCTCAACTGCTGCGTTACTGTATGTTCTGGCCAACTCACTTTGGAAACATGGATGATGATAACTTTGAGGAAATAATTTAGTAATTCCTAAGAAAAAAGCTCTATTCTGCAATTCTTAGTATTATCACAGTCAGATAAGGAAAGCATAAAAATTTTAAGGACGTTATCTTACTGGAAGTTTTTAACATAGAAGTTGCAATTTTGAACTCTATGAAAATTTGGAATGTTTTTTATGAAGTAATTCAGAGCGAGGATCTCCATTATTACTCATAAATGCAGTATTTAATATACCAAAAATAAGCAAATGAAAGCTGGCAAGCACACAAATGTTAAAAAAAAAAGGGGAGGAGGGGGAGTTAAAATATTCCAACCATAGAATTCCCTGAATATAATAATACCAGCAGAGTTAACCTATTTAGGAGAAAAAAAGATAGTTTATTTACTATCAAAATTAACTTTGACTTCTTAAAGGAGAGAGATAAAATACATTTTGTAGCTTCAGCTCTTCCATCCAATGCTTTACCATCCTAGACTGATTTGAGCATGGAATGGAGAATGGCAAAGTTGCTAGCTGAAACTATTTTAATAAAAAATAATATGAACAAGTATTTTTACACTGTGCATTCACTCACTCTTTTCAGGCTCTTCCAAAAGGTTCATTCTGGATCTTACTGTGATGAACACTTACAGAACAAAATAATTTTTTCTGAGATCATGAATGTTCCTGCTATGTGGTCATTTCCTCTAGTTCCCCTGCTGATACACTTCAGCACTTTAGCTGCTGTGCTGAAAATCTCTCATATTCAATTTACAATGTCTGTTCTGAAAACACTGTTGAAATGTCCAGCACTGAGTGTCAATGCAACGGGTATAAAATTGATAGCTGAATGTATATACCAAAATATTTACATGCAACACAGCAAAACATTTCAGTTCAGAAAATTCCATTCATCTTTACATATCTAAGAGCAGAATAGACTATTGTAATTTCATGGTAAAATAAGGTAATAAAGAAGAGAGAATATTTTAAATTCTAGCTTTAGGCATACTAATCTTCTCTGTCCTACCTGGCTATTGAGGGCCCCAATTACTCTCAGTGGTGCTTTATGTCCCCTGGGGCTGCTCTGGCTTCCCCAGGGTCCCGTGCCCTCAGGGAGGGGGAACAGGATGTGGTGACCAGGATGGCACCAGCTCTGCCCTGGCCCGCCAGCAGCACCCAGCACTGGCACCAGCACCAGGGGACCTCTGAGACAGAATGCTAACTTGTCATGTTCCACAAGATTTGTTATTCTTGTCCTGCACCCACCTCTCTGAACTGATCTGCCTCCAGCTTCCAGGCACTGTGCAATCAACCTGTTGATATATATGCCATAACAGCAAACATGTGATTCCCTAGCTATAGCTCAATCCCTTTATTTTATTTTTTTTTTATTTTTCATACAATAAGAGCAAAAGGATCCCAGCATTGCACTTTGTTCACAATGTATTATATCAAGAAAGAGTAAACCTACAAAATCTCTAGTGGTGTGTGCATCTATCTCTATATATCTGGCTTCCTGGCACACAGCTCATACATCATGGAAGGAGCATGGACTTTTTATACAGCCTTATTGAAGTGGATGCTTGTCAAATGGTTATGAAGTGAACTGAGATCACATACTCACCAAGCTGTACTCCAGTCTCAGTATCTGAATACACAGTATACACTCATGGGTTATCAAAAAACAAACTCCCTGTAGAGAGTTACCAAAAAAAAAAAAGACACCTGGAGAATTTGAACAATCTACCATTAATTCAACCTTGAAAGAACTCTGAAAAGCAAGGGATTTTGATTTTTATGCCATCTGCAATCACTCACAGTTCTTTTCTAGAGTTATGAACCACAAAGAGCCTTTACACAGATAGTATAATAAAATGCATGCTGTCCTGGTACAACTGGAATCTACAGAGTGAGGATGGAGGCAGCTGCTGAATCATTAATAAACTGAAAGCACAATATGACTATAAAGGATAATATTTTTGTAATTACAGCTTATTTCAAGAGCAGCATGTTCTCTTAGTTGCTAGTGCTTAAAAATCTAAATTATTCTCTATGCATAAATATCAAAAAAGAAAAGATAACAAATGTCAGAGGGAAATATTGAAAGAAACATGGAACATTTAAGTTCGATGTTTAGACTGAAATATTAGCAAAGATTCTGCTTGGTAGAGCCTCAAAATCACACACTTGATTAAACTGAAATCAGTAGAACCCTCTCAATAGTTACTCAGGTGTCACTGTAATATCATTTAAATGCCAAACCAAAAATCTGACATATAAGCTATAGTGCATTTACATATAGATAAGTTTTAAGTCTTGGACAGATTTAGATAGACAGAACTATCACGATTTAATTTTCAGTGAAAAATACTCTTGATTTCATTTATCCAATGTCTATTCTAAATTTTGCTATACTCAAATTAAACCTGCAGGCATAAGAAACATCCTCACAGGACCAGGAGATATTACAGAGTATTTATGGGAAAACCATACCTTTCAAAAAGAGATAAACAAGTGCATTTGGACATCTAAAGAATGCTTAACAATTAGTCAAATATGCCTTTGTGAGCCTTTCCCTCTATCTTTTGATTTAAAGGGAGCCAATCTATCTTTATACAGATAGAGCTATGTAAAGATATCTCTCTTTATGAGAGATATTAGTCTCGGTTTTGGTGCTAAAGGACCATCACTGACAGAAGTGATCCCATGTTACCAATAAGATGCTTTTCAATTCTTATGACTGTTAGTATCACTGATAACTCAGAGTAAACTCCTATGAAAAAAAATACATTGTAAATAAAATGCTTTTCTTAGAAAGTGAGACTTGCTATCTGATAACAATGTTCTTGCTATGTTCTTAAAAGAAATATAGTTACCTTATCTTTGATCTGACTGGCTTCAAGAGACTGTAAGTCAACATGAGGGAGGGAAAAAGGGGGAAGGGCAGAGAGGACAGGAAAAAAAAAAAAGGCAAAATGAAACAAAACAAAAGACCAGAGTCAAGGAAAGAAAGGAATACACACTATTCTCAAATTGGTAACTTAGAGAGAAATGCTCATTATAACAAATAAACAAACAAACAAAATAAATTAAAAAAAAAACAGTAGCATGGGCAAAAGAATGACTGCATTAAGAGTATGGAGAAAGAAGTAAAATAATAGAAATAAAATAATAAGAAACATATAGCTACATTGGAAAATCAATGTTGAACGACAACAGTGTGGACTGAATATGGCCATGTCTCAGTCAGAAGCTTAAGAAGAATATTGAGAAGACTGACTCAGTTACTAAATCTTTGTAAAAGGTGTTGAAGTTAAGTGGCAAGGACAAAAGTTTACAAATTGTGGGGATGACATTTAATTTTTATTCAGATTTGTCTTTGTGACAGCACTTTCATACAATTTGATTTGTAAACTACTAAACTTTTCATTCCTTAATGATCTCCTGCATCAATATGCAATTTCACTCCTTATCTTGTGTTGCTCTTATAGCTTTGTTTCTTCTAGTGTGTTTGCCTAGTTTTATTGATGTCTTTAGTATTTTTCTGATTAAAAAATCTATAGAAATTATTGGCTGAGTTAAATGCTCAATTGGCTCCAATCACTACTGATATACTTAGGCTCCTTTTCTTTCAAAAAATGTATTAGAAATGGTTACAAAGTGGAACTTTCTTCACAGATGCAAACTATTTAATAACAATATACTTCCCCCCACCCTCTCCTTGGGAAAAAAAAAAAAAAAAAAACAACTCTTTACTTTTCCTGAATTTCACAGAATCATAGAATCACAGAATGGTTAAGATTTGAAGGGACCTCTAGAGGTCATCTAGTCCAACACCCCTGCTCCAGCCGGGACACCTAGAGCACGTGGCACAGGGTGGCATCCAGGCGGGTTTGGAAGATCTCCAGAGCAGGAGACTCCACAACCTCTCTGGGCAGCCTGTTCCAGTGCTCTGTCACCCTCACTGTTAAGAAATTCTTTCTTAAGTTCCTGTGGAACTTTTGGTGAGTCAATTTGCAGCCATTTCCTCTAGTTCTGTCACTGGCCACCACTGAGAAGAGGCCAGCCTCATTGTCCTCACTCCCTCTCTTGAGGTATTTATATACATTGATCAGATCCCCTCTCAGTCTTCTCCAGGTTAAAGAGGCCCAGCTCTCTCAGCCTTTGAGGCCCATGATGTCCATGATCCTACAGTCACTGTACACACCTTTTTTCACCAAGACAGTGAAACAGAGACTTGGAACTCCTCACCTTGAGCTCTGAAACTGGTTGGACACTGGTTCTTGTCCTAATAGAGACCATGGCAGAATGAATCTAAGGTACTAAATAATTTGTTGCTTTCCTTTTTTTTCTTAGTATTTTTTCTGAGAGTTTTCAGGTTATTCACTGCATGACCCACAGGAGACTGGATAGCAGGTACGAGGTTCATCATTAGGCTTTCTTAACCCAGTTTAGGCTTAGGTTTGCAGTGGCAGAAGAACTCCTTTCTCCTTTACAGAGGTGTAGTAAATTGATAATTTTTATAAGAGGATTTTTAAAGTAAAATATCAAACACCAAAAAATATTCTTTTATTCTCAGTAAATTTTTTTTTAGGCCTGATTGGGGAGAAAAAAAAATAAATCAGCAAAACTTTTCCCTTCCACACACTTGATAAAAAATGTTTATGTCTATCACATCTCCTAGGAATAAATTACCTATATAACAGTAGAGTTTAATTTTAGTCTTTCAGTCCATGCCCATACATTTCTCACTTACAGATAACACTGAATAAAATCCTCTGAGGATCAACATCCTTGCAGTGACTGCTTTATTTCAACCAATTGAAGACAATCAGTTGAGTCTGGAATAAATACCCTAACTTTAAAAGATATGATTTTATCCAGGATCTGTTTTTCTTCTATTGATTATGAAAAGATATTTTTGTTCAATATGTCATTTTACTTTTCCAAGAGCATTTCAGACATTATTTACTTAAGAAGACTTAACGTCATTTAAAATTATTTTCTTTTGTGGATAAAGTTATCTATTTGTGTATGATTATTGCAAGACAAATGAAATGAAAGCTCTTTTAGCCATTTTGAGCTTATTACCAACATACAATAACAGGATATTTTGCAGTCTACCAGGAGACAAACAATCTGTTCACATTCCTGATAAATGAACAGTGTGATCTTTAAAATCTCCTGAGTTACCATGGATACCAGTACATATTCTGTCTAACACTAAGTCACAAGATGTACCTACACTATTTCTGAATTAAAAAACATTTTTCAGAAATGTTAAACACAATAGAGCCATTTACTTTCTTTCTTTTTTTTTTTAAGACATAGTAATACTAAAGGTAGCAAAAAGAACACACAACTATTACTCACCAGTAATTATTTAAAACTTGGCATCTTCATTAGCTGAGCTGCCTTCCTCAGTTGCTGAGTGATAATGGTTTCATTTTATGCAATTTTACTTTGAACTACTAAGGGTTTCTATGGAAACCTCTACTGTTTTCCCCTCTCGAAATTCTTTGAACAGGTAGTAAGTCTTGCAATGTGAAGGCAGTGGCACATCCACTGGGACATTACTTAAAAATCTGAATTCCCAGTTGCTCTTACCATCCATGAGACTATGCTAAAATTAGATTTGTTAGAAAATTTGGTAGCAGAAGACAGTATTGTCAGAAAAAAAATATATAAATGTATGTGTGTGTGTGTATAAATATATATATATATATATAAATATTTTGCTATCTACCACAATTCTGCCTTCTGTCTTATTGAAAATTCACTGTTACTTGGTTTTCAGGGCTAAGTCTTTTATTAATCCAAATTTTTCTAGAATGGATTATGAATTTTCTTAGCAGTAATCAATATAATAAAAATTGTTCATGGGTTTGATTTCATGTTAGGATTGTTTGTTTGTCTGTTTGTCTGTTTGTTTTTAATGTTCTTGAATTCACTCACAGTTAATTCTTATTTTTATCTTCATCAATATCTAATCTGATAGCCCATAATTAATTTATTATTATTATTAATTCATGAAGAACTAGTGCTGAGGAGGAAGATGGGAACTGTGAGAAATATACAATGAAAAGAAAATAATGAACGGGTCAGATCTACATTAAACAGAAGATTTATGTGTCTAAATCCTGGAAAGGAATCTGGTTGTCCTATGCTTAAAATCAATATCTAACTACATGTTTGATATGTAGGCCTAAATACTGGCTATTGCGGTTTGATGGAGCTTGGGGGAGCAGGGAGCAAATTTGGTAAGAGATGAATCCCCTTGTGTTCCAGGCAGTCCTCAAAGATGAGAGGGACTGGGAGAAGCTGGACTCATCTCTTAATAGGGACACCAAATTTTGTGGTAACCATAAGCTCGACTCTGGCAGTACCGGATTCACCGACAGCGTGCCGACTGTAGGTCCAATTGCCTTCCAAATAAGTAGTCGAGTTTACAAATAGCACAATTTATTCAAACACAACATTTAGAGAACAGGTTTCAGATCTCAGTATTCTACTGTACTCTGTACAGTAATTTTCTACTACAGTGTGGAGTTCTTAACCAGTGCTAGTGTACAAATGTGCAATCGTCACTTACCCAGAAGATGGGAGAGGACTTTCAGTCTCTTTATTCTGCTGTTTCTCTCTTCCATGTTCTGTTCCTTCTCCCTTTTGTCCTTTCCCTCTGTTGTTGTTCTCCTCTGCTGTTTCCCTTGTCCTCGATCCCTCTCCTTCTGTCGATCTTCTCTTCTTGCTTTCTGCCATTTCTCAATTCACTTTTTATATATTTTCTTTCACATTTAGGTGGAGCTTGAGTGACTCCAGTCATACATGCTTTCATTATTAATTGGTCTAAAAAGTCTCCTAAGTTAATCGAAAATCTAGAGAACATGCTCAGCGAGGAGTGGTCATTCCTTGGAAGGGGGTAACTTCCCTGATGGGTTTGTGTATTGGTATCATAATGGTATTAGAATGAGAAGTTGAGCAAGCTCTATTGGAAGGGACTGATCTGCCATCATTGTTGGCCCAGCATCAGACACCTTATTGTACTATGTGGCTCATCAGCTGCATGGTATGACCAGATTGTCACCAATAGAGTTTGGCCCACAATGTTTTCACTCTGCTCCACTCTCCATTCACTCCTCAGCTGCAGGGCTCCATCCGATTACCATATCCTCAGGGAAGCCAGCAAAGAATGGTCGTGATGTCTGCCTTCTGCTCCACCCTTTATTTACTCCTCTTACTGTGTATTAGGAGGGCAGATTGTGTTACCAAGGGAATTGTGGAGGAGTAGATTCTGTACCTACCAGCCATCCTGGAAGCGATAACTGTCTCTCATCTAGAGCAAGCCTCTGCATTGCCGTAACTTCTGTTAGGCCTTGTTTTTCTCTATTTTCCTCGTTCTCCAACAATTCTCCCACACTGGTCCTGACTGTGATCATTAGAAAACAAGATGTTACAATGCATGTGTTGGCCACGTTTTGCGCATCCAGGTAACATGCAGATGTGCAAAAAGTATAGATAAAATGCATGCTTCCAGGTAGGTCACTCATCCGTGCTGATCCCTGTTAATCAGGAGAACACCATAATCATCAAGCACCATGCAATGAGTGTAGATGTTTCAGAACTTATCCTGCTAACATCACTGGATTACTAGGAATAGAGAATCATGGAAAGAGAGAAAAGATAAACACAGCATATCCCTGGCATATTGATCAGCACTCACAATTGGAAAAGCCAGATCCAAGGATCCTACATTGCAAGAGTAGTTAAGGATCTCACCAACATCAGATCTGTTTCAGTGCAGGCCAGCACTCAATAACTAATTACACTCATTTTTTTCTACTCATGGCAATGATATCTGAAATATCTGTAGATATCATGGTTTTCAGTTAATTTAAAACACCTACTGCAAATATGTGAAGACTCTAAAAGACCCCTTTAAGACCTAAATAAAACAATTTTAGTCTGAAGAATTTCACTGGAGAAAACTCACATGCTCAAGTTTTATTTGCTTGTTTCTTTGTTTTTAAATATCTCTTTCTACATTTGAATTTGAATGTCTTGTCTGTTTCTTGGCAACAATGCAAGCTAAATTCTACCTGAGAAAGCTAGTGTGATCTTCGGTTATGATTTTTCCCAAAGCACCTCACTTTTTTTTTTATTAGATTTGGCAAGTTTTTCATTTTTGATCATTAACCCAACATTTAATCAAAGGATATTGATTATGAAAATTTTAATTATAAACTCCACTTCTTGTTTAACTTTACACTGTCAGGGTCATCAGCTCTCACATTAGATAAAACAACTATGTTAATTCACTGACACTTATCATCAAAAAAGATTTATTTTGAAAGCAATTGCCTTTCCCAGGTAGTTAGTCTATAGGTGGACCTAAAGCCTATACCTGTTGACACGAGTTTGTAATGTCTACCTGTAAAAGATGCTTCAGCTGATGTAATTACAATAATGCTTGAGATATGAATTTATAGAATAGATGGCAAGGATGGAAAAAAAAAAGAATATATTTATCTTTAGTGATAATTTGATTAAGGAACACAGTGAAATGGTGCTTCAAGCCCCCTCTGAGTTGTTTACCTTCTGTGGCAATGTTTCAGCAAAGGCAAGCTGATAGAAGGTCTCTTGTAGCTCAGCAGTAATCGATACAGGGTGAGAACAGCTCAAGATAAATTTGAAAGCAGTGGGTTGAAGGTATATATTGGTTTGAAATCACAGAAACAGTTGGAGGAGAGTAAAAAGAAAATAAAATGAAAATCCGTAAAAGCCTGATTAAGAGAGAAATGATGATCAGTATTATTATAGCTATATTTTAGATGGCTGTTTTCATTCTATGAGACTTGGCATATTGCAAATGACATTTCTTCCAACCTCTGCTCACTTTTCAACCACAAAATTCCTGTAGATGCTGGTGCAATTATAGGTTTCTGTTGCAGCATTTCAGATATGGTCTTTTAGATTACTCCTGGTAGATGATGAAGTGTTACTCCATAACCATGTGTAAGTGCAGGCTTCTTCAGAGGTTATAAGCTAGAATACATGCTATTCATGAAGGCTAGGCACGTGCTTTGGTTTTCATCCACGCTTGAGGCTCCCTATGTGTTAACACTTTGATATAAAGCAACACTATAATTCTACTTTTTTGTTTTTTAGATCTAATCTTAGAAACCATGTTCCCAGTATATCTAATGGGTGGTCAACTCTCCAGGTTATTCCAAGCTAAAAAATTTGCAAAAGAGTTAACTGAGTTCTAAGTGACTTGTTTCAAGGTCAAGCAAACTATGTGGCAATGAGCACAGTAGTCAGCTTACATATCTGAGCAACTAGATTATGCATCACTTCTTTATTACCTTTCTAATACAAACACCAGAGCCCCAAATTTGAGCCTGATAGACTCTACAGAGTTTTAGAATCTGTAATACCCTTGAGAGGCAGTTTTTCTGTAGACTTAAAATATTAATACAGCTAAGCTACCAAAGAAAAGCTACATAAGAAAATAAAAATAATGTTGTCATTGTAAAGAGTAATTTTATGCACAAAAGCTTAAACTTTATCACAATCCTTTTTTAATCATTTTGACAAAATGTTCCTAAGCTGGTCTTGCCTGGCAAGGAATAATATCATCATAAAAAATGCATAAATAATTATGATAATGGTTTTCTGACAATGCTAACTTTCTTTACTTTTTTCTTTTTTCTTTTTTTTTTTTTTTTAGTTAAATATGTTGACCTAATACATGCTCCTGCTTTTCAGTGGTATCTCTTGCAACTAATCAGAGAAAAGCTCTAAATGTTTTGGGTTTTAGTTTTTGTTTTTGTTGTTATTGTTTTTCCCTCTAATCACATATGCAGGATGAAGCCATGAACACAGTAATCTTTCATGTTGGTCTTATATTATTTAGACACATTAAATTAGAGTAATTATGCTGTACTACCTCAGTGATGCTGAAGTTAACAAATGCATTATCTTCTAGGACAAAAACAGATAAGGCAGATATTTATATTTTATAATTATCTTTTACAAAATTTTTTTTTCTGTAGGAAGTGTACTGGGATAAGACAGTAAGTGAAATTCAGACATACTTCTTTCGTTCCTGATAATATAAATAAAGGTGTTCAGATGGTTCTTTGAGGGCTATTTCCCTATTTAAAGTTATCTTACGTATGCAAGCCGGCCGTTCTCCCTGAAACTTCCTCTGTAACTGAGGTGATCTTAGTAAGTTAAGCATTAAGGAGGAAAAATAAAACTGTGGAAAGATATAAAATTCTTCAATCAAAATAAGCAGTGTATCATTTTATTGACCAGTACTGTAATTTCAGCAGTTTAGTGACTTTCATCATGATGTCAAAGAAGTTCCTGCCTCCCCTCTCCCTTTTCATCCTGTAATTGCTGCTTGTTTCCATCCTCACACTTTGCTCACCCTTTTCCTAGTCAAATTTTTTGCAGGGTTGTAGAATAGATTTTAAATGTACAAAGGCCATACTAAATTATTTCTAGAGGTCTATTTTTCAGATCATTTAATTTTGTGAGGCACTTGGATATTACAGCTACACTGATCTAAATGATATCATAGATTGGATCTTTACAGGGTCTCTGCCAATCCCACCTCTGTTGTTGACCATCTGACCCTGAAATCATGATCTAAAGAGTCCTACATTTGATTTTCTGAGTCTATGGTGGTTTAACTTCCAAGTTCAAGAACTGACACAAGACAAGGAGCAGGAGGCTGAGATCAAGCAGTGTGGGAAGGGAAACTTGAGAGCGACTCTTGAATGGCTAGATGATGAACGATTTAGCTGCAGAGAGAGACCTAATGCTTAGTGGTCTAGTTTAAAAACATCACTTTGCAAACACTCTTGCTAGCAGAGCGAAAGAAGAACAAGAAATCAGAGTTACAGGTAGACAAAGAATCTTTGATCAAAGCCAAGACAGCATCCCATGGAGCTGTGGCCTCAGGAAAGCAATTCTGGAGCCTGCAGGCAAATAAGCACTCTCTTGGGGCTCCTACTGGTTTCAGATGGACTACTCTGATATCTGCATATTTACTGGAAAAAAGTAGTTTCATAACTTAGATCTGCTGTTTATAAAGCCATATGAGAGTAAAACTGGTCAAAACTATCCTAATTATAGACTTACATTGTAATTCTTCAAGTTTTCAGACATCTATAATTGAGATTCTTGAATGAAAAAAAAAAACAGGCACACATAATAATGAAGTTTGATTTTAAAGGAGACAGATTGAGTTGGCATTAAGCCAGCCTACCACTTCATGGCATTATACTGCTGAGTTCTATTTACTGCACCTCAAGTAAGAACAGCTTGCAAGTGATGTGATACACACTGCACAGAAAAATCATTTGTGGGAGGCATTCAGCAAGCCCTTCATTATGATATAAAAGTAGAGCTAGCTATAAGAGCTGAAGTTGGATGAGAACAAAAAATATGATTTAAATCTGGTTACTCTGATTTTACTTCTTCCTTATATGCCTTTATTTTTCTTTGAAATTTGACTTACAATTTTAATTATGCCTCATATCAGATGAGACATCTCAAAGTTCCTAATAGATAAGTTGCTAAACATTTTGAACAATATTGGTGGCAAGATGTATGGATTGGCGTATATATAAGTACATGTGGAGATAGAAACATTAAAAATAAGCTTTTTAATTCTGAATTATTAAAACTGATATATTAACTCTGTACTTAAATATGTTGAAATTCAGAGTTGTCGATCTCTAGGGGTTAGAGAGATAACTATGGAAATTATCTTAAGTATAGTTCAATTGGGAAAAGAAATTAGAATAAAAAGTTAGTAGGAAAAATTTTTTTCCTTCTTAATTTTAAATACTGGGAAGCTTTCAAACTCTTTCAGATTATTTTCTTCTTAAAGATATTTTTCTTTATTATTTTCTGGTCTTTGTCATCAAGGGATTTAAAAAGTCCATAGAATCATAGAATATTTAAGGTTGGAAGGGACCTCTAGAGGTCATCTAGTCCACATCCCCTGCACACGCAGGGTCTCCTAGAGCATGTGGCACAGGGTAATGTCCAAGCAGGTTTTGAAGATCTGCAGAGAAGGAGACTCCACCACCTCTCTGGGCAACCTGTTCCAATGCTCTGTCACCCTCACTGCTAAGAAATTCCTTTGCAAGTTCCTGTGGAACTTTTGGTGCCTCAATCTGTGGCAGTTTCCTCTAGTCCTATTGCCGGCCAGCACTGAGAATAGGCCAGCCCCATCCTCCTCACTCCTGAGCACCTTCTTTCATAGAGTCATGTGTGGACATTTCCAAAGCAAGTCATTTCTGTACAGGCTTCTGGCTCTATTGATCCTTGAACAAATACCATTTTCTTTTCTATGATTTTCAACTGAAAATCATATTTCCTGTAGGGAAGTTCTGATAACAGAATTTACTGTATTTGATACTGAAGAGTTCCGAGTTTACATTCAGAGTTATAATGACTATTTCTTTAGCTATAGGAGTCTAGATGCCTGCCATAATACTTGTTGTTTAGTTTTGGAAAGAATCTGTTTTAAATGCAAAACAGAGTAGAGAATATTTTAGAGGTTCACTTTCCTGTGACAGGTTACCCAGACAATATAAAATTAAACATATATATATTTTTAATTTCTTTTACATTTCATTTATGTGACATTTTTTAAGTGCCACCAAACTTTTTTTTTCTTTTTTTTTTTTTCTTTTTTTCTTATTATGATAAAGAGTCAGTCTGAAGTCCTTAGCCTTAAGTTTCTAGGAGACAATTTAGGAAGTAATTTTTATGTTTTTTGAGGAAACACTGAGAACTATCAAAGGCTTTCGTACCTGAGAACAAAGAAGACACCAGTGAGAGGTTGACAAATAGTTTTGAAGAGATTTTTCAACTTTTACTTTAAATACTTCAATATAAATAACTAAGCCTAGTGGCTCTGTAGCTTTTTTAAAAATTTTGTTCTTCTCTTTTCCCCAAGTGTCCTTTATAGACTCCATTCTCACTACTGCAAGTTCAAAAAGCAAAGAATTAAAAAAAAAGGGGGGGGGGGAGGCAGAACCAAAATTCTTGTATTTAGTGGCTCTCTTGCAGGTGTTCCAATATGAGAATTATTTATAAAGAACTCATAAAATGAAGTTAATACAATGAAACAGATACAGATAAAGAGAGTAAAATGATTGCAAAGGCAGCTGTCAAAATTAAATATCTTTTTTTTAAGGAAACTTCAACTGGAAATCTAAGCATGTCCGGTGAGAAAATAACAATAAAAATAACAACACTAACAAAACAAAAGGTTCATCTTAACTCTTCATTTTTTTCCCAGCATTCAAGCTAGTTCTACATCTTTCAAAAAAAATTACATGCTTATTTATTTTTGTCATTCTTGCTCTTAGTTTATAGTGGCAAAAACAAAATGCTACAGCAGAATATTTCAGAAATATCTTCGTAGTAATTATAAATGAATATTCAAGAAGTTCTTCTTTTTTGTCATTTTTTTACTTCCTTTACTAAGCTTACTACAACATTTGGTCTAAATAATGGTCTTAATCCTTGACAGAGTGTTTAACATAATCTGTTATGCAGCAAGAATTCTTACCTTCCCCTCAGACATACAGAGCAAGGTTTAATATTTTATACAAAAAAATACAAAATGCTATTCATTTTGCAAAGACTTGAAAATTGAAAACACTTTAAAGTAAAAAATAAATAAAATAAATAAAGGAATTCAGACTGCTAGTGGAATATGGTAAATATGTTACTTTTTACATAGTTCCACTAGTATGCATTTAGGTGGTTATCACATCTTATTGTATTTTGCTTCCAGCATCTTCCAGCATTACTTCATCTCCTATTCCTCCAGTCTTGCTTTATTGAAGCTTTTCAGACTCTTTCACTACTCAAGATAACACCCCTTTTCCTAGAGAGAAAAAAAACCCAAAACTTTATGAACAGAGGAATTCAGATTAAGCAGATTTCTCCTTCCTTCTCTTTAACCTCCCTTCATTATTTCAGCAAAGCACTTTTGTGAGTTTGTGAGTTTTGAGGTAGAAAGGGATGCAGTCAAAAAATAATTTTCTACTGTTCCAGTAAGCTCCTGGCTGTGTTCTGCAGTAGCCTCACAACTATAATGTAGCAGATAGTTTTTTTGGTGTTCAAAAATTTGTCCCGAAGGCAACATACTGGATCTATTTCTAGTCCTCTGAATAGTTTCATGCACAGATTTCCAAGTCATTCTGAAAACACTGCCTTTAATCCACTCTGTGTTCTTTATGATCTTTTTGCTCCTTACAAGTGAAATAAAATGGCATAAATAGAAATTTTACATTGCTTCATTTCTTGATGATCTTGTACTTAAAGAAAAAGCAATGAAATAAGATGGAACTCGTAATAATTGCTCTTGAATTTGTTCTGAATTTGTAAGTCAGTGAAGGCAAAGGAAAATTAACAGGAAAAGAAGCAAAGTATACACTAGAGCATGGTAACTATCTCTATAAAAGGCTGAAATTTAACAGCATTTGGAACACTCAGGTTAAATCTTTCTGTTAAAATCAGGTGGCAAGCAGTTTGACAAGCAATCTGATATCTAATAAGAACCTGATATATCTCTACTTCACTAGATATTCCTGTGGCATTGACTGTCTGATTTGTTATAATATGGACTCATCCAAGTTATAAATACCAATTCACAGTTCTCTTCATTTGCCACCTAAAAATGTTCCATGTCTGGAAGTAATTACCCTAAAAGAGCTCCTCAAGTTTTAATTAAATGTTTTTGCCAACAAATGCCAATCTGTTGAAAGTAAACATGTCTCAAGATATCTTCCTATTGATGGAGTACGGATGAAGGAAATATAATTTGTCAGCCTCTCCAGTTTAACAGCCAGTGTACAGATGGTATAATACATCTAGAACCTCTAATGCAAAATGCCTGAATATCCTCAAAAGTCAAAGTTTCAGCAGAGAATCAGGAACTATTGGAAGAGTTCAACAGGCTCAGTTGGAGGAGTCAGGAGAATGAAACCCCTGTGGACTCTCTGTCTAGAAGAACCAGTCCAATTAGGCTTTATACACTCTGAGTCTTTGAAAATCCCCAAACCACCGTGTCATTAAGGTGATTATGAATTTTCCTGTTCTGTGTCAGCAGTATACATACCTGATATAAATCACTTTGGATTCACTCGGCCATTGCAAAGTATACAGAATACACTTCATTTTAGAAGTGTATCCAGAGCGTATATTAGTGCTTTCAAAACAATACAGGCATTTTATTTCACGTGATTTTGGGGGTATTGCTCTAAATTAAAATGTCGTATTCAAAGCCAAATTATGAAAGAGAAAGAGAACCAAAAAGACTAACTTTCAAATTTGTCTGTTGGTTGTAATGATTCTAGAGGACAGGAGACAAACAAGAATTAAGAGAAGAGCTGGTTTAACTTGTCATTTATCAGATTCTCATGAATAAATCTATTATCTAACCTGGGTTAAAGTTAAAATTTTTTGCACATTTATTTAGAAGAATGATTTTGAGATCAGCGACATATTGTCATATTTTCATATGCTGGGTAAATTTCAGCAGTCATTTCTGTGCATCTGTTTGTCTCACAGCAAGTATTAGGTGTATAAAATTTAGTTTAATCCACAGCAAAGGAGATCAATGCTAAATTGAGTTGTCTCACATTTGCCATGGGCTATCAACATGCAAAGCACAGAGGCTCATTTAAAGAATGCAGACTTGTTAAATTGCTGAGTAATTTGATCAAATGTCTGAGTCCTGGAGGTAAGGAGGTATTTTAGAGCACAAATGGTAAACACCTCACATCTTATAAAACAAAATATTTCTCTTATAAAGCAAATGTAATTGTTTATAAAACAAGCATTCCTGCTTCAGGGAGAACTTTTCTCTATAACCCTGAGGGTTCATTCCTTACTTCACTGATTATATGAATGTTTTGTATTAATATTTTAGGGATTTTACAATCATACTAGTCAAACTAGTGAACTGTGAGGGCACATCTCCACTCTAGGATGTGTCTCCAGAACAAAACAACTCTCTATGATTCATGTTAAATCTCATCAGAGCTGGTGTTTATCTCCTCAGAGCACCCAAATCAGAAAAGCTGAACCCACTGCTTGTTGCATGTTACTCACAGCTCTGTCCATAAAGCCAACTGGCTCTTACCACCAGACACGCTCTGCAAAAACATCTTCATTTTACATTCAACCATGTATCTTTACTCCTGAGCTTCTCTTTTGGCATTTAGGTAATCAGCAGGGAGGGGGTGGCTAATACCAGAAATAAAAGCTGGCAGGAGGACCTTCCATCAAACCCTCAGAAATTCCTCCCTGGCACCACTTCCAAACCATTACAGCAACCAGTGTCATGGTGCTTCCCAGCAGGATGCTGGTGGTTGCAAATAAGCAGCAGCTTGGATTCAGCAGCTTGCTGCCATCCAACTTCACTTGGCTGAGTGTCTTGTACAGCTGTTTGCACATCACAGCAGCAGCAAGAGCAGCAGTTATACCCAGCTGCACTGGGAAGAAATTAGAGTAACTTGATCTTGGACATTTTGCTTGGTAAATTGCAATTGATGAGCTCATAAAATAATCATCACATCTTCTGGATTCTTCTTTATCTGAAATAGTGCAAGAAACAGGAGGAAAAAAAATATATAGTAGCTTAGAGTTTTTAAAATATATATATATATTTTTTCTTTTTGCCAGAAAACAATCAGGAGAACTATGTCCTTCCTGTAAATGTAGCTACTGAGGTTAACATAAGTGAAAGATTTGTACATATGTCAACACTATTGTCCAGAAGAGATTATGCCAATTTCCTATTAAGCAGAAGAAAAAAAAATCCCATTCAAGTTTAATTCATTTTTATTCTTTATTTTTAAAATGGTTATTTCTGTTTATGAATGAAGATAGTTGAAATAATGACAAAATAACTACAAGATAGAATATACTAGTGCAATTTTAATAAAACTTGTGAGAATATACATCATGTCATAATGTCTTAACCATATGCAGGATATAGCACTAAAAAAATAGATTACCATATAAATAAATAATTAAATAAATAATGTGTAAAAACATTCAAGGTTCCTATTCTTGAAAGTGACCTGAAAGTTTACAGACTTCTAGAATTACTATTCCTGTAAGCAGTGCTAAAAACAATGTAACCAAGATTTAAATACAGAAGCAGATAAGAATGGTGAACTAGTCTGTGCTGTTGCATTGTTCTGTATATTGATGTAAGAAAATTGTTCTCCATTAAATAATAAAAGAATAATTCATTTTTCAGTCTATTTTCTGTGAAATATTTATAATTTATTTCAATATTTTAAGTGTCAGGAACAAACTGTCTAGATAGCAAATAAATAAAATTTGCCTACAGAAGTATCAATCTCTTGCTCTTTAGGAACTTCTTATTCTACTCTAAACTGTTTTTAGAAATGACTCCACTGTCATCTACCCTGGAGAAGAATACTGATCATATCACCTAAGGCTAAAGAAAACACTGCTTACTCTTTAAGCACCCATCTTTCTGCTCCCTTTAGGAAAATTTTTGCAAGTATATAGCAGTTAACTTTCCTGGATAATTCATTAAAGGAGCCCCCGCCTCTGCTCCTAAGAGACATGCTTTTAATTGCAATCTGTTCAGAAGAGTTTTGTAACACTTTGTTTGTCGATAATTTTAGACTGCTAGGACCTTAGGATATTAACAAAGTGTCAATATTCATTCTCTATTTTTAAAACCAGAAGACCATTAAGACCCATTACAAACCAACAAACCATTCTTGTGTTTCCTCCACATATAATATTGACCAAATATCATGGAATATAATTACTGGACTTTAAAACAGCAATAACATTTTGTTTGTTTTGTTTGTTTTAATAGGTTATTAAAGTTAAATTATGTGCTATTTTTTCCTAACGGCCTTGACATTCATCATTATAGTTCTGTTTCACGGCAGATGGAATCTGTTGTATTGGTGTAAATACTCCAAGTGCTGAGGGTTGACTTTTGTGAGCAAAGGTTAGAATATATACCATCATGCAAAACTAAGTGTCTAGTTCTACAAAATGTTAATATTTTACCAGTCTGTAAAGAATGAAATGACCAGCAAGATTATTATGTCTGAGCTATGTATCTCATATTACACTAGTCCTCATATTTACAAAATAATATCATGTAACACATTCTTACAGTTTTCGTCAAGTTTTGGAATCTCAAAATGTTGGAAGGAAGCTCTTGTCAATACTTATTTAATTAAGGAATTTCCTATCTAATTAAAGATAGAAAAAAAAAGAAAAAAAAGAAGTGATTGCATGGGAGACGCTAGATATCTTTCTTATTTGTTAGACTCTTGCAAAGTGTCAGGGTAACAACTAGACTGTACAAAGCCTCAGTTGTCTGTGTCCATTCCCTTCTCATCTAATCAGATGAAAAGACTCTAATATATCAGGAATTGTGATATATCTACAAATATCTTTATTTTTCCTTATTTTTGTGGGCTCAGGTTTGTTTTGATATAGGAAGTCTCCAGATAACTATATAAGCATTTAATTTCAGTACAAAGGATCATAAAAATTCAGTGTGTGACAAAGGATTATTTAAATCAAATATACAGATATGCATATATAAATATATATAGCAGAACCTTCAGGTTTTCATGATACTGTCTCTTCCAAGATATTTGCAAAATATTATTTGTTATGACACTTCCCCACTGAAGCAGAATAGCTGTAAAAGTTTGACAGGAAGTATTCAGACATTCCATACTAAAAAAGCATTCTGAGTCAAATGTTTTTAATCATTGCATAAGTGCTTTATCAGATTACATGTATAATGTAATCTGATAAATGTAGTATAAGATTTATACTACATTACTGATATTAATTGCTTTTTTTATCCTTAAAGTTATATCTATAAATTAGTAGGGGTGGTTACTAGTTTTTCATCTTCTGTTGAAGATATTGGCTCTCCTATATACATGTGTTGCTTTTTTTCATAGATGTGAAGTTGTATATATCACAAGATTGACAAATTCCATCTCATGCAAAGATCCTGACAAGATCCATCCTGTTGCCAATACAGCCACACATATCCTGGAACATGAGTAACAAGTAAAGTGCAAATAGGGATCCTACAGAATCATCTTTGAATCAAAGCAAGAAGAGCTTGGTAATCTCTCCAGCTCTTCCTGCTTTGATTCAAAGATGATGAGGATCAGCTATCAGGATCTGTTGAAAATAACAGAAAGTCCAAAGTTCCATATGGGAGCTTTGTGAGCTAGGAGTTAGTTATAGGTCACACTTTAGGAATCCTTAGTATTATCTTCTAGAGCAGATTTAATCTTCTATGGGTGTCAGATGAACAACACTTATGGCTGCCAAAACAGTTATAAGAAATCAGTCAAAGAGCAATGTTAAAATATAAGTGTTTAGAAGTATGTTCCTGAGAGAAAGAGATACAGAAGTAAATATGAATGTATAAACTCTGAAAATGTACTACTTTCCTTCTTTTTATGTCACTTCCACCCTTTTTTTTTTTTTTTTTTTTTTTTTTAAGATATGTGCAGTATTAGCCAATATCTGGAAACATCCTACCTGTTTAGTAAAATGCATTACAAACATTTTTCCAGCCTGATCTATGTTCTTGTCTATGCAAGAAATTTGATCTACATCAAAGGGGAGTACTGTTAGGACCTAAATGTGGAGTTAGAAGGATTTCACGTGTCTAAATGGTAGGAGCCTAAAAACCTAATGAGCTTCTGACCAAAGACTCAAAATCTAGCTCTTTCTGTATCTAATGTTTTTACTTGTAGTTATTTCATAGAAGCAGAGAATCACAGAATGGACCTCTAGATATCATGCAGTTCAACTCCCCTGCTTAAGCAGGGACACATTGTACAGGGTTGCATCCAGATGGATTTTGAACATTTCCAAAGAAGGACTCTCCACCACCTCTCTGAATAGCTTGTTCCAGTGCTCTGTCACCCCATTTGAGTGACTTTTTTTCCCTTTAGTGCATTTTAAAAAAAAAAAAAAAATATACTATTTAATATGGACTAAACACCTCTCTGTTTGCCTCATGCATAGTTCCAATGGGGATAAGGACTATATTTAAGCTCCAGTGCCTTATTAGGTAGGCATTTGCATGGCATATTGTGCATGCCAAAAGCCTGGCATTGTCTGACATCTTTTTTTTTGGTGAATGGATAAAGATATTATTACTCTTCCAGGAAGCATATTTTATCTTCTGAAGTAGCATATTCAAGTATGAATTCCTCTCTCTCTTATTCCTGTTAACTAACAGGAACAACAAACTCTCTTCTTGAGATGGAGTAGACAGAATGAATGTGAAGTGTGTCAGGCTTAAGAGAGGACACATGGGAACGCTCAACTGTGATGGAAATTTTATATTAACAATAGTTAAAAAACAAACACAAGTCTCTGAATAAGGGTCAGAGCTCAGTGTTTCCAACTTTCTGACTAAAATTCTCCATTTAGTAGAGTATATAAATCTCAGCTAGCTTCCCTATTTTTTCAGGTTCCTCAACAATTGCACCAGTAATCTTGCAGCAAATACTTAAATTGCTTAAATACTGTAGCAAAAGTGTAGTACAAATCTTGCAATACTGTAAATGTGAAAGGTGACTTTATTTTAAAACAGAACTGATTTCACTCACATGAGCACTCTCATACCCAAGCAAGCACCCAGTCAAGATTTGTGAGCTGAAGCTGTCTGGCCAGAATTATTTGTAAGGACATGAAGGTTAAGAGATGTGAGATAACTAATCCCTATCACAGCTTTTGGGATCTTTTAAAAACTAGCTGCTGCGCACTGTTTTTTATAGGTGTTTCTTGCAGCCTTTAAGAGCTTAGAGCAATTATGATCGTTTGTCTCTGTGTCTTGTCCCACCTCTGAGAGTCATTAACATTTACTCACTGTCTTTTGTCTCCTATTTGAGTGTCTTATGAACACAGTACTTTTTTATGTTCCTGTTGTAGTCTAAATGGCTTTATTTTGTAATATGTCACTTGTTTTAGTTCTGGCTATAGGCTGTTCTTTGTTTTCCTCATCAGAGATGACGCCTGAAAAGCTGTGTGCAGACATGGTGCAATCTTTTTGATGACCTATAATTGAAGTGACATCATTACAAGCCATTTTTTTACCCCTTCTTCTCCCAGTACCTACACACACAATCAGGATTAGAAGTGATAAACAGGAAAGTAAATGAGATTGTGAGATAAACAAGAATAGCATATGGGTGAAGGTGCAGATGAATCAGGAGTAGCCAGACTTGGCACTCTGGTTGTGTACAAAACAGGTGGAAAGCCTTTGAGATGACTATGTTTTGCCTCAAACATTTTGTGGTGTATAGCAACTGGAGTTTATTATGGCAGCTGCTCCCCACTCAAAATCCTTAGATCTGTAGTACCTCATAAATCAGCTAAAATTTCTAGTTTTAGGATCCTGGTTTATGTTTGCAGGTAGACTGTACAAGGACAGAGTGAAGAATGGTCACTCATAATCAAATTTTCACACAGATCCCAGGTACATCGATATCTTTAATATGAACTCACTAAGCATTTCCAAGCAGAGCTACTGTTCATAAGTGTGTGTTTGGGCCAGTTCTGGGGAAAAAAATGATATGCATATATATAAAAAACTATATATTATAATTTCATATAGCTATATTGTTATAGTTATGTATATATAGTTATATAGTATATTCAATGTTTTATATTTAATACAATATTATATATATATATCTCCAAAACTCAGTCACTCAAGAGACCTATTAACTTCAATGGATTTTATATTGTATTCTGTACTTAGGCTTGCTTAAATAGGTTTAATGATCAGAGATGAAACAATTAATTTGAACTTTGAGTTCTGTGGATGGATATGCAGTTACACAGTTTCGCAGTGTAGCTAATTCATTAAACATCTTGCAAGGTGATAATTTTGATTTGAATGATGCAGAATAGTGTAGGATAATTGACTAAAAGATTTTAAAAATACCCTTCAGGTACACTTTCAAATTTCTAAAATGAATCCAAATAATGTTTCTGGATAAAAACTCAGATAAAAAATAAAATAAAACTCTCTATTACTTTCTTAAAAAACATTTGCTTTCAATTTGAAACTAGAGAGTAAAATAACTGGCAAAGGTGCTTGCTTTTTCTATGTATCACCAGCCATAAGATTAATCCAGGGAAAAGGTGAGTTATCAGAAGAGCTTCAGACCTTTACACTGAATAGGCAGAACTCTTTATCAGAAAACTCTTTGTCAAAGACCTTTACCTCCATAACTGAGACACTACTGTTAGGTTATCTGTCCTCCAAACTATTATTAAACATCCTTAATTGCCTTCACTTACATGAGATAAAAAAGCTAAAATAGGTTTTTTATATATTTGATGCATTCAGCAAAGGACAATGCACCTTACCCTTATCTTTTATGTTACTCGGTGAAAGAAGAAAAAGAGAGTTCTGGCTGATTGATATTTAGGGGTTCTCAATGACCACTTAGGCTGCTATTAACACTGCAACTTTGGTCCTTTTCAARAAAAAAAAAAAAAGGAAAAGAAAAAAAAAAAGGTATTTAGTAGGGTTACAAAATAAAGGCAATTTTAGTTGAGTTACTTCAATGACACTATAGGTAATTAAAAAGCAGTAGAAATTTTGCAGCAGTGCCAGAATAAAAATTTTTTTCTGCTCATCAGCTATGATTTAGAATGGGTGAACTAGAATAATTCCCTAAGTCTTGGCTGTGTTTGGCCTTGTATAAGTTTGTGTACATTCAGTAGAATGTAGTTCTGTATCTACTCTGAAGACCAGAATCCTTCTCATCAGTTTTATGAGGATGTGAAATATCTCCAGATGGTGACTTGAAGTTTGAACTGAATTCTGGAGATAACCACTTTCATTACTGATAGCAGTAGCACTTTTTGTCACTACCACAAGATAAGACTCAGGCAATTTAATTTCAATAATCCTGAAAATAAGGTAAATTGATGTTTAAGTTCTCCTGATTAGCAAAAAGAAAGAAAGTCCTTTTTCACAGAGCAGTTCTTTTTCCAAATGCATTCCAATATAGGACTAGGAAGTGAGATAAAAGGTAAGAGAAAAACTCTCTATATGTATGCATATATGTATATATAGCTTAGTGAAGAATGCAGTAGTGCAAATAAGAAGCTTCACTAAATTCTAATAATGTTCAATCCTTCAGGTGAGTTAAATCTGCAGTTCCTTTATTGGAAATCTGTGTCTTAGCAGAGTAGTTAATCAAGAGATTTTTTTTCCCTGCAGGTTAATAATTTCTGACAATTGTTTGTGGAAGTTTTTGTTGAATTCCATAGTATCCAAAACATGTAAGACTGTGTTATGATTACCCATAACGGACTGCTACTTGCTCATATTTCTGTAACTCCTTTTTGTGTGTGCTACAAGAGTGACAGTATTGATAAAAACAATAATATGTTCAAAAGACATTTCAGCTCTAAAACAAAACAAACATGATATGCCAGTGGCTAATACCAAGGATATAAATATAGCTGTATCTCCCTGTAGTACATAACACTGTTTTACAGCATACAAAATCAGTTTCAAGGGCAAGGTAACAACCAAATTTTGGTGCTGTTAACTTGTGGCTATACGTGGTATACGTAAATTACCTTGTGGACAACCAAGTCGTATAAACAATATTATTTCTTAAATGATTATATTTAGACTATTTTGAGATGGAAATGTAATACTATTCAGTACAAATGGAATACGATGAAACAAGCACCTTAATACCTACCAAATAATGTATTTTGCCAAAATATAGAGTGTGTATGATTTGCAATATATGACTTTATGATTTGATTATCAAAATAAAATCCTTGAAGTTTGACTGGACTTGGCATATGGACAATATAGAAAACACTCCTGTGATTTATTTTGAAACTAAATATTGGATAAGGATTTGACTAACAGAAATGAAGTACTTCAATGATAGCAAGTCATTATATTACTGAACGATCAGAAGTAATATTTTCTGTGATCTAGAAAGAAAAAAATCCTGGATTTCTAATCTATTACAGGAAAAATCTTAAAATTTAAAGGGTATCACTCATTGTAGAGATAGGAAAAGTATAAATTTTAATTTAAAAAATAGAAGATAGAAATGTACATAGAAAGGCAAATATCTTGATTTTTCTTGCTTGACCATAATAAATATAATTCTAAAATGGCTCAAAGGGAAGCTGCAGACAAAGACAGTTTAAAACAAACAAATCTTCAGGAAAGGAAAATTAACCCTTAAGCTAAAATCTGATGCCAATGCAAAAATGAAAAAGGTATAAAATATCCATGAATAAATTTATGTTGAAAGTTTAGAAACAATTCAAATTAGCACAGCAATGAGAAAAGGGGATGAGAGAAGAAAAAAAAGGATGAAAACAAAATCCTCATTTTACAACTAGGTTTGTTAAAACTCTGAAAATGAATATGTGATGCGTTATCCTCAATGACCCCAGAAACTCCTTTGAGTCATAATTCATTCTTCTTCAGTAACTACAGCTGTGCTTCCAAATTCCAATGTTCTGTATCTAAGTATCCAAAAAGCTTTTATGACAAAGTTGCAAGATAAAACTAATTTTCATAGTAAAGTGGAACTAACTGAAAAAAAAAAAAAAAAAAAANAAAGAAAAAAGAAAAGAAAAGAAAAGAAAAGAAAAGAAAAGAAAAGAAAAGAAAAGAAAAGAAAAGAAAAGAAAAGAAAAGAAAAGAAAAGAAAAAGAGAAAACAGTTTTATTCTGTTAGTCTCTTTGGAACTATCAAAAGTTGCTTTTAAGAAAAATAGCTAAATCACAATCTTAAAATGTATTCTGATTTATTTTTACCACTCATAGAATAGTAGATTCACTTTTTTCCAGTTGAATCTACTAATGGCCCCTTTTAGATCACAAAACTGGGGGCCACAACATGGACTTAGCAGTTTACCCAGAGTAAACCAGTGGCAAAATTTATTTTGCCTCCAGTAATAAAAAACAATTGTGTCTCTCACACACAGAGTCTAAAAATGAAAGAGAAAAAAACAGAGAAATATATTATCTGTTATTCTATCTCCAATAATTATTTCAAAATGACACTACGAAATTCTTCTGTTTAGTCTGAGTATTCCAGTAATATACATGTTCTGCTTGAACTTATCTGTTAACCCCAATTTCAAGAGAATATTTAACAAAATAATAGCCCAGTAATTGATGGCTCTCAGAACAGCAAGGATCATGTCAACTAAAAAAGATTTCAGAGTCTGATCTCAGTTCTCAGCCTTCATAGATTTTTTATGAAATTTAATCAATCCTTAATCAAAATTTCAGTTGTTTACACCGAAATTAGGTATTTGAAATGCTTAGGAATTCAAAGCTTTCTCTGTATGCAATGGAGATCTTCCAAAAAAATAATTTAGACATTTAGGTAATTATGAAGGGGTTGCTCATTAGGGCTGGTATAATCTTATTTTCCATTTAGATTCTATTCATCTCTGAATTTGTGGCTAGGTGAAAGAGTAGAAAGATATCAAGATTTTTTTTCTTGTCCTATTTCCCATTCCCCCAATTTAGCTAGCCTTTTTTCTTCTGTTTCTATCTGTTGCCAGCCGCAATTTCCATAGTGGCTTAATCCGAGTAGTGCCATCAATTTTATTTGAAAGCAATGGCAAGATACAGTGGAATGGAATGAAGCCAAAGGAGCCTGCATAAGCTCCTGACCATCTTGGCATAATTGAATCCCTTTGTTTAATACTGTGACAGAGATTTTAAAATATCAGAGAGAGAGAGAAGCAGGAAGGAGATAAGAAAGGAGGAAAAGAAAGAAGTTTACTCAGCTGTGCACTAAGGCATGATGACAACAGCAGATCAGCAGAGCATTAAAGATTCCTGCCACGATGAAAGGATGTATACCATTATCAATGTTAATGAATGATTATTGTCATGCCTTATGGACTATTCTCCAGAGGCTGCATAAGTATTCTTTGAAGACAGTAAAATACACAGTTGTGTATTCCTTTACATGTGTTGTAGAAGATTGATATAGGGAAAGCTGTAAGATGAAATCCCATTCACTTCACTATTTTTTTTAAGTATTCTCATTAAAATATGGAATAAACTCTGTTAAGGCATGCCTGTCCTTTAAAAAAATGAGCCAGTATAATACTTTTAATTATCAATATAGATAGCATGAATGACAACTATCTGGTACAAAACCTATTCATCTGAATACTTTGGATTATTTTTTTTTGTATGTGTAAATACCTAATTAAATTGTGTTTGGCTTATTACTCACTCACCGCATGAGATGGTACAAAGGAAGGATTAAATACCAAACAATGTTTCTGTTGTTGTTGTTGTTAACTGTCTTATTGAGTTACTGTGTTTGCTAAGGAAAACAGCAAGTCTGGTTTAGTTTGAGGTTTTCTTCTTTTATTGGCTTCATAAATTCCTGTTTATGATTAGTGTAATTTCTTAAGAAGATCATTTGAACATGAAAAATGAAGTGAGATTTTTTTGTTGTTTATTTCTTGTGTCTGCTTTAGATATGGAACAACCTAATGTGGGCTGAGGCATTTAAAGGTGTTTCCAGCAGTTAAGCAGCCAGAGCTATTTTTATAAAAAAGACCTCTGTGCCTTTGTATAAAATTGCAGACCTCAGAACCCTACTCAGTTCCAGTCTCCTTTGAACAGAGCTGAAGAAAGGATGTAAAGGTAAATAGAAAAGTAGAAATGAGACTGCAGATTAGCGAGCTAAATAACGTTTGCATACAGTACTAGAGTGGAGAGGGATGCAATGGGGGAATGTACCTATGGCAGTAATCATACACTTATTTGTAAACATATATTAGTATGTATGTTTAAGAGCTCCTAAAATATGTAAGGAAAAGCCACAGCATTGTGTAAAAACAACAAGAGTTTTGAGTTACCACCCTTATGAAAAGAGAACCATATAAAGATCCTAATGATAAAAATTGCCTTAGTCAGAATTCCTGCAACCTGATTGCAACAGAAAATTTCACAGATTCCTCCAAATGCAGTTGTTGGGGCATGACTGAATGTGACCATGAATATACTGAATATCATGAATATCAAATCCACATATGAATATCAAACATCTCTGACTCTAATTATGTAAGAACCAATGAAGCAAGCCTTTCCTTCACCTGTATTAACTAACAAACTCAATTTAAATTCTATATTTGCATATAGAGTCAAGGAATAGCAAGGTCTCTAGCACACTGAAGAGGACCATATTTGGCAGTCAGTCTGCCAAGCCATAGCATTTACTAACAAAACTTAAATGATGTAATCCATGCCAGCTACAGAAAAAGCTAATATAATCCTTTTACAGTCTATGAGAAAACCAGACAATTTCCAAGTGTACTTCCTTTGACTCTGTGGATATGCGCATCACCATGAGACGACTTGTGCCCTGGATGTTCCTCTTCCCACTACTATGTAGAGAATGGATATGAGCAAGGGTGATGAATTAATCAATTAGGGAAGATAAGTGGTTGGTACAGAAAAGAAGCTATTAGAAAAAAAAAATAGACTAATCTTTTAACGTCAAATGTGGAATAAATGGCAGAAACTGAAAGCTTGATGCAACAGTTGGGCTAGGAAACTGATGCGTGAGCTGGCAGATGTCGTAGCCGAGCCGCTCTCCATCATCTTTAAAAGGTCCTGGAGAATGGGGGAGGTGCCGGAGGATTGGAGGAAAGCCAATGTCACCCCGGTCTTCAAAAAAGGCAAGACGGAGGAGCCGGACAACTACAGGCCGGCGAGCCTGACCTCTGTCCCTGGGAAGGTGATGGAGCAGGTCATCCTGACTACTGTTTCCAGGCACATGAAGGAGAAGAAGGTGCTCAGGAGTAGCCAGCGTGGGTTCACCAAGGGGAGATCATGCTTGACTAACCTGATAGCCTTCTACGATGGGGTGACTAGATGGATAGATGAGGGCAGAGCGGTGGATGTCATCTATCTGGACTTCAGTAAGGCTTTTGACACCGTCCCTCACGGCATCCTCCTGGGCAAGCTCCAGAAGAGTGGGTTAGATGAGTGGACAGTGAGGTGGATTAGGAACTGGCTAAATGACAGGGCCCAGAGAGTAGAAATCAGCAGTGCCGAGTCCAGCTGGAGGCCTGTGGATAGTGGTGTCCCCCAGGGGTCAGTCCTTGGTCTGGTCCTGTTCAATTTATTCATTAACGACCTAGATGAAGGGATGGAGTGCTCCCTCAGCAACTTTGCTGATGATCCCAAACTGGGAGGAATAGCTGACAGCCCTGAGGGCTGCGCTGCCATCCAGAGGGACCTGAACAGACTGGACAGCTGGGCGGCAAGTAACCTCATGAAGTTCAACAATGGCAAGTGTAGGGTCCTGCACCTGGGGAGGAATAACCCTAGACATGGCTACAGGCTGCGGAACGATCTCCTGGAGAGCAGCCCCGCAGACAGGGACCTGGGCGTCATGGTGGATGACAAGCTGACCAGGAGGCAGAAGTGTGCCCTCGTGGCCAAGAGGGCCAATGGGATCCTGAGGTGCATTAAGCAGAGCGTCTCTAGCAGGTCGAGGGAGGTGATTCTGCCCCTCTGCTCAGCCCTGGTGAGGCCGCACCTCGAGTACCGTGTGCAGTTCTGGGCTCCCCAGTGCAGGAGGGATGTGGAGCTGCTAGAGAGAGTCCAGCACAGGGCCACAAAGATGATTAGGGGTCTGGAACATCTGTCCTATGAGCAAAGGCTGAGAGAGCTGGGCCTCTTCAGCCTGCAGAAGAGAAGACTGAGAGGGGATCTGATCAATGTATATAAATATCTCAAGAGAGGGAGTGAGGAGGATGGGGCTGGCCTCTTCTCAGTGGTGGCCAGTGATAGGACTAGGGGAAACAGCCACAAATTGAGGCACCAAAAGTTCCACAGGAACTTGAGGAAGAATTTCTTAACGGTGAGGGTGACAGAGCACTGGAACAGGCTGCCTAGAGCGGTGGTGGAGTCTCCTTCTCTGGAGATCTTCCAAACCCGCCTGGACACCACCCTGTGCCACATGCTCTAGGGGCCCCTGCGTGTGCAGGGGGGTTGGACTAGATGACCTCTACAGGTCCCTTCCAACCCTAGCCATTCTATGATTCTATGAAACTGTGAACTGTGTAGGCTTAAAGGAGGAACATAATAATTATCTGTAATGGTGTTCTTCATCAGAAAAGTAAAACACTCATATTCTCTTTAGATGTTAGGAGAAAGGCAATAACTGGCTTATTGTCAATTATCATCTTCTCTTTTGGTCTCCTTTTCTTCCATTTGTCCTTTCTCCTTCACCTTCCTTCCTCTTTTTCTTTCAGTTAGTCCCTGAGGGTAAGAATAGTTCATGATTACCCAGGCAGATTTAATGTTCATTCCCATCAAGAAGCCAAATCTTGAACTTGCTAGTGATAATCAAAACCCAACAGAAAGATGACATAAGCATTAATCTATTGATTATTTGTTAAAAACTGGTGAAAGGCGGTCCTTTCCTGTGTATCAAGGACTGTGCTATCCTGCTATCTGTAAATATTGATTTCTTCGTAAGTTACTTCCCTATTTTTTTCTGTGATTAATTTTTTTTTGACTTGATAACATTTATTTGAAGGAGTTGAAGCCCTTCCTTCCAAGTCACATAATATACGTCTGGTCCCATAGTGCCTCACTCCTATTCATGTTTATAGTGTCACTTACTGCAATAAGTCTACTTTTAAGTCAGCCTTTCTTTTATCTTGCCTAAGCCTGGAAGTAGTTAGTATCTTTAAGAATGTTATCTTCATTCCCTTTACTCCTGTATTCAGGTCAATTGCTTTCTCTTCATTCTTTTTTTCTTCCTCTACTATTTTTTCTTTTTTAAGTCTGTGCCCTCCAGAGACCAGGAGAGCAATCCATACTGCAGTTTTTTATCATTTCTTCTTCTTCTAAATTGAGTGAATTTTATCTGCAAGCTTCAAGGATTTATTTTTATTTGAAATAGATTGCATAGATGTCAGCTCCACCAGAGGTCCCTTCCACGGAGCTAAGAGTCATGGGGAGATGAAGGAAGACAAAATCCCTTTTGTATGTTACACACCAGAAGGCAGTGAGCCATGACAGTCAGGAGTATGTCAGTCAGGGATGATTTTTGCCTACTCCTCTCACCCTCGTCCATCAGCATTTGAAATACTTTCTCTACATTGCATTATCTCCTAGTAGCCAGTCATCATGAAACATCTATCCATGAAGTCCTCCCCAAGTGTCTTCCACAGTGATCACAGGATCATATGTCACCAACACTCCAGCACCATGGCAGGGGTAGGGACTTCTGCCCAAGCAGCCATCCTTAGAGCTGTGGAGTAATGGAAAGGAGGTCAAAGATCAGGACAGGAGAATATTAGGCTGAGGCTAGCACATCCATTATAGCTGACCCATGGTTAAGTGCCTCACACAGGCATATATTGCTACCTAAGTGTAATAGAAAGACCTTGAAAGAAAAAGAAAAAGAAAAAAAAAAATGGAACTAATTCTCTGCACTTCCTTGGTTCTCTGTGGCTATGCCTCAAAAGAACAGTATTTCTAAATATCATGTCCTTGGAGTATTTTTTCCAGTGTAACAAAGAGCCTTGTAGACAGATTCTGAACTACTAGATGTTACCAGATGTTACAATCCGTTGGGCCCTCCTCAGGCCTGCTGGATATTGCTCCTCAGTGTGTTCTATGTTTGTTTTGGAATCAGTGCTTGCAGAAGTGTTACATGAATTAGCAGAGGTACTCCTAAAGCTGACTCAAGGCCAATCTTACAGTGGATAATCTACATTATATAGATTATCTCTACAGAATTGCATAGAATATCATTATAGAAGCTCATTTTTCATCATTGAGTCTTTTTCTCTTCCAGTTTCCCTTCCAGGAACAGATTGCTTTGTGTGATAGCTCATAGCTCAGGATGTTAATCTCACTTCTTTGACAGAAATAAACTTTTGAGATTTTTTTTAAATTTGTGATAATGAACTACTAAGAAGAAAAAATGAATTATGGTAATAAACTTGTTTTGTCATCTGCCTGTATACAAGATTAAACATGTGCATACTTCCCTGTTACACCTTCTTGACATATGTTTCTGGGACTTCTTCAGAGATAAGGTACTGTGGGGCCTAACCACTCCAATGCACATATTAGCTCGAGATAATATGAGTAGATTTGAATGAGTACAACGAAAAATAAAACAATAAAAGTGTTATAAACTAGGGTTCAGAAGATATATAACCAGAATATAAAAACATTATACCCAAATAAATTAGTCTTACTTCTAAGCAGGAATAATGAATTCAGGTACAACATTGTACTTCTGTTTTGGCTAAATTGAGGTGCCTGGGAACACTTACTCTATGGCTATATCTATATAAATATCCTCATAAGACTTCAGGGTATTACACCATGAGACTACACACATTGACTGAAAAAGGCATGTGCAAGGGAGGTAAAAGATAATTTTTACTAACAGAAGTTATTTGAGTAGAAAGCTGTACCTCCCAGTATTGCTGACTTAAAGCTTTTATTTATTTTTATGTTTATATTTATTTATATTTAATTTATTATATTCTATGTACTAGTTGAATTATTCACATTCATCTCAGCATTCTGCTACTCACAGAGCCCAGGAGGTTCATGTAACCAGGTTCAGATAATCCATCTCTCTTCATTGTCAACCAGACATTTAAGTCTGTTTCAATCTGGGGTGGGGTGGAGTAGGGGAGAGGAAGAAGAAAAAAAAGAAGAAAAAATTACTTATCTTCACAAAATCTTACCTAGCCCAAACTAATGCACTCTTACTTCTAATGCATTTGTTAGTCCAGGCTTAGGTCGGTAATATTGATTTTATCTATGATATAGCTACACATCTGAATAGAAGAGCCCTGAGTATGGACACAGGTGTTGAATTTCTCAACAGAAACACTACTTAGCTTTTAGCTGTTAGATGAATCTTCTTAGCTCATCACAATGGGGCAAATAAGCTGCATCCAGAAAGTGCCTATTTCTATTAAAGGATGAAAAAGGGTGCCTAGACTGACTATCTGAGATGTATCTCTCTGCAGTTGAGGAATGAAGAGATGGATAAGCTGAATGCCATCTATGGAGTACAAGGAATTACTTTTATATTACATTTTTATAATTAGCTTTTAAAAATGAGATTGTTTTTGAATATCTGAAGGTAGTTAAGACTTTCTTGTATCACAAATCTGTCACAAATACTTTGGTACTATAATATATTAGTTGGAGAATAACTGCTAGGCAAATGTGCATGCAGATCCCATCACTGTTATGTAAGTATGTAATTGTAACCTAGATTTAACTCAATAAACAGAGATGGGGCCATTGGTTTTCAGTACTTGTCTTTTGCTAATGAAACTAAATAAAAATGCAGTTTGGGGAAAGTGATGCTTCATTATGTTAGCCTGTAATGGTAGAGTTTCCTAAGATGCACCATAATTTATTTATATTTTATTACTTTTTAGATTGCAATTAAGAGTTATATCTCTGCCCATGGTGACTAATAATCCTCTAAAGTAATGATCTAAACTATGGTTCATCTTACAAAGAAGAACCTAATTTGCAATTCTAGGCAGTAAATTAAACATGGCTCTGGCACTCCTTTGATAGTAGTCTTCAGTAATTTTCTGCTGTGATTTAGGTTGTCTTTCCAATTGTTTTTATTTAGAATTGACAATGACACAAGGAGCAATTAGAATATATTAAAGGGAATCAAAACCCTGTCCCTATAGTTATTCCCAGTTCTTATAAACTATGCTTTCTTAATAGGAAGCCTCCACATAAAAATGATCATCCCATAGGTAACTACATCCAGCTTGAGTCCAGTATCTGTTTAACATGCTGCATGTACCACTAAATGTATCTATTTTAGAACATTTCTGGCCCCTTTTCATTCATTGCTCAGAGTTGCTCTAAATAATGTGAGATTGCCATGGCCCAAATGAGTACTGTTTTTTTTTTTTTTAAATAGTATGAAACTGAGGAAATTTGGTTTATGTCTTGGGTGTGTCATGCAGAATGCTAAGTCTGATAGGATAGTGCTGGAGGATAGCAGAAAGACTACAAAGACACCACATCTTGAGAACAAAGGATCTGGAATAAGTACCTCCAGCATTGTATAACTAATTTTGGTGGTTGTCTGGAAACTGTTAATTCGAGACAGTCAAAGATGGATGAGGAAACCATCCAAAAAATAAGCAGTGTATGTATTCATGGACTTCAGTTTTTAATCGTGTTTCCTGGCCCATTCTTATTGAGCAACATGTTGAAATGCAGATATGCATAGGGATTTTTTTTTTAATTTTCTTAGAATTCTAAAATTATTTCAGTGAAGTTCTGAAAGATTTTTGAATAATTGGTCTATTAGAGATCTTCAAAACATTACTACTTTTCAAAAAAAGAAGTGGCTTTAGTAACTCATACACCACTTGGCATATCATCTACATCTTCCAATACATCATTATGTATCAATACACATGAAATATCCTCTAAAGTAGAGCTTTGGAGAGTAACACTAAAAAAAATCCACAAGGCTTTCCAATGCTTATCCATAGAAGGAATTAAAAACTTCCACTCACAAATTATGTAACTAGCATCGCATAACATGGCAGCAAAATAGAGCAATAGATGTTAGACTTTGCTTATATATTCTTGAAAATATTGTACAAGATTAATTACATTTTCTCTACAGAATGAAAGTCTATTTGGGCACTGACTTAAGAAGGAAAGAGAAATTTATGATTGACTAAGAAATGGGTCATTTTTATTTGCTTGTTTTGCTTGCAGTTTTCAGGCCTCTGTCACTATTCACTTTTCCTGAGAGAAAAAAATATAAAGTGTGATTGATCTTCTGGACAGGCATACAGTTGTTGTCTTTTGCTGTTTCTGCTCACTGTGTCTAAGTTAGTTTGCAAGCTATTCACAGCCACACCATACATTTGTCTGACTTTGAAACAAAATAACTTGTTTTCTCTCCAGAGGAAATAACATATTCAGGAGGTACTCATTTTTAATGAGTAGAACAAGTTTTCTTGCTCATACTAACTGGAATAACTAACTGACCTGGGATAAGTGGACATATTTACTACAGAAGAGTTTTTCTGGTGTATTCTCTCTCTTTTTTTTTTTTTTTTTTGTTTGTGTATGTGTTTCTTGTAAAATAAACTCTACCACCTGCCTCAAAATTTTGGTTCAGCAAGATATAAATAGACTAGTATTTCTAAAAATGCCTAAGAATCAGGTGTATCATCCAAAAAATAATAAGTATATATTTCATTTAGCCATTGATATTAATATGTGAAGGACTACATACACCAAGTCTCCTCCTCTGGAGATCTTCCAGACCTACCTGAATGTCACACTCTTTTTGTCCCTGCTTGAGCAGGGAAGTTGGACTAGATGGTCTGTAGAGGCCCCTTCCAACCTCAACCATTTCTGTGATTCTGTGATTCATGACACGGTGTACACATTTACAAGGCTTTTTTTTTTTCTCTAATTACCTTACTAATATTTATAATTGAGGTTGAGTTTTTTACTACAATACGTTCAGTCTAGACTACTAGATTTAGAAAGATTCCATGAAAAAGAAATCACTACTTTTATCAGTGAATTTTAGAGAAAATATGTGGGTTTACTTTTATACATTTATTTATTTATTTATTTGTTTATTTACATACTTTTAATGATTTCTGAAGCCTTTTTTTTTTTTTAATGTTAGTAGTCCTATATAGTAAGAGCACTAGAATTTTCTTCTGGGAAGAATAGGAGTGTATTCTTGCAATTAAAAAACTTGTCATAAAGTTGTGCAAAGCCTATTTACATTATTCAGGCACCCTTAGTTTATACATTTTCTGAATTTTAAGTGCCTTGGAATGTGACAGAGAAAGGCCTTTCTAGTTTATGACTGATTTTTTACCATTCTAAGACTCCCAGTAATGACATCGATGTGTGATATTATTTCAGCACAGGAGAGCCTGCAAAGATTAATTCTGATGCAGAAATGCCATAAAATTCCCTAATCTATGCCCTCAACTTAAACTTCAATGTCTGGACTATCAGAAAAACAATTCAGCAGTGGTTTTCTTTATGACTATATTTTAAAGATTATCTGTATAATCAAAGCCACATAATCACACATACAACCACATAATCAGGAAAGCCTTAGATTTGGCTGAATTAAGATGCTGATCAAGCAGTGCAGATCACAGTCACAGGTAGCTTGTTCAGAGGGTTTTTGGTTTGGTTTTTTTTTTGTTTGTTTTTGGTTTTGAGTGTTAATTAGAAAGCAGGGAAAAAAACCAACTCAATTTGAGCAAACTCAAATTTGAAGATAACAGACAATGAAATTTAGGAAGAAATCATAACTTGGAAGAAACCATAACTCTGAAGAAATGCTTTGAATGAAGAATTAGGTGATTTCTTTATTTGTTTTATTTTTCACCTAGAGACAGTTGCTTTCGTGAGGAAAAAGAAAAAAAAAAAGATTGGTATTGTAATATCATAACTGGCTAGCAGAAAAAAATATATTTTTAATTATATGCCATGTTTCATAAAGCACTGAGTCTTTATGAAGTATGAGGTTATTAATGCAGCAGTGAAGATCTGAGCAATAATATACTCTATATGATGAATAACAGTGTAGATTATGAATATCATACTCTATCATTTATTACAATTCCTGCAAATAATTTAAGTGTGTGTTGTTCTTGTTTGCTGTATTGAACCTTCTGGCATGCTTATGTGGAAGGAGGATATTTTTACAAAGTTTTCTGAAATAAGTGGGATTGGGTACAGACTAAAATAAAATAGTACATGAGGATTTGCCTACAGTTTAAAAGGAGGATAGGAAAAAAATGTAGACTGTCTCTGTGCCAATTCACTGAACAAACTAAAGACTGTAGGGAATGTTAATGCTTCCAATAATTGCCTTAAAAAGCAAACGATATTCTCCTGTGTACCAGGTGGAGGACTGGAGGGACCAAACAGACTGTGACTGCCTAAAGTTTTCTTCTGTAACCTGTATGTAACATTAGTGAAAGTCAGTAAAGGGGAGATATATATATATATGTATGTATTGCTAATAAATACAATAATAATAAATACAATAAATATAAATACAAAAAAAATCTTTTTGCTAAAGAGAATACAATAATGCAACAACAAGATATGCACAAAACAATTTAGCATTTCTGAAAGTCACAGCTTAATATATGAGAGCAATCAATGTGGTGAGGCCTTTCCAGCACACGTAGCTCCTATTGCAAATTTCATTTGACAGAGTTCCTCTTTCTAACCAAGCTGCTTCCAGTCTTTCAATCCATAAAAACATTTCTAGAAAGCATAATACATCCCAAGAATAAGGATACCTTTTATTATACAATTCATTATTATACGAGATAGCATAACTATTTTCTCAAAGAAACTAAATTAGAATTAAATAAAATTGAATAGAATAAATAAAATGCAAATAAAGTATTTGCAAAGGACTATAATCATGTGGTGGTGTTTTATTTATCTACTTCAGATGCCACATATTCCTTCATGTAAATTTTTAAATAATCCAAATTAATGAGAAAATAAAAATAAACAAAATAAACGTCAGTAGAATAAACAGAAGATTATGTGTTTATGAAAATTAAACACATTTTTTGATAATTTCAGATTCTTGTGTTCTTTATGTATGAAGAGGTGGTACCATTTTTCAAACTTTCAGTTTTAACATGGAATTTTAAAGTTATATTTAAAGATTTGGTGCCTATCACTGAATTCTGATATATACCAACTTACATAACGATGAAGTCTTAAATCATTTCAGTAAGTGATAATTGCCTGCAGGTTGTCATAAGACTAACCATTTTTTATAGGATGGGAAGGCTGCAGAGCTCCTCTAAAGGTTCTGCAACTTTTCAGTGCAGCTTGCTGAATTTAAGGTCATTTGAATATATTTTCTTTAAAAAAAACTTAAGAAATTAAATAGTATTACTGAAAGTGGGAGTACTGAGAAATAGCTTCTGAGACAAACTATGATGTAAAGACATAGTAGAAAACCCAATCCCAAACCTTGTGAAGCTTTTGTATCTCAGGACAACCTGGCTTTTATGCTGGAAGAATAGATGAATAGCTTTCTTTAAAATGCTCTAGTCGAGATATTATTATTCTCCTTTTATCATTTTTGGCCTCATCTTCAAGGGAAATATGGCTCATGGAATCACACTGCCAATTCTCTCCTGATTCCTTTTGAATCCATTGTCCGATTTCAGTCACAATTGAGAGAAGATTTCTAGGAGACTAGCTTGCAACAAGTTTACTAAGAATTAATCTCTGAGTGGAGAAGAAAACTCAAATTATGGAAAGCCTGCTTGGTAAATGTTAAGTGTCTTTACAGTTAATTATTCTATACATATCTCTGAAACAGTTTAGGACAGGGAGGTCTGAGAAAAGAGGGAGGGAATGAGGGGAGAACAAAAAAGACAAATTAGAGGCGGCTGGTAGAAAGCTATGATTGTAAAATGTTGCAAGATGTCAATGCCACAGATAAGAAATAATGAAAAATGTTTCATGCTTTCTCTAATTTCTCTGCTTATTAAATAACACATTTATTTTCATTTTTGGTTTTGTCCAATTAATAATTTTGCTTTATTTAAGATAGATGATTTGCAGTCTGGATAGTATAAGTCATCAAAAAAGGATTCATGAAACTGAGGCAATCTGAGTGTTAGCTATTCTTCCTTCCAGGGAGTTTAAAATGTGAATTGAGGAAAACGCTGCAGGAGGTAAAAATTTAGTTTACACTTCAGTCATGTGGAAATTTGTGCTGTGATTATGCAGACTAGGTACATTACTCTTGATGGTTTGCAGTACTTCATCAGTATTTGGAATAAGACTAGAAGATTATTTTATATAATCTACCAAAAACCTGCAGAAGCTTTCCTTAACAAGGGTACATCTGAACAACTTATCTATAGTTTAAAATAAATTGTAATAATCTCAGCTATCCTGTTTCTCTTGAGGTCCTTTTTATTATTAGTTATATTGTCAGTGTTTCAGGTAAATAGTGAATAAAGTAGTTAAATACATGGCTAAATTTAAGTATTAACACAAGGCACAAAAACCTAACTCCATCGAAACTGAGAAACTTTCTTGGATCAAATTTCAAACAAACAGAAAGAAAAGCATTTGGTATTCAGAAGTGATTCTTGAAATCTTAAAGAGAAACCACATAAAAATGAAAATCAAAATTGAATACCCTCATAAATAGAAAAATTAATATTATTTTTATATTGTAAATGATAATTCTCGTTGTCCCATTTTCCAAAAGTAAATAATCATTAAGAACAAAACAAATAACTCTCTAGTGAGTATATAGCTGTAGATTTCTCCCTTCACTTTTAATGCACAAATGTTTGCTGTGGATGTGTAGAATAGCTTGAAACCTCGGGAAATAGTAACTACAAAGAACAACATTATATTGTTCATTTATAAATGTCTATTCATTCAGTCCCTCTGTATTCAAAATACAGGGAGGTTCCTGCCTTTCCCTTTGAATTACCATGGAATGAGAAAGGAAAGGGAGAGAAAAAAAACGGTCCCAGGATTTTGATTCCTTATCTTCTGATGGCTTCCCACAAAATATACGAGCTTCCTGAACATTCCTGATGCATCTAATTATGCTTAGATTTATTTTTTTCAGTATAGTAACATAATAAAGGAAATGAATAAAATGCAGGACCTAACTGCAAACATTTTAAGGGCTTAACTTTATGTATTTTATTTAATCAAATTGCACACTTCTTTTTGATGTAGCAATATTATATGCCAGCAGCCAACAAAACAATTTGCCTGAATTGGAGAATTTGCAAGTATTAGCACCTTTAGTCCATGAAATAGTCATACTTTGTCAGACTTCTGCAGTCAGGAGAACTTGATGATGGGGTCATGTATTTATATGACACAGTCATTCTCATTCACTAAAAATAAGTAAAGTGCTGTTTCCCTGAGAAAAGGAGTAATCAAATCATAGGAGACAAGTTCCTTGCTCACATCCTCAAGGGCATTTCAGCCAGCAGCTGACCTAATCCCCTCTCTGAGTTCCTTTCAGGACAATGCATATTCCGCTTCCCCCAGCTGTGTTTGAACTGTCTTTTTCTATTTCTCACTCATGACATGCACAAACATACTCTTACTTCCCTACTTATCAGTGTGCAATGAAAACATTAATCTCAACAAATTTAATTCCTGAATGGACTCACATATTTGTTTTGCATAACGATATGTGTTCCTTCTGGTTTGATGGCCACAATTGTTTCTTTCAATTAATCTGAACAAAAGGTAATTACTAACATTAAGAGCTTTATGAGTTTTGCTTCCAAAGTATGTACTAGTGCATTCATAAGTGGAGAATAAAGGCTGTATAAACAGCAATCTTGTTTCCTACTTCCTTCATTTCTGAATTGCATGCTTATAAGACAGAAATAGAGTTATTTTTAGACTTGTAAGTATTCAGCTGCATGTAAGGTATAGATTCCTGATCACCTACTGCCAGCTTTTGCTCTTCTTTATGACTGAATTTTATTTCCACAAACTCCTCTTCCCCCTAAAGAAAAGGTACGAAGACAAGAAAAATGAATCAAAACTGGTTTCTTCAGCTTTACTTATAATTAATAATCCACCATTATCATGTTCAGCACATAAGGCTATCTGAAGTGTACTAACAACAATGAGATATATCTTATCATAACTACAAGAAATAGTTTTCTGTTAGTTTATTATCCTATTAACAGGGTGCACAAATGGGACATCCAGCTTAATAATTACTCATTAGCTGTTTTTCATGTTAAAATTATTATGAAAAGAAAAAAGAGACTCAGACTACAAAACCTTTTAATCATATTGAACAGCTACAGGAGGAAAAAAATCCACTGATAGCCATATTTTTTAAGTGGGGATAGGACTATTCTATAAGCAGTGATCTGTGCTAGGCCTATGACAGCAGCAGTAATTACCTCCATCCAGTTGTGCTGGGAATGAAGGTGTCATTTGTCTCCATTATAGCTGAACATTGAAGCGGCCTTCCACTTTATTCAGTAAATGAAATGCTTTAACACCTGACTCTGAAATACTAATGGGAAAAAAAAAAAAAAGAAAAAGAAAGGAAAAAAAAAAAAGAAGAATGTGAAGTAAAGGAAGTTATTATCACAAAACAAAGATAAGAGACAATGAGAGACTCTTCATAAAACACATTCTGTTGCAATATATTTTCTCTGTCAAAAAATTAGAGATTCACACAATAAACCTGTGGTCCGTGAATACTGGTGTTTTTGATTATCATTATTTACAATCTGTCTTTAGTGTGAATGTAAACTATCTCAAACCACTTTTTCCTTACATATGCTCCTTTCTTGTTTATGATGAAAAAGATGCCATTGACGTAAACTGTCTGCTGAGTACAGGCTAACAATAGGTTTACTTCCTATAATTTTTAACCCTTATCTCTCTGCACTACTGTGAAGTAGGCATAGGGCTATAGAAGTTTTCTTTATTATTTTTTTCCACAAGGTATCAACTGTTCCTGTTTATCATAAGCAAGGCAGGTATACAAGCAAGGTCTGTGTATACATAAATCTTGCTTGAACAGCTTGTTCACTAGACTAACTAACTTTGCAGATGAAGCTGTTCTGAGACTTTATGGCATGCCTCTCTTAGAACACAATGGCATCAGTGAGTTTATTTCCATCTATGATATCATATACTTACAGTAGCATCAATGAAAATAAAAGACATGTTTGTTTGTTTGTTGTTTTGGGTTTTTATCAGATAAAAAAGCGGTGCCAGTTTTAAGGCAAGTCTTCTGGTTTAGAATATGATCCATAAATGACATGTAATTAGTAGCTAGAATTTTGTTGTTCCATTGCCTCTACCATTTTGAATTTAAGTGGAAGCACAGCTTATTTTAAATTAGGAGAAGGGCACTGAAGAAAGAAAAGATAGCTAGAAACAAGTATTTATTAGTTTAGTCAAGGTAAAACTGGTCAGAAGTATATGAGGAAGTGTTAGTCTGATAACTAAAAGATGAAAGATGAATCACGGACCATAACCCTGATTTCTAGTTTCTTTTCAAGGATTTGACACTACAAATCTATTTTTACTTTCTTTCTGTGTTTTTTACTGCATTCGTTGCATCAGAAGAATAGAAAAGCAAAGAAGTAAAAGCTATAGACTATGAGATACTGAAGTCCAAAACTGTCTCTGTTTCACTAGTTTCAATGTCCTTGTCCAGCCAGGTGAATGTTAGCTGGGGCATGCTTATCTGTTCCTGTGCACATGTTTAACATGTTTAACACATAGGTATGGATGAAAAGTATGAAAATTAACTATGAGAGCTGATAAAAGCATTTAAATTGCAAGTTCAAGCAAAACTTTGCATATGAGTGCAAGAACAAGAGACTGAAAATAACTTCCAGAGGACTTGTAAGGATATGACATATGTATTCTACCCATAAAACTGTCCTTTATGAGTAATATCATTTTACAAAGAGCTATAAACATGCCTTCATATAACCGAGAAATGCAAGAAAAGCAAATCACAAGAGACTTTCCTTCCATTACATTTTCATAAGTTATGTCACTCTATTGTTAAGCTATAGTACAGCTTTATTTTCCTAGCTATTTAGCAGTTTTTAATAGTATGCTTTATTTTGGTTTGCTACCCCCTCACAATCGTGATATAAAATAAGAAGAAAACTGAACTAGGTTCATAATTTTGGGAGGAAAAAAAAAAAAAAAGAAAAACATAACTGGAGAACAGTCAAGCTTCCAACTTCCAGTATTCTTGAAATGACATTACAGAATGCTCATTTATTTACTTAGTTAGTTATTAATACTGATTTTCTCTAACCAAAAATTTATTTTGTTGGTGACATATGCTTAATCATTGAGGAACACTGCATATTTAGCTAACTTTCCAGTATGAAAGGTCAGAGATAATAATTACCATTAATAATCTCTGCAAACTTTTTTACCGGTACAAATATATAAGTATACAGGAACATTGCAGTAAGGTCAACTCAGCACATGGCTGTGAGGGAGAGCAGGTTGTCAGTTTTAATCACAGTTAATCCTATGCAGCCTTTCAGAAATTGTAACAATCTTTCTTTAGGCCTTGCATAAAAATCTGCTATTGTGCAGATTTTTGTGCGCATTTTTATGAGGCACAGAATCAATTATAGCTTTGGCTCAAAATTCTGGGTGCGGTGAGTTGCCTTCAGGGCACATCTGCTCATTAAATATGGAGACTTCTAGAAGTGTTCCTCATCTCTGTTCTTCAGCTGATAAGTTGGTTCTCATAAATCCTAGTGATGCTACATCAACAACAAAATAAAGCTCTGGATGTAGTAAATACTTCTTTCTTTTTCTCCTCTGGTGGACAGATTCCAAAGTATCCTAATGTCCATGACTGTGTTTCCCAGTCAGCTCAAAATAGAGCTTTGTGACAGATCTACAAGTGACAAAAACTGACATAGTTTTGATAAAATCAATGCTTTCGACAGCTAATTTTGGCATACATTCCAGCTTTTAATTTTCTGCCTACTGTGTTCTTTGTAATTTTGAACATTCTAGAATTACAAATCTTGCAGATTATTGAAGAAGGTTCTTTTTATTTGGCCTGTTGATTGATTTGTTGGAATTTTTTAGCAATTTTCCATAGTTAGTCAAGAAAAATAAATAAATACATAAATACATAAATACATAAATACATAAATACATATGTAATATATTCTCATAAGAAAATAATTGTTTTATCATCACAAAAGATTACATTGTCTACATAAACAACATTATTTGTAATCATTTACAACCTCATATGCCTGGAATGAAATTGTGAAATATCTGTAACAAAGAAAATTATTTACATATTCTTTGTTTTCACTCATAGCTAGAAATCCTATCCAACCTTACCATTTCAATGCTTAAAAAATGAACAAACAAAATCTTGATTCATTTATATATGTACTAATCTAGTTTTGAAAATGTTCTGTTCAGAATTTTTAAGTGTATCGCCTCAACATTATACATAGAAAAACTGTTATGCACACAGACAGGTTTAGCAATTTCCTACTTTTCAATTTTAATTCCTCATACCCCCAGAGTTGGTTTCTATCATGTTTTAACAAGATTTTCATATTTTTTTTTATACACAAATATGCACATACTCGTACAGATGTGTATATAAATATAAAAAGCTTTGTCTCCAGTATTAAATAACATATTACCTCTGGTTATGTTCAGCCGCAGAACCCATTCTTTTTTCCTTTGATCATGATACTAGTCATGATCTTCTTTTAAATGCTTATATATTGCATCTGGTTGTGATGTCACAAAATATTTATATATATTTGCTATAAAACATATATACTACACAGTATCATACTATATTAGTATGCTTCTATTTGAGTTTTAAGCAAGCTAATATTATGTCCCAAGTAGTGCAGTAATAATTTTTAAATAGTGTATGGGTCTCTGCTTTGACTGAAATTCCTTTGTGAAAAGAATGATACTTTTACATGATACTTAAAAAACACTTGATCTAAATGGTGTTGGCCAAAATTTAACTTGGTCATGACATTGTGAAATAAGTCTTCTAAAGTCAAGTATGTTTTAAGACCTGTCAAAAAGCATAAATATCATAATATCATTTTTTTCCAGCACACACAGAGGCTGCATTTTCTCACTCATCTCTCTCAATATTTGTACAGCTTCAAATCACTACATTAACACGAAAAGTTTTTGTTTTCAGGTCTAATCCATGCAAACATCTTGTTGCCTTAAGGGATATAGGATGTAGTATGCAGGAGAAGAGATTTTTAGGGGTGGAGCAGAAGGTTAGGGATTGTGCAATATTTATTATGGGGTGTTAGAGACAGTTAAGCAAATTAGGGAAGCAGCGGTCTGAGAAAAGAGGGATAAAAAGGACAGAACACATATAAGCAGAGGTAGGTCATTATGCTTGTCAGACTGAGCCCTTAGGTTCATTGCCATGATCTGTCATATTATTATTAAATTCTGTTTCTAACTGTCTCGTATGTGAATGTCATCCCTATTTTGAGGCTATGTGTGAACCATCAGGGAACTGGACATTACAAGCAGGATGGGGCTTAGAGTCAGTGCCCACCCTGGGGAGTCCCATGCTCTGCACGTGTATTCGTCCTAGTGAACTTTAATCTGGGAAACTTTATGCATTTGGAATATGGGTAACACAAAGCAAGTGGAGATAAAAGTTGGAGAACAAAAACTTAAGTAAGTGCCATTCAATATAAAACAAACATTATCCTTTGAGTTTCTGAGCATTTATAAGGGAATTTATCTGTTTGAGTCAGATAAATTCTGAATTTTTCTCTTCTCTGTAAAAGAAACAAATGTCTTGCAAAAACTGAGTAGTTCCTTTAAGGGTCTGGGTTTCTGATGATTAAACTGCCTGTTATTGAAAAAGGAAAAACATATCTTATTATATCATTTCCCATAAATAAAGAATGGATGGTGTAGTGGTAACACTAAAGTTAATTGCAATTCCTATCAACTTGTTTTAGACAGGAATTGTGATTCAGTTCAGAAAAATCTTTTCTTCAATGAAGAGCATTCAAACACTTACATGAAAGACTGGTTATGAAAGAAAGAGTTCAGATATGAAAAGAACCTGTTGCTTGTGGTTCAGCTAATTCTCTCACATCTTTGGATTTTTGAGTAGATACACATTATTAAAGCTGTATATGAATCAAAAATGATACATGATTTAAATAGATTTTTGAATAGCTTTTAATTACATACACTTACAATGTGTTCAAAGATTATATTTTTTTCTGTAATAATCATATAGTTATTTAGATATGCTGTTATCATTTTGTCAGTACTCTGTAAGAAAAAGTAACTTTCACCATTAGTGACAAAACACAAATATACAGTGTGTTTTTTTTTTTTTGAAAGGAAATTTAAAGAGTAAAAGACAGGTGGCTATATAAAGTTAACACATCACTTAATTATTAATGTTTCCAAAAAGAACTAGTTTCAGAGAGTACTTCAGACAGAACTATATAGTTCTTTTCCATTAGGCAAAAGTATATCATAAACTATTAAGGTGCTGATGATCAAGCCATTTCATAACCTCATTATCTTTCAGAACACTAATAGGGAAAAAAAGTTTTCTTGATAACTAAAGACTTTAAACTTCTTTCTGAAATGAAAAATATGTTCAATTTTATATAAACTACATCCTGTAATCTATAATTTTTAAAGTAATATTTATATTTTGATAGCATTATTTCAAAAGGAGATTTCCTAATTTATATTTTTGTTTTTCCTCCTTTTTTCTGACCAATAAATATCAAAATTTTCTTTTGACTGTAATGTCAAACTGAACATTTAAAAATATTACTATCTCAAAATTTTTACTTAAATTATTATAAAATATTACTTGTCCAAGATTTAATCATAGAATCATAGAATGCTTAAGGTTGGAAGGGACCTCTAGAGGTCATCTAGTCCAACTTCCCTGCACACACAGGGTCTCCTAAAGCATGTGGCACAGGGTGATGTCCAAGTTGGTTTTGAAGTTCTCCAGAGAAGGAGACTCCACCACCTCTCTGGGCAACCTGTTCCAGTGCTCTGTCACCCTCACTGTTAAAAAATTCCTTCGCAAGTTCCTGTGGAACTTTTGGTGCCATTTGCGGCCATTTCCTCTAGTCCTATGACTGGCCACCACTGAGAAGAGGCCAACCCCATCCTCCTCACTCCCTCCCTTGAGATATTTATATACATTAATCAGGTCCCCTCTCAGTCTTCTCTTCTGCAGGCTGAAGAGGCCCAGCGCTCTCAGCCTTTGCTTATAAGGCAGATGTTCCGGGCCCCTAATCATCTTCGTGGCTCTGCGCTGGACTCTCTCTAGCAGCTCCATGTCCCTCCTGCACTGGGGAGCCCAGAACTGCACACGGTACTCGAGGTGCGGCCTCACCAGGGCTGAGTAGAGGGGCAGAATCACCTCCCTCGACCTGATGGAGACGCTCTGCTTAATGCACCCCAGGATCCCATTGGCCTTCTTGGCCACGAGGGCACACTGCTGCCTCATGGTCAACTTGTCATCCACCATGACGCCCAGGTCCCTCTCTGCGGGGCTGCTCTCCAGGAGGTCAGTCCCCAGCCTGTAGGCGTGCCTAGATATGTATATACAACGTATATACAATTATATGCACATATAAAAGCTGTGTGAGTGTGCTAGTTTTTGCATGTGTGCATGTGTTTGCACATGATGTCATAAAATTCCCATTGGATGCAATTTATCTTTGTCTAGCAATATAATGTAAATGTGCAATGTAAACTGAAAGGGTTGTTATCAGTAAGTGAAAAAGAAACAGCTTTTATAAATATATATGAACACACACATGTATATGTAAGCTCTAACATGTATGTGTCTGACTATTTAATTGGTCCTAATACTGATAAAGAGTTTACTCACAAATTTTATGTATATGTGTATGCATGTGTTGTCCATGAGCAGAGGCATATTTTCACAGTGCCTCTGATTATGTGACTTGGAGGATCCTCAGTAACTGAAGTTGAAAGAAAATTCTGATAGAATTTAAGTGGAAATTTAAAGGAAAAAGAAATTAGAGTAAGAATAAATGACCACTTTAGACTTGGCATTGAAATAAATTACATTTGGACTACAGTTGAGACTCTGCAGCTTTTTCATGTTTTTTGAGAAACATAAAACGTCCTATACATTCCAAAACTCTCATATAGCTATATAGTTCCCCAGGTTAGTGAGGATTAAATATATAAAGGACAAGACATGAAATGCATACAGCAGCAAAATTCAAACTACAAGCATAATAAAAATTAAAGTGAAAGCCGTGTAAAAGGATATGAGTTAACACCTCACTCTAATGACTGATATTCTTGCCTATTAGCATGGAAAAGAATTTCAGTAATTGAAAAGTGCAACATAATTTGCTCTTATTTAGCAAGTACTTATATTGCCTCATAATAGAATTAAAGTTTTGTTCCAGTTATAGGAAGCTGCTTTAGCTAAAAAAAGTTTTAAGTATTTAACTTAAAAATGAAATTCTATAAGCCGATTCAAAATGTAAGCTTGGGGAGGGATAACTTGTAGCTACAGAACAGTGTTCAGAATGATTATTTTTGAAAGATTATATTTGAGAAGTATGTTGAATAAGCTCATGAGGAATCCTTTTTCTTCTTTTCTTCCACTGGTAGCTCACAACCTTTCTCATCCTCTTCATTCTCAGCTTTGAAGAAGTCTCTATACCAATTATGAATCTTCAGTAATATTCTAAATAAACTTTTATCAGAAATTCCCCTTAGTAAAGACACCTTTAGCCATTGTTACCAAGTCTAATTGATAATGGGATAGAACTAAGCTTTGATGAAACTGTAGAAGAAATAGAAGAGTGAGCTATTGAAGAAATGCAGAGGCACTTAGTACCACTGTTCTCAGTTCTTCATTCAAACTGCTCAAAATTATTAGCCAAAGAAAGAGTACAACTGTATAATTCAGTAGGATAACTGACTATTCCATTTTACAGAACTGCACTAGAAGGGTACATGTGAGCGTTGTAGGAAACAGTAGAGTTTTGAGTAACAATATATAAATAAGGACTCAGTTTCTGTAAAGTATGAGATTTTATCAGACAAAGATTTTTTTTTTAATTCTGTGAAAGATATAAGGCATTTCAAATAATTCAGATATCATCTCATAATCACAGAATGGTTGAGGTTGTAAGGGACCTCTAGAGATCATCCAGTCCAACTCCCCTGCTCAAGCAGGGACATCTAGAGTATGTGGCACAGGGTGGTATCTAGGTGGGCTTGGAAGATCTCCAGAGAAAGAGACTCCACAACCTCTCTGGACAGCCTCTTCCAGGACTCTGTCACCCTCACAGCAAAGTTCTTCCTCACACGGAGATGGAACTTCCCGTGTTTCAACTTGTATCCATTACCCCTCGTCCTATCACTGGCCAACACCAAGAAAAGTTTGCTCCCAACCTCTTTATATTCTCCCCTCTGGTATTAATGTATTTTGATCAGATTCCTTCTCAATCTTCTCTTCTCTAGGCCAAACAGGCCCAGCCCTCTTAGTCTTTGCTCATAGGGTAGATACTTCAATCCCTTAACCATCTTTGTCACTCTACGCTGGACCTTCTGTAGGAAGGTCCACATCCCTCCTGTACCAGGGAGCCCAGAACTGCACCCAATACTTCAGGTGCGGCCTCACCAGAGTTGAGGAGAGGGGCAGGACCCCCTCCCTCCATCTGCTGGCAACGCTCCTTCTGATGCAGGCCAAGTCCCATTGGCCTTCTTGGCAACGAGGGCACATTGCTGCCTCATGGTTAATGTTGTCAACCAGGACTCACAAATCCCTCTCTGTGGAGCTGCTTTCCAGCAGGTCAGCCCCTAACCTGTAGTGGTGCCTGCGGTTACTTCTGCTCAGGTGCAGGACCCTTCACTTGTCCTTATTGAACCTCATGATGCTCCTCTCTGCCCAACTCTCCATCCTGTTCAGGTCCCTTTGGATCACAGCATAGCACTCTGGAGTGTTGGCCCTCCACCCAGTTTGGTATCATTTGCAGACCTGCTGAGGGCACGCTCTATCCCCTTATCTAAGGGGACTTATACAGTGATGAATTTAACAGTATCGGACCCAGTACTGACCCCTGAGGAACACTACTGGCCACATGCCTCCACAGACTCAACCTCATTTATTACAATTCTCTCAGCTCTACCATCCAGCCAGTTCTCAATCCACCTCACTGTCCACTCGTCCAATCTACGCTTCCAGAGCTTGCCCATGAGGATGTTATGGGAGGCTGTGTCAAAAGCCTTACTGAAGCCAAGATAGACAACATCCCTGTCTTTCTCATCCAGCCAGCCAGTCATCCCAGCATAGAAGGTTGTCAGGTTTGTCAAACACACCTTCATCTTGGTGAATCCATGCTGATTACCCCTGATCACCTTATTTACCTTTTTTTTTTCTTGACATGCATAGAGAGGTCTCTAGGACGACCTTTCCAGGGATGGAGGTGAAACCGACTGGTCTTCAGTTTCCCAGCTCCTCCCTCTTGCCACTTTTGAAGACGGAAGTGATATTGACTTTCTTCCAGTACTCCCCAGCTCTCCATGATCTCTCAAAGATGATGGAGAACGGCTTAGCAATAACATGGGCCAGTTTCCTCAGCACTCTTGGGTGCATCTCATTCAGGCCTATAGCTTTATGCATGTCCAGCTTGCCTAAGTAATCTCTAACCTAATCCTCCTCGACCAGTAGAAATCTTCCTCTCTCCTGCTTTGCTCTCTTCTGTCTGGGCTCTGAAATTCATGGACATTAACCGCAGCAGTAAAGACAGACGCAAAGAAGGCATTTAATAGCTCTGCCTTCTCTGCATCCTCTGTCACTGACAAATACACTTCTTTCAGCAGCGAGCCCATGTTTTCCCAAGTTTTGCTGATGTGTTCTTAGAAACTTTTCCTGTTGTCCTTAACATCTCTTGCTAACTCTAATTGCAAATGGTCCTTAGCCTTCCTCTTTGCATCTCTGCATTATCTGACAATGTTCTTGTATTGTTCCCATGTGGTCTGATGCTTCCCAACAAGTAATCTCAACAAGTAAAGAATGTAGAAGTACTTTTCTGCTCTTAAGGAGTATTTCATTTGTTTTTGTTTGCTTTGAAATGGGATAAGCATCACCAAGAGGAGTTCAGGCTTTCCAGACCTGCTGTTCACTTTAAAATCAATTAAGATAGACCTGCCCATCTGACAAAACCAAGATGGCAGAGAACAGTTAATTTGATAGGTAATGGATACTTATTTAAAATATGCAAATTACCTTCATATTTTAGTGCTGTTTATCATTGCCCTGCGTGTGCAGGGGAGTTGGACTAGATGACCTCTAGAGGTCCCTTCCAACCTTAAGTATCATCTATCATCTTCCCAACCATCTTAATGAACTCTCTCTGCCTTTCAGATGAATTAAGAGCACTTCAATGTAGATGAAGTACTCAAGAACTAAAACAATTCTGAAAATATTTTCCCTAAATTATCAAAAGAGAGAGAGCAGCTCCGCAGAGAGGGACCTGGGCGTCATGGTGGACAACAAGTTGACCATAAGGCAGCAATGTGCCCTCCTGACCAAGAAGGCCAATGGGATCTTGGGGTGCATTAAGAAAAGTGTCTCCATCAGGTTGAGGGATGTGATTCTGCCTCTCTACTCAGCTCTGGTGCGGCCACACCTGGAGTACTGTGTGCAGTTCTGGGCTCCCCAGTGCAAGAGGGATATGGAGCTGCTGGAGAGTCCAACGTAGGGCTACAAAGATGATTGGGGGACTGGGACATCTGTCAGCAAAGACTGAGAGAGCTGGGTTTATTCAGCATGAAGAAGAGACGGATGAGGGGGCATCTAATCAGTGTATAAAAGTACCTCAAGGGAGGGAGTGAGGAGAATGGGGCTGGCCTCTTCTCAGTGGTGGCCAGCGATGGGACTAGAGGAAACGGCCACAAATTGAGGTACCAAAAGTTCCACAGGAACTTAAGAAAGAATTTTTTAACAGTGAGGAACAGGCTGCCCAGAGAGGTGGCGGAGTCTCCTCCTTTGGAGATCTGAAAAACCCACTTGGGTTTTGCTAATGCTAAGAAATACATTAAACAGACAAAGGGTGACCACCAGTCTCTGTGGGAAATTAGGAAAATTAAGAACATTTCAACTAGGTGGTGCATTGTGTTTGAATGACCAGAAGAAATGCCTTGATTAAAGCAGTTAGCTGTTATAGGGGAGTTCAGTCACTGCCTTCCACAGGGAGGAGGCAGTATAGTGGATAAGAGTGAGGCAGATGCTCTTTAGTGGACGAAAAACAAATGTGTAAACCAGCTATCAGACAGTCCAGTGAGACGAGGTGTTCTTCTGGGTCCACTACTCACAAATCACAAATGCCCAATTGCAGTGGCAGTCTTGGTTACTGTTAGCATCAGTGTAAGGTCCTGAAAGAAAGGAGGAAGTCAAATAGAATAAAAAGACCTTGGGCTGCAAGAGGGCTCTCATAACATCCTTGTAGCTAAGAGAAACCTCATGCAATTCAACAAAGGAAAAGGCAAAGTCTTGTGCAGAACAAGCTATTGCCAAAATAGGCTGGAGACTGAATGACTGTAGAATGGCTAATTCTGCAGAGAAAGAGCTGGGCATCTTAGTAAACATCTGCATCATTATAATTCAGCAGTATGCAATACTTAAGCAGCCATGCATGCTTTGCAAATACATCCTAGGCCACTCTATCAAAAAGGTAATCAGCAGGCCAAGGGAATTGATTATTTCCTTCTATCTAGCCCTTGGGAGAGCATCTCTGGAGGACTGCCTAGTTCGCTGCATAAAAAAAGATGTGGACATAGCAAATTGAGTCCAGAGCTGGCTCACCAACATGATCAGGGCTAAAGCACATAGCAAGTGAGTAGAGGCTGAGAGTTGGATTTGTTTATTCCAAAAGGAGGTTAATAGGGAGATTGTTTTGTTGTCCACAGCTACCTAATTGATTATAGAGAAGATAAAGCATGATACCTCTTGGAGAGAGAAGACAAAAGGCAAAAGACAAAAATTGCAATATAAACAGTTATTTTTTTTAAAAAAAAATATTTAACATGATGATCAACAAGTTGCCTTAGATAGGTTGTTCGAATCTCCATCCTTGAAGATATTTGAAACAATATGCTGGAGACAATTCTGGGGAATCAAATATATTTTTGGATCTACACCTAAGTTCCTGGCTTGGGAGAGTGGTTGATCCAGCAATCCTCCAGAAATCTCTCCCAGCTTAATTTATTTTATGATTCTAAGTCTTCTCAGAACAATTTTTTCTAGCTAAATTTACTAAATAATCATACCTCAAATTTATGATTATCATTCTTTTCTGATTGTATTCTGGTCTGTTTTTATTCAATTTGATAACAATCATAATTATTACTTAGACTTTTAAATTCATATTGTGGATAGTGAAAAATATTAACATGGCATGCAGAAATTCAGACAATATTATTTATCAAGAAATCTATGAATGAAATGGCAATAGTAAAAAATCTAGTAGTCGGTGAAATGAAAATGAAACTTTACTCTTGTGGTAAACACATACTTTTTCAGGCTTTTGATAATTTTGCATGTTGTAAGCTAAAAACTTGAATATGTGCTGTTAATGGCAGACTCTACACATCAACAGATAAATTCAGTTTTGCTGTATGAAACTCCTTTGCATAATCTTCTGTCTTGTTCCCTGCAAATTCTTTTCTCCTGCTCATTGCTTTTAAATGTTATTAACTTTCCATTTAGAATAGAAAAAGTACTTAATGTTTGATAGTTTTAAACTGTCCTGTGGTTATGGGAAATAGGAAAAAATGAAAAAAAAAAATCCACATAAGATTTCAAACAAACAAACAAAAATCCTTGATTTGACGGAGGGGCTACCAGGAAGCATACTAATGGTAAAGCATTACTGGCTTGCAAAGTCTCTCTCTTTTTTTTTTTTATTTACATAAAACTAAGCAGATACCTATCTGTTGCATGTGCTCAAAAGTTACGCTAATCATGAAATTACTCTTTAGATAATTAAAAGATCACATGTCCAAAAGAATTTTAAAACAATTATATTTGAAACCAAGTCTATAACATTTTAGTAATAGGAAATGGTGTTTGTATGCTTTCATTTATGGCAAAACCAAACCAAATCAAATAAAAACACTTATTTTCATCTCTGACTTTTTTTTTCCACTCTACCAAACATAACTTATCTGCTATATATTTCCAGAAAAGTGGCCTGACTGATATGCATTTTTATACTCATATATAAATATCCATATTTTATAAGTTTGGGTTTTTTTTTTTTTTTTTTTGTCTGTAAGACCATAGTTCTTACAATATTTTTTGGCAACATGAGCGATATTCATGAAGGTATCCATTCAGTTTCCAGAAGTAATAGTCTAAACGAAAAGTAACTTAAAATTCTATCAAGACTATTAACACATACAGGCCTTTTTTTTTCCTATTTTATCATATGAAATAAAATATTTTATTTAATTAAAAACATTTTATTTAATTAAAAGTATTAGCTAGTGAAGGATTCTACAGTTACTGCATTTCTATGGACCAGTGGATGGAGCTTTTATGTAGCTATGTATTAAACTAAACAAAAGAGTCATTTCCTGACCTTTGGATAACATAAAGCAATAATACATATTCTCAAAGTAAATCAAGTGAATAAGATGAAACTTAATATTTCACTGAGAATGAATTGACCCAGTAAACCTCCCTGACCATTTTCAGAACTCCTCAGTCTTTCCCATGCATAAACAAATTTACTTTATATAAATAGGTTGCAATAAACCTGGCTTCACACAAATGCCATCTCCTTGCTATACCAAATTCCTGCCTGACTTTAAAGCACAATTTATACGTGCATGCACATATGCACCAATTGTTATTGCCACTGCTAAGTGTTGCATAAGGAAGGACGAGGACGTTGGCAGCAGCAAAATCAAGATTGAAATAGCAAGTGAAAAGAGGGTTTAATAAATTCATTTGAGCAGCTGCAAATCATTTTGTTCCTTGTATTCTGACTTGTTCCACAGCTAGTCACAACGCAACCTGGGCTGAAGTGATATTCTGGATATATATTTAATGGAAAATAGATAAGATTTTTGGCATGAAAAGAACTATATCGGAATACAGCGGATCTGCTTTCTGTTTTGCTCAGGAGAATGAAAGTTGAATCTTCACCTCACCTTTCTATTATCTGACAGTTTCCATAGTTGCAAATAATAATCCTGTTGACAGAACTGTTTTCTGAAGTTTGCTGTGAAGTCATGAGTAAAGTGCCTTGCTAGTTGCATTAGCTTTTCTCCTTTTTTTTTTTCTTTTTCATAAAACAAGTAAACTAAGACTGTTTTTCTGCAAGTAATTTTAGGCGTTCTGCAAATAATTAAATAGGTGTTTAGCAGCTTGTCTGATCTAGAATATTTAGACATGCACTTCATGAATGGACCTCTTCTCATGAGGTGCTAGGGAAGGAGGAGAAGTTTTCCAGGTCTAGGTTGGTGGTGGGATATTTTTGTGGTTATTGTTTGTTTGTTTGTTTTGCTAAGGTTGGGAGAGATGGCAGATGATCAACTGGTGGATTAACTGTTTTGTCAAGTAAAAGCTGAAGGTGGAGATTATCCAGACTGTATAGCACTGGACATAATATGAAAGAGATTTACCAGACTATGAGACTGGTAATGCAAGTGTATTGAGCCTCAATTCTGCTGAAGCAGGAGCAATCAGTCTTTGCTTTGTCAGCTGGGAAATGGACACTTCAGTAATGGTAATGGCCGGAAGCTTGTGACTCCTGACATTAGGAAGATGGCTTCTGCTCCACCTGCAGGTCTACAGGAGATGTTGAGTGCCCTGGCGGCACTGCTTTTTAAAAATAAAAGAGGAAATGAGGGTGAGTGCAGTCATACATCTAATTGATCTATGGAAATCAAGTTTATAGTCCATTTTCGGCACTGGAACTACTTTATGTGAGTAGCAAACTCTCTGCAAAATTAGAATAACTCAATCTTAGTCAATAGCTCTCATGTCATTAATAAAAATAGGCAGTGGTAACCTTCAGTTGATCTATTAGGCAGTCTACAGGAAAATTTTTGTTCCCTGGGGCACAAAACTATTGGAGAGGTAAGGGTAGAGAAATTTGCAGGGACTTGCAGGAGCGCAGCTTGGGATATAAACTCCAGAAGTGATAATTAATGGTCTGGGTTTGAAGAAGTGACTGTACCATTCCTTAAATCACACAGGACCTCTAATGCCTAAATTCGCCCATGTGAATGTTTAAAGTAAGTGCCCAAGTTTCAGATCAAAGCCTTACCTCTTCAATGAATAAAGCTTAAACAAAGATGCAATAGAAAAAAAAGTCAGATGCCAACATACTCAATAAGTTAATTAGTTTAATAGTTGAGCTTCTATCTTTACCTATTCATAGCTAAATATGACTAAGTTCATAAATATCCTGGCAGTAGTTTCTATTAAATGAGAGATTTTTCTCCATGAGAAAAATCTTAATAACATGAGATTTACTAGGCATAATTTATATATAATATGAATTTCCATTGTACCAAAAAAAAGCCAAAAAACACTACCTTAATCTTTCAAAAATATTGAAATATAGCTTGGACCAGAACTCTAACTTGTCTGATGTAGCCCCATAAAAATGATTTGCAACTCAAAATTCAGAAAGAAATAACATGTTTAGCTCCTATAGTTGATTAGCTGAAATCTATTTCAGAAGGCATGGGTGTTACTAGTGTTTTGTCAGCCGTGCTAGACATTCAGTGCAGGTTATGCCTCAAAACCCATCAAGCGTTTCTTGATGCAAGTTCATTTCCTCTCTGTGTAGACATTTAAGAATTTGTTGCAACACTTCCATAATTGACTTTTTCTTCTCTCCTCACAATTTTTTATTTATTTATTCTTTCAGCTACTAAATTCAGTGGGATTAGGGTTTAAATAACAGTTACATGCTTAGATACTTTTGTGGATCTTTCTTTAGCCAACTACATCAGATCAGAATTGCACTGCCCAAGGGTACACTAGGTAATGTTGAATTAATGTTCTGCTGAGTTCACATTCAGCTAATGTAAGATGAGATCATAGCATAAATTCAGACCCTAACACATCTGGTCTATCACTTATTTGCTGGAAAGATTTGCAAATATGTGTTCCTGAAAGATAAACTAGCCTGGCAGATGAAAACAACCTTCAGTACCTGTAACTTCCCCATCCACGTCTAAAAGGAGATGAGTGCACGGCTCTCTACTGTGCTAAGTCCACCGCCCCAAAACTGTTGATGCATTTGCTGTAACAGTTCATCCTTTGTCACTGGATCCAGCACTATAGTGCTTTTCTCTGTGCTTCCTCCTAGAAACACTCTAGTCCTCTTATCTTGGACTAGACAAGAGACAGAGAGGCTTGACTCAATTTTGCTTAGATTCTGCTTCTAAAAGGAGAAAGCTGAACAAATATAATTCTATAATACATAGTTCCATTTCTGTGTAGACAGAAAAGTAATTTATGCCTAATTAGAATGTCATATGCAGGGAAAAATCAAATGGAACATTTAGTTCACTTTGATTCATGCTATTAGGTGAGTGAAATGGAATAGTTCTTTACATGTAACTTGCTCTACAGTAAGAAAAAATATCAACACTTTTCAGCTGTTCATGCACAAATGATCAAAGCTCTCCAGAAAGTGTCTTAAATAAGACATCCTAATACTGGACAACATCACACTGCAGAGTTATACCGCATATGTTTTAGGACAAATTTGAAATGAGTCATGGAATAAATTTATCTATAGCTGGTAAAATCTTTTGAAAATTCTAAAATTGACACACAAGAATTTCCTTCAGATATTCCATAACTTCTGAATAAAATATCCATTTGCTTTCTTGCAGAAGTACAAATCACCACCTTCAGTTTTCATCTGCTCCTGTGCTGAACATGGAGATTTTGCACCTCTTTTTCCCAGGCTACCATTCATATCCAAGCATTTATACTCATATTTCATAGAAGTCTACATAGTATTTTCTAGAAACACATTTAAATAATTACCAACCAATTGGTAATCACAGAAGGAACATCATTGTAATTTGCAAAATGAAGTTTCGAACACTCTTGTACAGTATATTTTTTATTTTATGTTATGATTTTTCCCCTTCACCTTTTTTTTCTTTCCCTCTTATCTTTCTTTTATACTCTGACTATCCCATCTGATATCTGGATATCCAGTGTCACTAGTCCTGGTACAACAAGATGTCTTATCACTTTTTATCTTTTTTTATGCATTATTAGCATAAAAACCCCTACAGACATAGAATGTTAAATTGTCAGGTTTGTTACTGGTATAAATGGTTAATGACACACCATTGTTTTTGTCTTTATATCCTGTTATCGTATCTTACTGTGATAAGCATAAACGTTAAAAATCAGCAATAATAAAATATTCTACTGAACATATTTTTATACCAATCCATACTGTAGATGAGTATCTAGGCTGTCTTGGCTCAGAGTGGATATTCAAGTTCTGTGAATCTCTAAACGTATTTTTTCTAAAGTGAAATTTTAAAAAGTTAATTAGAGGAATATTATAAACCAATAAAGCTATTATCATTTATGTATATTAGATTATATATGTATTTTTCAAATCTGTTTGAAAGTTAACTATCCAAGTACCTTTTTTTTTTTTTTTTTTCCGTTTTGCAACTTTTCAAGGTTAATCAAGCTGTCAGGAAGAAACTACAGCTACATGTGCCTGCACTCAGGAGTACAAATGTGCAATCACAGCAGGAGAAGGAATATGTTTTCCACTTGGTTGCAATGCATTTATCGGGAGAGTTCTCAAAGAAAATGGCCTGTAACTCGGATGTAGTTTGGAGTCATTTGTAAAAATGACTTCTCACATTGCTTTAATACCATTTCAAAATATTGCTCTGCAAAGGCATAAACTAGAAGTGAACTTATAAGGAAAAGAAGTAGAGAGTTAAGTCATATTTCTTTATTTAATCTTTGTCTTCATTTGATTCCAGCACTATATTTTCAAAAAACTGCAACTGCCACAGCTGCCACTGCCCATTGCTCATCTAATTAGGCATGCATTTGAATTCCAACCAATTTAACATTTCAGCAGGTAGCAAGACCAGGCCTCCTACAGATGGTCTATGAGTCCAAAAGAGGATATATTTTTAATTCCTTCTCCTCTCTTCTCAAAAACAAGATTAACATCATTTGGAAAAACTCCTCTGCCTTTTCATGGATTGCAAAGCAGGTTGATGCTGTTAAAAATGGGCCACTCACTTCCTCTCATGCTTTCATTACTAATCTCATAAAGTTATATAATGGATGAGTGAAGTGAGATTTTTTTTCATCATCTGGACTGATCATATGAACAGTATTTATCAGTGGGGAAGAAGGCACAAACCAGCTGTATTGCTGCAAGAGCTGTTAAAAGAAATTCCTTGCTTTAAAACAGTAGGAACTTTACAGAAACAGCACTGCATGAAGAGTTCCTTAGCAATAGTCAAATCAGGGATACTTCCAGGAATATTTTTTCCTGCCAGTGACCTGTAGTGGACAGTTAAATAAAAAGAGAATATTAGTAAGTCCTTGTTTTTATATATGCTTCTATTTTTTGACCAATTATGGCTAAATATTGAGCTTCCAAATTATATACAACTCAAGCCTTTTTCAGAAGTTTTTTACCATCATAGTTCTGGGATTATTCAAACGAAGCACCAAAATTCAAATATTTTTGAAGACTAGAAGCTTTACGTATTAGGAGAAGATAGAGGGGAGAGGGAAGAAGCAGCAATACAACTAATAGCAGGAGAAAAATCTTTGTTTTAAGTGCCTTATAAACTTTATTATGTGTATTATGTTTATGATTATTATGTGTATGTTTATTTTTCTTAAGGGGCCTGAGACCTAGACTTGGGGGTGAGATAAGCAAAGGTGCACAAATGCTTCCTGTTAGTGGAACCCTTTAGTTCTATGCCCAAACAGCTCTCAGAATTTAAACCCAAAACCTCCAGCTGTGTAGAAAGAAATTATCAGCTCATATAATTCTCCATGACACATTTACTAAAAAAAAAAGGTAGAAATAAAAAAGTACAAAAAATATATCTGATAGTAAAATTATATTCTTTACACATATACATTTATTGAATAAAATATTTTTATTTAATTTCAGGAGAGAAATGCATGTTATTCATCACCTGTCTCCTATCTCCTTTTGAAAGGGGTGGTTGGTCTTCTATGACTGTGGTTTTCAGCTACTCACTGCCATTTGAAGGAAAGAAATTTGACTTTCCAAGTGCTGAAACACAGAGTAACTATGCCACAGCAAGTAGAACTTCAATTTAGTTTGCTCAGTCATACTTTATTGAAAACAAAATAGTCATTTAGACAAATAAGATTCAAATATGATAGTGTAAATTCATTCCAGAATCTCAGTATTTAACGAGAAAAATAAATTACATACAGAACTACATTGTGATAAATAATTTGTGTTATTCTCTAGGAGTTAGGCTTGCTACAGTATACTTTAACGTATCTTTATTAGGTATACTGTACTATTCTATTTAAAAAAAACCCTATATTAAAAAAAATATGATAATGCAGTTTACTTAAGCAGAGCTACATTAGTTTGAGAAGCCTTTTTTTTTTCTTCCCAATGCCTAGAAGAATGCCTGCCAATGTCCTGGAGAACCGGGGAGGTGCCGGAGGACTGGAGGAAAGCCAATGTCACCCCGGTCTTCAAAAAAGGCATGAAAGAGGACCTAGGCAACTACGAGCCAGTGAGCCTGACTTCCGTCCCTGGAAAGGTGATGGAGCAGGTCATCCTGACTGCTGTTTCTAGGCACATGGAGGAGAAGAAGGTGCTCAGGAGTAGCCAGCATGGGTTCACCAAGGGGAAATCTTGCTTGACTAACCTGATAGCCTTCTATGATGGCATGACTAGATGGATGGATGAGGGTAGAGTGATGGATGTCATCTATCTGGACTTCAGCAAGGCTTTTGACATCATCTCTCACAGCATCCTCCTGGGGAAGCTCCAGAAGTATGGTTTAGATGAGTGGACAATGAGGTGGATTAGGAATTGGCTAAATGACAGGACTCAGAGGGTGGTGATCAGTAGTGCCAAGTCTAGCTGGAGGCCTGTAATTAGTGGTGTCCCCCAGGGGTCAGTCCTTGGTCCGGTCCTGTTCAACTTATTCATTAACGATCTGGATGAAGGCATGGAGTGCTCCCTCAGCAAGTTTGCTGACAATACTAAACTGGGAGGAATAGCTGATAGCCCTGAGGGCTGCACTGTCATCCAGAGGGACCTGGACAGACTGGACAACTGGGTGGTGAGAAACCTCATGAAGTTCAACAAGGGCAAGTTCAGGGTCCTGCACCTGGGGAGGAATAACCCTAGACATGGCTACAGGCTGGGGAACGATCTCCTGGAGAGCAGCCCCGCAGAGAGGGACCTGAGTGTGGGTAGTTAGGGTCTGGCGACCGGAAGATACTGCGCTGTACGGGAAGATAGAGCCCCTAGAGCCCCCTCCCTAGCCTCCCTGATAGCCAGTGGTGTCTGATTACTGATGTAAGCAGACGGAAGTGACCTTGCATACCTAGGCTATAAAACAAGGTGTTACAAAGCAATAAACGCCATTTGCAGTCCACCACATTGGTGTCAGCGGGCTGATGGACCGGACGACGGCGGGGGGAGTCACCGAGCCGTTCCTGAACCAGGTCGCCACGCCARCGAAAGGCAACAAGTGGTGCTGAAACCCGGGAATCACCTGGATTCGAATGAACGGCGGCCGGAGCGGTTGAACCAGCCCGGCGGGGAGGACGCTCCCAATGCAGGACCGTGAAGGATGGAATCCTTGATGAAGGTCGTATCTCAATTACATAAGCATTAATTGCTTATTAATTGTAAGCCTAAAGAATTTTCTCTCGCAGTTGCGAGACTTTTAGGGACCGGGGTCATAGACCAGCCGGTGGATATCCTCCACCCAGAGGTGTGGGAGAAATGCACTAAAGTGTTAGCCAAGGAGATGATGGTCTCAGGCAGTGGGAAGTATCTTAAAGCATGGAGGAAAGCCATGCAGGCTCTGCAAAAAGCTTTGCAAGAGCGGGAAACCTGGCAGGCGGCCAGGGATTGTCTGATTGTTACCCCGAAATTGGGAGTTGGGGCAGCCATGCAGACTCAGCGCCTCCCAGACGAGGGGGGTTCCACTGAAACTAAAGACTTGCAGAAGGGTGATACGCCCCCAAAATCCCCAAACCCCAACCCGCTTATAGAGGGACAGAATCAGATAGGACCCCTCCCGGGTGAGATAGCTGAGGAGGCCAAGGGCGCTGCATGGAGATCAGAATCTGAGGACATCTGGCCGAGACCGCCGCCTTGTGCACCCCAAAATGGCGCCGAACAAAGAGGAGAAGGGCAAGGAGAGCATGCCTCTGGCGGGAAGAGAACAAAAGGCGCTCACATTCCGGAGGGGGAAGGGAACGAGAGGGAGAAAAGTGGCGGGAGCGGGCAGAAAGGGGAGGGGGCTGTAGGCGGAGGGCGGAAAGCCAATCAGAAAGGACATGTTAATCAGAGAGGACATCTGAAAAAAAACCCTTATAGGGCAAGCACCGCCCCGAGCAGGAGGCGGAACGGCCCAAGGGGGAGGGAGCGGTCCACCTGCAAGGCGAGTGGCCAGGGCCAGAGCCCAGCAAAAAAGTACCAGAGCCCRGAAATAACCAGTCAGTTGAGTTCCGGCTCCAGGTCAGACACCACCTGGGATGAGCGGCCCATAGTGGATTCCATCTCGGAGGAAGAAGGGGTGGGGGTAGTCAGAGTCAAAAGCCATAATATCCCCATCTGCAATGAGGAGGAACTGTGGGGGGAACAACTCCCTCTTACAGACTGGAGGAAAATAAAGATTGCGTGTGCCGAATGGGCTCCAGCAGCCACCCTAGCGTTCCCAGTCCGGGTAATAGACGGGGGACAAAGGGCCTATTCGCCAATCAATCTTAAGGATATACAAACAACCGTTAAAGCAATTGCAGATAAAGGGCTTAATTCTGCCATGGCTTCTACCCTCATAGACGGGCTTTTCGGGGGAGCCGACTTACTCCCCTTCGATATAAGACAAATTTGTAGATTGATCTTTGATGCGGCAGGGATGATTGCTTTTAAACAAGAATGGGAGGACAACTGTACGAAGCAGCTAGCCCGAGTAACCGGGGCAGATCATCCACTGCACGGTTCCAGCCTGCAACGGCTAATGGGCAGAGACCCAACAATGGTTACTCCTCACGCGCAAGCCCAGGGCTTGCAGGCCGTTGAGGTTATGACAACTACTCATGCAGCTAGAGAAGCTATTCGTGCAACCTCTCGAGTTATCGCCCAGCCACCACCAGGTTTGCATAAAATGTCACTGTCAGAGGCTTCAGAAGCAGCAGCCGCTTTGTCAGCGCCTTCAACTCATCAAAAGAGTGCGGAGAYTAYGACCATGCCTCCTGTTGAAGAACGTGCTGCTGCGGAGGAGTCGCCACCAGTCTGGGTGCATGAGTTACTATCCTGTTTGGAGCAAATAGAGGAAAAATATCATCAGCGTGAGGCAGGAGCATCAGCAATCTTTCAGCTGATGGACAGAGGGACTGAGGACAAAGGGGGTGGTGACCCACTGGGACACTGGGGAAACTTAAAACTCTCGCTTACACAGAGCGAGTCGTCATCGGTGTTTCCTGCAGTAGCTGGTGCGCCCAGTCAGCCTAATCAGTGGACAGGATTACCTTTTGAAGTAGTGAAGGAATTAAGAAAAACGRTGCAACAGAACGGGTTGCCTGCACCGTTTACACAAGCCCTGATTAATGACACCGTGACGGGCAATTTATTAACACCTTTTGACCTTCGACAGCTTATGGCTGTCATCTTAACCCCTATGCAGGAAGTGTTGTGGAGAGCTAGATGGACAGATCTCGGTGAAATCGCAGGTACTCAGAATGCAGAACGAAGGGGTGGGGATCCTTTGCATTTCAGGGTAAAATCTGCTCTAGTGGGGATGCATCATTTTGATGACCCTAGAGATCAGGCTTGAATGTTTCCAGAAAATACTCCAACAGTCCTCTGACTTAGCATTGCAAGCACTGCATTCCATCCCCGAGCAGGGCACACATACCTCACCGTATAYTAAGATCAAGCAAGGACCCACAGAATCTTATATGATTCTTTTAGAACAATTGAAGGAAGCAATACTTATGTCTTTAGCAATTGAGAATGCAAATTCTGAGTGTCGACGGGTACTTACAGCGTTACCGCGAGATGCCTCAGTTRCAGAAATGATGGAAGCCTGTGAACACAGAGGCTCAGAGGAACAGAAAGCAGYGTACTTAGCAGGGGCTTTTGCGGCAGCGGTTCGCCCTCTAGTACGATGTGGGGGGGTCAACTAGAGATAGCACAGGCCGCCGCCACCGCCACCCCACCCCATGCGGATAGGTTGCACTGAGGTGGTATTTCTTGCCTGTAAATTGCTTATTTCACCCTGCATGTAGAATCATGAAATTGTAATTTATCTTTTGATCAATCACTATTCTCTCTCTTTCATACAGTAATAGTTACCATGATTATTTTGTCAGTTGTTAACATCTAGTACATAGTAAAGGGGGGAGTAGGGGCACTGGCCCAGGGCCTCCCCCGCTGAAAAAGCTCAACCAATACAATGGAAGAATAAAACTAATGAAAACTGTTAAGTTTTTGTCCACAGGACCAGRTCATCAGACGTCCCCGTAAATCACATGCTCCGCTGGCAAGAGAAGTTGACAAGCCGGCAAGCAACCTACCTAAGCCCGAGAGCCCTGCACCGGCAGAATCCAAGCAGCGTCAAACTAGCCTTCGCAGGGGTGGGCCGTGCGTGCGATGCCTTTGTGTGATGTTGATTCTGGGGCTTGTTACTATAGGTCAGGCAGAACCGAATCACCATCATTATCAACCTTTTGAATGGGTTCTTAGCAGGTGGAGCGATCAGGCAGTAATCGCAAGAAATGTTACAGTGGGGGCTCCCAGGTTCTATGTTCCACCGTGCGCGCTAGTGCCCATACAGCCTTGCTTAACCCTGAAGCCTCACTATCTTTGCCCGGCATCTAACCCAGGGAAGCAGTATTGCAACTATCCTAATCAGTATTATTGTGCATATTGGGACTGCGTTACCATTGCTTCTTCCWGGTCACCTTTTCCCCGAGATAGATACTTAGTGACTACGTGGGGACCTTTTGGCTGTGGACCTCCGTCGTTTCATGTATCCCTAGCATATGGTAGGTGTAACCATATACTCCTTCAGGTACTGCGAGCAGACGACCCAGGGTGGCTGACAGGAAAGACTTGGGGAGTCAGGTACTGGGAGTCTGGAACAGACAGAGGAGATCTAATTCTGATTAGAAAACACATGATCATTCAAAACACCCGAAGCAATTGGACCTAACCCGGTTCTTAGTTCAGAGACATCTAATACCGAGGATGCGGCCCTCAGTACCACTCAGGCTCTAAATACTCTAGACTTTGAAATCTCTCCCCTATGGAAGTTGTTAAATTCAACGTACCAGATATTGAACCTTACAGATTCACGTATGGCTACAAACTGCTGCCTTTGTTATGACGTAAGGCCTCCTTTCTATGAAGCAGTAGGCATACCCGCTAAACCAAAACTAGTGGACGGTTCTAACCCGTCTCAATGCCTGTGGAATGTAAAGACAAGCAGCCCAGGCATAACCATGCCATACATATCCGGGCGCGGTAGCTGCATCGGTGACGTACCCCCTGAAAAGAGACATCTATGTGCAGACGAAATCATATCAGGAAAGGGGTTGAGAGCTGACTGGCTAGTTCCCGCCAATAATACCAAATGGATATGCTCGAAATCCGGGGTTACCCCGTATATATCCCTTAAATTGTTCGCTAAGAGACAGGAATTTTGCATACAGGCAATGATTGTTCCAAGAATCATATACCATCCTGAGGAATATGCGTATGACCATCAAACCCTTTCAGTTTCTCATCATATGCAAAAGCGGGAACCCTTCACTGCTCTGACCATAGCTACCCTATTGGCCTTAGGAGCCGTGAGGACAGGAGCAGGAGTAGCCTCCCTAGTCGAACAGAACAAAAACCTTCATTCCCTCAGCACGCAAGTGGATGAAGATCTCGCTCGAATCGAACAGTCGATTAGCGCTCTGGAAAAGTCATTAAGGTCGCTGTCCAAAGTAGTTTTACAAAACCGTAGGGGATTGGACTTCCTGTTTTTACAACGAGGAGGATTGTGTGCAGCACTAGGAGAGGAGTGTTGCATATATGCAGACAACACAGGGATCGTCAGAGCTACCATGGCCAAACTTAAGGAAGGTCTAGAAAAAAGACAGAGAGACAGGGAAGCCCAACAAGGATGGTTCAACTCATGGTTTAACCATTCACCGTGGTTGACCACCCTGATATCTACCTTGATAGGGCCAATCGCAATAATCTTGATGGCATTGATCTTTGGGCCCTGCATACTAAATAAGCTAGCAGCATTTGTCAAAAGCCGTCTGCAGAAGGTCAACATTATGGTACTGGAGTGCTGGCAACTGCTGTAAGGTACTTACTCAGTGTTATCCCCAATCGTCTCTAGTTATATAGTTCCCTAGTTACGTAGCTGCCCCTCAATTTCCACCTGTTCACTATGCCTTATGTTTTCTACTCAAGTTTTTGATATATATTCTTCACGATTGCTATAAAATGTAGAATTAGAACACCAATAGAATTTTTAGGGGTTTTTAAGCTTAATTTAGCTGATTTAGTTATGCATAGGGAGGGGGGAAATGTGGGTAGTTAGGGTCTGGCGACTGGAAGATACCGCGCTGTACGGGAAGATAGAGCTCCTAGAGCACCCTCCCTAGCCTCCCTGATAGCCAGTGGTGTCTGATTACTGATGTAAGCAGACGGAAGTGACCTTGCATACCTAGGCTATAAAACGAGGTGTTACAAAGCAATAAACGCTGTCCACCACATTGGTGTCAGCGGGCTGATGGACCGGACGACGGGGGGGTAGTCGCCGAGCCATTCCTGAACCAGGTCGCCACGCCAGCAAAAGGCAACACCTGGGCATCATGGTGGACGACAAGCTGACCGTGAGACAGCAGTGCGCCCTCGTGGCCAAGAAGGCCAATGAGATCCTGGGGTGCATTAAGAGGAGCGTCTCTAGCAGGTCAAGGGAGGTGATTCTGCCCCTCTACTCAGCCCTGGTGAGGCCGCACCTGTGTGCAGTTCTGGGCTCCTCAGTGCAAGAGGGGATGTGGAGCTGCTAGAAAGAGTCCAGTGCAGGGCTACAAAGATGATTAGGGGCCTGGGACATCTGCCCTATGAGCAAAGGCTGAGCTGGGCCTGTTCAGCCTGGAGATGAGAAGGCTGAGAGGGGATCTCATTAGTGTATACAAGTACATCAAGGAAGGGAGTGAGGAAGATGAGGCTGGCCTCTTCTCGGTGGGGACCAGCGATAGGACTAGAGGAAAGGGCTGCAAATTGAGGCACCAAAAGTTTCACAGGAAAGTGGGAAAGAATTTCTTAACGGTGAGGGTGACAGAGCATTGGAACAGGTTGCCCAGAGAGGTTGTGGAGTCTCCTTCTCTGGAGAACTTCAAAACCCGCTTGGACACCACCCTGTGCCACATGCTCTAGGAGACCCTGCATGTGCAGGGAGGTTGGACTAGATGACCTCTAGAGGTCCCTTCCAACCTTAAGCATTCTATGATTCTATGCAGCAGAAGCATGACAGAATCCCGAACAGACCAATGTTTTGAGGGGAATCTATATGTAGATAAGAGAGAACTCCCTCAAATATCTAAAGCTTCTGAACATAGCACAACTGTAATAATTTTCTGTTCAGAGTGAATTAGAATGTAAATTTTGGAAGCAAACCACTTCACCTCCTGTTGTCATCTTCCTGCAGGGTGCCTTCTTCTCAGGTGTTAATCCAAGTTCAACAGCTTTCCAGGGGATTTCTGGGGGTTCTTTTAGGCTGTCTGTCTGACATCTCAGAGCAACAAGGGTGTTTCCTTCCTGCTCTCTGCAGCAGTGTCCAGGTGGATGCCAGCGTTTGCTTTGGGCTTATGTTCCTCTCCTATACCTGCTCCAGCTTGCCCTCTGCTTGTTGCTCACTGAGGTGATTCCTTTCTTCTGGGAGGCTGTAGTTGTCTCTGCATAGAGCTGAGAAGCAGACAAGGCAAACATGCAGCTTTTATTTTATTTTCCTTGCTTTCCAGAAATAGCCTTTTTTTTTTCCTCAGTGGAAATTTGTGTCTTTTAGGCTCTTCAGGTTCTGGGTGAGCTTGATTTTCTTCTCAAGCTGCATGTTGCTGACTTCCTCCACTCACATTTGTTCATGCTGAGCCTGATTCAGTGCAGAAACAAGACACTGTCAATTGCAAGGTGACAGACCCTGCTCAGTGGCGTGCATCTGCACCACCATGCACAGCACTGGCACATTGGTATTTCAGTCCACTACTCAAGTAGGACCAACTCTGTGAGGTTCAGCACTCCCAGAATGGTCTGGTACCGAATTCACTGTACCTGGAGAAGAGGAATACCTTTTCAGAGGAAAAAAAAATCTTCTTCACTTTGTCTCCAGTCAGGGCAGCTGAATTTAGACCTATTTTCTAGTGATAAAAAGGGAAAATTACTTCTGCAGAGACTTTGTAAAACAAGCTGTGTGAGTGAAGGATAATGCACATGAGTGAATGCTCCAGAGAATTTTGCATTAGGTTCATAGAGTTCATAATATATGCAGATATTATTTATAAATGTCTCCAATAAAATGTCCCTAAACTACATTAAATTCAAGCTCTGCATTGATTTATGATGAACACATTTCTCTCTTTCCTCAAATCAAAACTTCAAAACCAGCTTTGTCACATATTTTATATGTTCTTTTTCAGATTTTTAAGAGCTGCCACACTTCTTTTTTTTTTTTTCCTTCATTTTTAAGATCAGATCCCCTCTCTCCAGGTCCACAGGTCCATAAGCTTTTTCCTCGGTGGAAGAAGCAGTTCCCAATTCTTCTCTGGTACATAACCTTTCACCATGTCTTTCTTTGTGACTTGAATACTCTGTATCTCTTTCTAGTCCATTTGGCTTCTCTTTCCACTGTTACTATCAAGCATTTCCTTTTTCCTCCCCTTTCTCCTTCACATGCAATTATATGATGGCACTGCAGTGTTCTCCTTCAAAACCAGTTTCTAAGTTAACTTGTCCTTATTTTCTTCCACCTAATTCTCCAAAGAAAAGAATCAGAACATTCTTCTGATAAAATAATGCAGTGTTTTATCATCTTTATTTCTTCAGGCCTCCATCTGTTTCCTTTTTCTCCTTATCTATGTCATTTTAATGGACTCAGCAAGAGCTCTGAGGCAGATCGACCGTGGCTAAAGAGTCCATATAAAACACTGCATGAATTGGATGAAAACATATAAAAATTTCAACACAAGAATGATTTAAAATGAGAAATACTTCCTTTAACTTAATTGACAAACTTAATTTTGTGGTGAGAATGGCACAGCTTCTAAATCAGGTCTGTTATTATCACAGAAAGAATCAAAATGAAGATACATAATATATAAACCATCTGCTTAGAACTTTCTCTATTTCAGTTTTACATATTCTGTCTTATCCTCCAAGCCGCTTTTTCTTTCTCGGGTAATCTAAGAATGATCATGAATGCTAACCATTTTTGCCTAATTTCCTTCCAAAAGTACTGAATGTATCCTCTTGTGCATTGATCCTACTTTATTTTTAAAAATATTTCTCAGTATTGTGGATGCACAGTGTGCTTAGATGGTTTGTTTAAATACAGTGTCTACAAAAATCACTACTTTTATAATGAGCTTAATTGGCTCCCATTGGCTGTTAACTGTGAGTCTGGTTGCTTGCTAATTGCCTGATGTTTCCTCCTGAGCGATACATCTCTCAGATTAGCAAACTGACACCTTTTTTAGAATAAATGCAATACAGAAGTCTTTCATCTTGTGAGTTTTTTAATGTTTCTTTAGTAAAGGGAAGGCTTTGAAAAATATTGTCTTCTCTTTTATTTTGCAGAATAAAATGTCTTCAGTTATTAAACAAGTCAGTATTTTTAATCTCAGACTTTTACTCTACACAGATTTTTTTTTCCACTCTATATAAACAAAAATATCAGCATACTTTTTCTTCTATCATTATTTTTGGTTAGACAAAAATCGCACTGCTATGAGTGAGATTAGATGTCACCCCACAGTGTGCAAAAAATCTAGATGAGGAAATATTCACAAGCTACATTCATTTACACAAGCGAGACTAAATAAATAAATAATAAAAAAAATGAAGGTAAAATGCTGTTCTGCCTTCACTGTTGCTTTATAGCTGCCTCTTTTTATACTACAAAGCAGAGTAAATGCAGCAATGGCAATAATAAAATAGGTCGTCTGAGTTGTTTACCCTCACCCTAAACCCTTGCACTTGTTCTCACTGAAACACTATCTCCTCCTAAGTCTTTCACCCTCATATATGGAGAGGACTGGTTAATATATACAGTTTCTGACACTTTTAGAACCAAAATTCATATATAGGAGATACAGAAGTTTCTACCAGATCTTTAGAGAGCTATGGAGGACTTTGAGTAGCAATTTCTTTAGAGCTCAGAGGCTTTGGAGAAGAAAAAGTGGAAAATGCAAGAAAAAGTCTCTTCATTGAATGGTTCTCAGTTCTGCTAGTAGGTTAATATCTTACATAAACACCCCTAATCTGTGCAAAGAAAAACAACAGCATGCCAAAAAAAAAAAAAAGTTTTTTGTAAATGCTTTGAAAGCTTTTGTGATTCTAGATCACAACTTTCTAAAGGGATATAGAACATGTGCAGATAACAGCAGTAGGCATGTACCTCCTGTTATTCTTTTGTGTAATAGCAATTATTTTAACAATAGTTCTTAAATATTTTGATTATTAGATTTCTTAAATGTGAAGATGTGTGTGGTTTTTTTTTTATTGGATACTCTATTACCTCTGAATATTAGAAACTTGATGTAATCAATTAATTTGGTTGTTTTCTGGAGGATAGGGAAATGAGACTCTATGGCATCTTTAGTAATCTTTAGAAAGCTTTCCACTTTCAAATAAGCAAGCAGGATCTGCAGCAAAAATTGTTTCTTTATGCATCTGTAGAGAGAAAGATTTTATGGCATTCAGATATAAACAGATCTTGGAATATAATAACCATAATAGCATACCTGGACACAAACCTCAGCAATTTCTTGTGAAATAGAAGCTTCCATGAGAAGTGGTGACAAAAATTGGCTTGTAAAATGATAATAATAATAGTAATCATCATCATCATCTTCATCATTATATATTGTGCTCAAAACCCGCTACTGTGTTTGGATCCTGAGCAAAAAGAATACTTGAACTATACAAAACTGCATTCATAGTTATAACAAGGATACATGTCCTGAAAACAGAAGAAATAATTTGATTATTTTTTCCAGCAGTTCATCTCTTTAAAAACTTATTTCCTTCTGCTGAGCTAGTTTTTTCTGTAGTCCAGTGCAGAATACCCCTACTGTTAACTTGCAGTTCTCTTCAAGGGTCTAATAGATGGGAACTGATGCTAGAAAAGTTTTACCATCCTGCAGTATTCTCCTCTCAATGATAAACCAAAGTTTGATAAGAAGAGACAGGAATTATCATATAAACAAGTGATAGCTAGCTGAGTAAATTATTTTTAACATGTCAAACTTCTACTAAGAAAAAGTAATTTATCAATTCTCAAAAAATAATATTTTTTTTTTTGAAATGTACTAACATTTATTTAGCATTAGTTAGTTAACATATTAACTAACATTTAGTTAGTAGTATTTAACTACCTTTTGGTTAGTATTAAAAGTGCTAACAACTTTAGAAAGGCAGAAAAAAGTACAAAATTTTAAAACAAACAGTATATTCCATATTGTAAATTATTAACAGAATGGAAAAAAAATACAGAACTAAGTCCTCATAATATGTTTATGGGAGACTAACTCAATTAAATCCTTTGACATTGAATGAATTCATCTTTTCCCACAGTACAATCTATCTGTGTACCTAATAATGAAATATATAGGGGAGAATGGAGATTTAAAAAGTCTTAATCTCTGTTTTTCTAGTTGCTGACCTTTGCATAGAATACCTAAACAATGAGATGCTGAGTAGTAGGGAAGCTATCAAAGACATGCCAAATCCTGTTGTTTTGACCAATTACCTGAGAAACGGAGGCTTAAGGTTCACCTCTATTCTTCCACATTGCAAAGGATGCTGTTGAGACAGCAGAGTAAAAAGGTATTTTTTTTTAATCTCTTAGTTATTCCACAACTTGATACTTAAGAAATTCCTCTAGCAAAACATAAATTTAAGTCCTTTGAGGAAGAAAAATAAATTGAATCCGGATTTCTTCTGTTGTGTCTGAATGCCATATACATTGGACTCGATTAAATCTGTGATTCTAGTTGTCACACATACTGCTTGTTTTCAAACAAAACTATGTCTAGATCAAGCTAAGTATACAAATATTAGGAAGATGATCAACACCACATTTTTCTTTAACTGTGGTTTCATAAGCATTTGGCTGGCTTTTGTAAATACACACCAAAACTCCTTTTAGACAATTGTTTTAAGGCAGGTTGTATACTAAAGAAATCAAAGCAACTGCCATCCAAGTAATATATCACAGGTATAAATAAAGTGCATTTACAGTAAGTCTGTGAAGTCTGTTTGTATCAACTTTTCCATGAACAAATATCATGTTTTTACTATAATTAGTAATCCTTCCGGAAAATTGGGATAAAAATATATACCAAATTATTTTTATTCAAAAAGATAATTATTTTTTTTTATAACTGTTATAACTGTTTTTTATGAACATTCTGGAAAAATGACTTAGATCTTAGAACATTTTTCACATAGTCAAACATATTTGTCACCATTTAAATTCTACATTCCCTCACAGTAATATTAATTCTGGTAAAATATAAGGTGGAATTCAGTTGCCCACATATTTAGCATTGCATGGGCTGACCCTTAGGGTATCTCTTCTGGCCTCTAGTTCTTGCTTAAGAAATGCCCTAGGATCTTGAAATTCCTGCATCCACATATTTTAGCCTCCCCTATGTGGATACTGCACGTATTGAAGCCATTTCTGATGACACTAGGCATTTACATGTAGGCAACATAAACAAGCCCTCCATTTCCACTGACAATAGTTGGAGCACCAAAGCCTCCACTGTAGACATTAAAGAAGATGGTTGTAAACATACTCTAGGGTTTATATGATTTGTGCCTAAGCAAAGCTATTCCTATGGAGTAAAAATATTTGATATCACTGCCACTCAGATGGGTCCAAAGTATTATACACAGTACAACAAATATTTTCATCTAACTGGTGAAAAATGTTATCTATTATTACATGCCATTATAGTATGCATGCTTACTTTGTTAGTAAAAATGATCACTTAAGGGTAGAACACATCAGGATACCATGATGCAGTCCAATTTTTTGCCTGTTCTTGGAGATTTCTTAAAATGCATTACCATGCATTCAAACTCATTGTACTGAATTCCTTCACTGGTTATATACTATATTTGACTATATCTGTATTTGTGGAAGTAGGGAGGATATACCACACATATCCAGGAGATTTGAGTTATCCCCCAAATAAAAAGAGTCAAGATGCAGTTAACAGACTTCCTTAGACTTGGGAGCTGGAAAAAAATCCTAGTTTCCTGATTAGAGGTAGCTGTAATAATCTTGCTACTTCAGGGGTGAGGGTATTGACAGTGCTTTCAAGCATGCTTTATTCTTTCCTGTAATATAACTTCTAATTTTGTTCTTTCTGAGGAGGGTTTAGATCAATTTTAGTTTATGGGGCATGACCTCAATATTTGGAAGTGTAATTCTGTCTCATTTATCATAGATATCTATAGTTCATGGTCACAGTTATGGTAACTGGATTAGATGGAATATTGCAAATAGCAATTCTACTTTATAAATATTTTATGCCTTATAATTTACAGGGCACATATGTATGAATCTTTTATATATTTATCAGCATCATTGTAAAACTATTTAATGGAAAAATACATTTACAAAAGAACAAAGGAACACTATATGCATTTTTTACAAATGAATGTCGTGTTATTCTGAATTTTCAGGACTGTGAACTTTCAAATTAAAGTTCACATAATGAAACAAAAGTACTAAATACTCAGCACAGTCTATCAATACTTAAGCAAGCAGAAGACATTTTGAGAGATAGTGAACAATGAAGTTTATTGATACTTTAGAAACAAGTTATATCACACTAGGTTTGACAATATTAGCATGTTCTGTTCTCTTCATTACCAATTTCTTAAAGACATATGTCTTGATTTTTTTGTCAAGTAAAAATGTCTCAGATGTGTTTTAAAATAAAATATGAATTTGTGTTGAATGATATAATTAATTAGATTACTATTTTAGCTATGCAGAGATGTAATTTATATGTAAATTTAATTCTGAATTATTCATCTTGTTAAATTTGTTCTTCCTGATCAGGAAGATAAGCCATGAGATAATTAATGGTTCATATGATTGTCTTGTTCTTCTGTTTTACACATAGATCTGCTATTATTTTATTGATCTTTTGTTTAATTACATATGTTATTTTCTGTCTGTTTGCATAAAAAGCATAACAAACAAGCACACCAAACCAAAGAACAGCAATTCCTCGCCCCTACAATATTTAAAGAAACAGAATACAGGGTTTATCCATTTCAGATGACTATTTTATATCTCAAAACACAGACTCAGACTTTTGTTTTCTCTTCAGTTTAACTGATTTGTTGATGGCTTGGTTTTGAAAGGGGAGAACTCTACTATCATGACACAAATTTGCAACCTCCAGGACTACAGCTGCTCTTGCATTTGTTTTTCTAAAGAGCCAGCACATAAACTGTGTCTTAGCAATACTTGAACATGGAATAGAGGCATTTAGGCTATATCTAGTATTTTCCAGATATGTGGAGGGGGAATCTATTGCCTAAAAATAAGCATCTGATTACATTTGAAATAAGATATTCTGCTTGACTTCTAGAAGAGTGAAGGTCTTCCAAAATTTTTGTGTCATATTTGCTAGTGCCAGTGTCTTCCATTCACACTGTCCAGTAAAGTATCACAAATGAAAGTATATGCCTATATACACACAGCTGTATCGAGCTCAAGCTCTCTAAGAGAATATACATTGAAGAAATAGAGGACAAAGATTATAAAAGGAAGTTAAAAAAGAAGAGGCACAGATGAATACGAGTTTAAGAAAACTCGTATTTCCTTTTGAGGTTTGAATTTGTGAATTTAATATTACACATAATCTGTAGGAATTAGGATTCTATCTCAGTGTTTCCATCTCTCAAAACAGCAAGTGTGGCTTGCAAATCTCTTTTTGAACTGCCACTCAGAGCTAAGATAGTTTTCTATATTAAATGGAATTAATTCCTCTACCCAGGTGTTTTATTCATTTACTGTTCAGGAAGTCAAGAGAGATATTTTTAATTATCCACTAAAATGGTGAGATAAAACTCATCCTCAATGCCATGAGCACAGGCTAGTATCAATTTAGTTCTCCCCAAATTTAGCAGTATCAAAAAAATCACATTAAAAGAGACTGCAGCTATAACTTTCATACCTACGTCTATAATAACATGACGTATTCACATCAGATCTATTATTTAAGTATACACACAAAGTATATATATGCTATCTAACCATTTATACATAAAATAGGACACTGTATTTATTGTTTGCCAGAAATACCAAGGATTTAAGCTGAGCTCATTGTCTTCTTAAGTAGCAAAATACTTTGATTTAAAAAGATGATTCATGTTGATACTTAACAGTCTAATTTTTATTCATACTAAACATTTTCAGCCAACTGTGGCTAAAGACCTCTTAATTATTATTGTTGCATTCAAACATAAAACTGCAAGAAGAAAATATATCCTTGTTAAGTTAGTGTTCATTCCTCTCTTTCTCTTCCCTCTCATTTATATTTATCTTAAAATTCAGTTAATGTTGAAAAGTTTAAATCTTAAATCTTAAAATTTTGTTTTATATTGGTTTACTTTGTATTAAATTTATGTTGTTCTGTTGCATTAGTCATTTACAAAGTTTATGTTTAAGGCTTAATAAATGTAAGCTATTTTTATAAGCTTTTTTTTTTTTTCCCCACCTATCATTTCTGGTTCATTCAATTATGGTTCATTTGGGATATATGCTTTTCATGATGTGAATATCATATTTACCTAACAAAGTATATTATGGTATTGTCTTCTGCTCCCCAGCTGAAATCAGAAAAAAACATGTCTCAGAAAACCATGGATCATTGGCATGAAGTGCAAACATTTGTATCTTGGTCTTGGGCAGTGAGTGGGACATTCTGCATTCCACTGAATGCACTCAAGCTTTGCAACAGTGGAGACAGACATGAGAAGCTTGATAACATGACTGGCCGTGGACCTCTGGCGCGCCCTCGTTTATTCAAGGGCTGCCGCCTGGCGACCGCTCCTGGAAAGCCAGGGGTCAGTCGCAGGGGAAGAGCGGGGGTCAGTCGTGATCAGGCCCACACACCACACACACGCACGCACACACTCACACGAGGCGCCTCACTTTACAGATACACACACTCATGGGACGATCACAACAGAACCCTGTATTGTGTGAGTGCACTGGCATATATAGATGCCTGCGCTCCCGCAGATGCTCCTGATTGGATGCAGGCACTGTTCCAGCAGCTTCTCTCTGCTCAGGTTGGCTGGAACATCGCATGTCTGCCATTGGTAGAAGCACTCGGTGGGAACGAGGCAGGCTGTCATTGACCGTGGCTCCCAATCTGCCTAGAGACTCCAGATGGTTCCTCAGGAGCCGCTGGCCCCCACCTCACTGGGGCACCCCTCACCAGAGGGCAGGGTGATTGACAGCTATATGTGCTGTGCACTCAGCAATAGAAATGAACTATGTACGGAGCTATATACATAAGGTGGCTGTCGGGGTCTTCACCGTGCTGTCATAACTATGACTGCACAACAGTTTGAAATTCCTGATAGGTATAGAAGGAGAAAAAAAAAGACATTCAAATACCCACTGGATATCTGAAGGGAAGATGGTAAATGAAGGAAAGGATAGATATTTAAGGTTTTCGCATTTGAAGATTTAGGCCCCTTTTTGGAAAGATAAGAGAATGACCTTCATGTTGTATTTGATTTTGATGATTAATCCTACCTGTCTGCAAGCACCTGGATCTGGGTCATTGTTTGATCTCATCTTATTTAGTGGATCAGACCTTAGGTCAGGAAATCCTTCCTCTGGCATTTTCTCTCTTCTGTTCTAGTAAACCATAGTTTCGTATAACCAGATATTGTTCACAGAAGTAAGGACTTTAAAAAGTTCTAATTAGAGAAACATTTCCCTGAAACCCATCAATCTGCATTCCACTTCTTTGAGGACAGATAATCAAAGGAAGTTAGTATCTGATAGATTTTTAACAGCTCTTTAAAATATTGAATCACAGTAAATTCATCAGAAATAAAACTTATGGTTCAATGGCAAGAAACTCCTGCAATTGAAGACAGTGTCAAAAATTTATTTGGCTTTGGTAGGTCTTAATTATAGATATCCATTTATACCAGTGTGTTATAGACTGCAACATTCCATATTTTACTGAATAGCATGAGAAATTCTAACATAATATTAAATGATCACATGTTTTAGTACATTGCTGAAGTACACATTTACAAAGTTATGTAAGTTGTAACAGCATAGACTTTTCCTAAAACAAAAACCCTTAAACAAAACCATACATTTCAGTATTGCTTATTTTTTATGCATATATAAATAGTATTCTCAAGAAGCTGTTATATTTCATGTCCAGAAAGATTATGCTGTCCTGGAACTTAGAAACTTTCAGCCATTTAGATGGTGAACAGTAATTCTCCAAGCCTAATGACATCTATAGATACTAAAATAAATTATAGCCTGTGAAAAAAGACTTATATAATGAGATTCTGCTTGGAATAACATAACATTACTGTGTTCTTTCAGAAGTTCTTTTTGTCTTGGAATTGCAGCATGAAGTAAACTGCCAAGTTTTGAAATGCAAAATTGTGACCCTCTTTCTTGTGCAAAGCCAGGCCTTTTTGAAAAAAGATAAAAATAAAGGTTGAAATTAGAAACTTAAGGCTGTGTCAGTCCCTCTGAAATGTACCCCAATATTTTTATTTGTAGAAAGGGATTTGTTTAAACATATCACAAAGCTTTTGCAGCATGCCTGAATTTTCTTACCCAGACTGCAAATAAGCCTAAAACTTTGATAAAGATATAGGGTAGACTAACTTACATATGTCCTGCATCCTGGAGCTTTACAAGTTTCATGAAAAAATAGAAGGCTGTTTATTTTCTAATATATATATGTCAGATAAAAACCCAAGAATTATCTACATCAGAGATAAGGATCATGGATTTTTAATAGAAGTTCCCTTAAACAAATAATGGGAAAAAGAAATGTGAGTACTGCAGAGGGATTGTTTTCAAAATCAAATAGGCTCCACCATAAATATAATTGTGAAAAAACAAAAATTACTGAAGTAACTCATGAGTGGGTAAGACAGATTTCCTTCAAAGCATATTTTGTACTGAAGGTTAGGCTTGCCTAGAACAAATGAAACTGGGAAAAGGGCATTTAGCAAAGTTAGAGGGCAGAAAACTGAAATGATTTTTATTATTTTATATATATTCCAACAGAGGTGTGGGAAATCTGTTCAGCAATTAGATATACACAATTAGGGATAAAGGTAAAAAGTTAAGCATTCATTAACATAAAGTGCTGAAAAAGAAGTACTTTTAAAAGTGTTGGGTTTTTTTTTTAAAAAAAAATAGAATTGTATACAAAACACCACTAAGCAAAGTATTTTACTTAATCCAGCCATGAAGATCAATAATGGAGTTCAGGAAGGAAAAACTTCTATGAAGAGAACATTTTGGCTTGATTTTTTTTTGGTAATACACAGAAAAAAGGAAAGGGGCATATAACAAGGCATATGAAACCATCCTAAGAGGCCAAGAAATATCTATATCATTCAAAATTGTCACTAGGACTGAAATATATTATATTTCTGAAAGAAATTATAGGAAAAGTACAGGTCAGACCATGAAATTAATGTTACTTTGACTATTGAGAATATCATAACATGGAGTTATATCTTATTTTCTATTAAATATCTTTAGTGGCAGTATCCATGCTGGTTCTGGGTAGGACTAACAACAATCTCACAGCTATTTTACACTACAAAGAAAAATCTTTAGAGTAGAAAAATTCTTAAAAGGACAAACTTGACAGCAGCTTAAAAGCTGGATAAATCATTCTGATGTGTTTAAAAACATAACAGCTGTAATCTACCTAACTTGTTATTGACATATTTAATGTACACATCAACATCTGAGCAAGTCCTAGGACATCCTCTAGATGTCCTTTATATATGTCTATTTTAACACAAACTAAAAGAGCACTCTAAAATTGATGGTGACTGTAAGTAATTATTAAAGAGATTATAATATATATCTTTATTTATATGTACATCTTCAAAATATAAAAAAAACATGCTATGGAAAATACAGTCTATAGCATTAGGATTTCCATGAGACATGTATTCATGATTGCACCAATCTTACTTTTTCTGACATCAGAAAAACATAAACCCATCTGGGTGAACTGAATTATTTCCAACTAAGGCTTATGTAGGCATCCTAAGGACTCCGCTAAATTGCCCTAAACCAAATTTCATCAGAGGCACCCTGGATATTTTTTATTGGTCTCTAGGTACTACTTGAGATCTACAGAACTCTGTTCTTCCTTGCCAACTCTGTGCTGGGCATTATGGTGTATTTCAGAGACACTCAGTTTAAGGGACTGAAGTGAGTCTTAGATGTCCAAGGTGCTTATATATGCTTATAAAAAGGCATTCTTGGGGATATGCAGTTATGTAGCAATAGTTGTAAAAGATCAGAAAACTCTGAAAGAGACCTTTTTAGCAAAGCTATAATTTCAGCACTGGGAAACTTAAATCTGTGATCTTACAGTTAACTCAGCTATGTTAAAAAAGAAATTCCTGTATCAGAATTTCCTTTCCTCACAAGAAGTTAGGCAGGATAATAACTAGAAATAGCAGGTTTGTATGACAGTAGAATGCAATCTCTACTTACACATACACACACAAAAGGCAAAAACAAACAAAAAAAATTCGTAGAACAATGAAGGAGTGAAAAAAAAAGGGAACAGTGATGCAAATAATCTTTTGATTACATGTAAAATTAAAACTACAAAAAAAGCACTTCCAGATTTTATTTTATCAAATAAATGGCTGGTGAAATTAAAAATAGTGATTCCAGAAGGAAATACTATCTGAATATTTAAAAATATTTTGCAATAGGCAGTCTTAGTATGATACTGTATGAAGTTCAATTACAGATAAAAAATAGAACCCAGCAAAGGATATGCAGGCAAATACATTTTCCCTTCTGTAACAGAAAAGTAAACATGTGCCTGTGTAAACTTCATTCTTGTGGACAAATATATTTTAAAAAAATCAATAAATGCAAAACATTTCACATGGGGAAGTATCTTAAGTAAAAAGCACAGCTGACTGTCCTTTAAAATTTCCCAGGAATTACTGAAAGATCCAGTTGCCCTACTGATTTAGCCATTGTGGCTAGGCTTTCAGAATTATTTGGGATGAATTCATTTAAATTATTAGTTTTATCTGATTAGCCAACAACAAACTGTAGAGGAAAGAAAAGGCAAATTAAATAATAGAAAAATCTAAAAAAAAAGCAATGACTTTAAGACTCACTGTATACCTGGATGGGCGTCATCTTTGTGAGTGCTGTGTGAAGTCCTGCTATGCTCTTAATGACCTAATATGTCATAAGAATCAATTACATAATATCTGAAATATGTCTTTGAAGATAAAAGAGACTAGAAAAGTGCTAAGCTGCTGTAGAATTTTCTGTGCAGTATGTGCAACCACTAACAGACTATGAGGATTTCCTAGCAAATTTACCAATACAGTTCATGCATGTACTTTAAGGAAAGAGAGTTACATTACCAACTGCAACTCTGGGAGAGAAACCAGTAACTACAAAAATATTTGTTTATTCCAGCACTTCAAATATTAAAGGACATATGAATCACTGAAGGAGAGCATAAAAAAGGAAAACTACTGAATAAACAGGCATTTATTTTATATACTAGACAACTGGGGCTAAAATTCTTCTACATTTCATCCCACATAGGCAATTACAGCTGTATGAAGTTTGACTGGATGAGAATGGCTGCATTTTATCCTGATTTTTCACAGGCCTGTTATAACAATATGAAAAGAACTTGATGATTAATGTGCCTAATGCACCTAAGATATGTTATAAAACTATAATAGACACCCATTGCCCCCGTACACACACACATCCCTAGTTCAAATGGGCCGGGTTTGTTTGCCTGACTTTGTAGTACCAAGCAGCTGTGCTTCCTTATTGAGCTTCCATGCAACTGCAGCCAGCGTACCCATCCTGGAAGAAACTGATTTTAAAGACGACAGAACAAGCCCCTGCACCCCCATCCAGCAAATCAGGCTCTGCAGGGAAAATTCGGTAGAGCAGAAGCTGCTGTGGAAGTTCGTGGCTTGTGAGTTATACAAGGTAGAGGAGAAATATAATGTGGGAAATATTCAATGCCATTAGGCTCGTGGGACAACAACCAGTTTACACCTCTTCTTTATGGGCAATGTAATTGTAGTATATATCTAAGATTATGATACAACTGAAAAAACACGGCCTAAATCAAAGTTTGCCTGCTAAATTCCTTTTATGCAGGCACTTTTGTTCTGCCTCTTCACATACCCTCAGTTGCCCCATTTTGATCATGCTGTGTTATTTAGCATCATACTGCAAGATTTTCTTTGGATCCAGGAACTAAACATGAAGCTGCTAATGGGTTTAATCAGGAAGGCTTTCTCAGGTTATATCTGACATCCCTTAATAAGATTCATTTCTACACAAAATAGCACTGTAATTACCTTCATCTTCTGCCTGTGTTATTCTTGCATGTTTCAAACTATATAAAGTACAAATTCAATTTCTATCCCATTCGCAGGTCAAAGGAGAGGTGCCTGACTAAGCCATTCTGGGAAAGGTAGGCGAAAGCTATGAAGATGGCGGGGTTTTTCATCTCTCTTTTTGAAATTATGTAACTGTTCAGTACCAAAAAAAAAAAAAAAAAAACTCTACCAACCCATCTTCCTAATCTGGGGAGCAGAATAGAAGAAATAAGGATGACAGTATAGTGATCAAAGTACTCAAATGAAAGGAATGCGCTCAGGGTCCCAAGCAATATAGTGATATATTACCAAAATTGCATTATGAAAAAAATGTTTTACAGTTTGCACAGCTTGGTATACTTCCTGTTCTTTCCATAGACTTGTCCCTGATGTGGTAGGAGAGCAGGCATTCTCCAGCAACAAACACACAGGTCTCAAAGTTCTTTATGAAGGCAGTCTTTTCTCTTGTACTCATTGATGAAGAAGAATTTCCTTAGAAGCCAAGAATCTTCCTGACATCTTTCTACATATGAAAAATATTTTAAAATATATTTTTTGTCCAATAAAATAAGGTTTAAAATCAAACAAACTTAACAGTATATAATCATAAAAGCAAGCAAATAATACTGAAATTTCAGAAATAGTGTTTCTGGCTGGTTTATCCACTTTAAGAAGTTAACATTCTTTCAGAAAGTGGTTTGGTTTTTTTTCGTTAAATTCTGTCATCTATTAAGAGCAGAATATTTCAGTGTGTTGCTCATATTACAAACAAAATATGCATTACAGAACATAATGTGCCTTAAAAATACATCACGAACAACAGGTTGCTATGTTCCAAATGAAAGCACTGCAGAATTAAATAAAAATTACCTGTTTTCCAAACATCAGTTTATTCCTTCTAAATTATGAGTGCACTGTGAGAAAGCTAAGTGAACTTTTGAGGTAGGACAGGACTTCAAAGCTTTTCCTTTCATGTAACCATGAAACCATTGTTATATGTAACCATGAAACCATTGTTACTACCACATTACTAAAAGAATAGGAAAAACAAATGAAAATTTTCTACCTGACAATTAAACACACAGATAAACTTTGTACAGAATATTAAACAGGTAGCAAGATATTATGGGAAGTCCCACCCCTTCTCTGGCCAAAATCCGATATTCAGACAAAACTAAAAATTCTCTATTATTTGGATTTGTAAGAATACCAGCATTCTTGAGTATCTATTGGGAAGTCCATGAAATTCATGGACTGGATCACCAGCATAGCATAATCGTTGTTTTGAGATCAAGGTCAAGCTAGGTAGCAGTCTCAGGTGGACAAGAAAAGTCACAACTTTAAAAAAAAAGTCAAAAGTCCGTAGCCTGAAGACATGTCCAAAGTCACATAGAAAAACTGCTTGGAATTACTATCTGTAATGAACTGACATTAGTGATTTCTGTCAGAATGTTTGCAAAAAGATAATTAATGTGTGGAGGCATAATTTAATTTCACTTTCAAGCACTCTGATGTGACCCTAACAGTTATTGCAAAAGAGGTTGAACACAGTAACTTCCCTGCCTATGTGCTGCTTTGAAAATAACATTATTTCATGTTATTTTAAGAGTGGCACACTTTTTAGAAAAGGCAAACCATTAAGACTACTTAATAAACAACTTTGTACTGTTCCTCTGTAGCCTTATATTAAAAGATGAACTATATGTATTTCCATAATAAGTGGGTGCCTGACACTTAAACAGTTTGGTGTGATGGGACTAGAGACTGGGAGAGTATATAATATCTCCTGCATTCTTCTGTTTTGTTAAAATAAACTATAACTAATTCTTCTTTTATTCCTCTCCTCCCTGCCTTTTCTCCCCTCTTTTTTTTCTTTTGTTTTTCCTTTGCTTTTAGAATGAAGAGAGCTTTAAAAGCAAATCTGTAGTACACATAAGCCTCTACATGGCTACCAGGCTTAGCGAAGTTCAGAACATTCTATCTTACAAGTACTAAAAAGTAAAAATGATAAAGAAAATAAACCTGCTGTAATGCTAAAATATGCCCTTGAATATGCCCTTCAATATGATTGACTTCAGTCAACTAGACACAATTCTATCAAATAAATGTATTTATATATATGTACATATATATATATATAAAATGTAAATATGAAGATTTATTTGCAGTGAATACTAGATCTTAGGGACATGGCTTATAGTGGAGAAATCAGGGCCTACCAGATAAACCTCATTCATCTTCGAAGCTATTTTTCTCTGATTCATTGGAGAGATATTGCAGTATATAGGTCAAAGGAAGTTAATCAAGACAGGGACTCTGTTGTTATGGTTGTGTAGCCTTGAAATGAAATAGAGATCTAATCAGAAATCTTGTTTTCCAATGTATTCAGTGTGACTTAACTCTTCACAAATATTTCTATGAGTGCTTGATAAACAGAAATATTTTTCAGGTTTTTTTTTAACTGAGGAGCACAATAACAAAGAAAAATCTACTACTACTACGCAAATCATAATTTGAATTGAAATACACATTGTTTTTTTACTCAATACATCTTTGAATCTCAGGCAAGCACAATATTTCTTCCTGTATTAGAAAAAGAAACACTTCACAACCTATATATTCCCTGTCCTGGCCCTGAACTGATGAATTTGCTATTTGTTCTCAAAGAACAGCAATCATGGAGCCTATTCCAAACCTCCTGTATGCATTACTTGCATGTCTTTATATTGAAAACGAGTAAAAACTAGCACACAATTCATACACATTTTCACTTGGTCAAGGAAAAAGAGTTGCCTTTGGTAACTGCATTTTTGTCCTGAAAACTGATCATGTAAGTTGTTTATAAAGATCTCTGGTACATTATGCCAGTGATGACTCACTGCACATAGTCAGATGGCATTTTTCACGGATAGAATTTTACTGGGAGTATTCAGTTCTGCCAAATCTCACTCTTTGAATAAAAGACTGTCAGCAGATCCTCACTTTGTGGTCCCATCTTGCATTGCTCACCTCTTAGACACTTGTCCATGCACCTCGACTTCATGCTGACTATCTGAGGTCTCTGAAAGGGGAACCCTTAGACGACAAGACACATTCTTATTGCTGCAGTGTATTTTAATGATCTTTGTCACATAATCACACTGTTGGGAAAGAGAGTAATTGCGGTCCCAAAGGAATCAACCCTTCAGTCATTTTTGATTAAGATTGTAATGGTGACATAGTTGGAATAGAGAGCAAACTTGCCTTAGTTTGCAGAAGATGCCAGACTATAGTGATTAGTATTCAAAACAGTCTTTATAAATTATACAAAGGATCCAAAGTCAACAAAACATCATTTAATCAGGACAAGTTCAGAATGCCATACTTTGAATGAAGTGCACAAACTCAAAATATTAAATAACCAGTAGGTTTGGATCTCTTCCCGCCCTCTCCTCTTCCCTCCTCCTCCCCCTTCCCTCTTTCTTCTTCCGCTTCCCCTTCTTTTTCTTAATGAATGCAAGTATATCTCTCAATCTTGGGGAGAAAAATAACAAAATACTGTTGGAGACAAAGATTGCCTATATCACCAGCGTTTACAAGTTTGTTATTTAATTTAAGCTAATTGGCAATCCATTTGCTTAAATTTAAACAGAAGTGAAAGCTCTAGTCTAGATAAATCCCTAGAAGAGAAATAAGAGATTGATAGATAAGCGCTAACACTATTAGCATTGTCCATGTTGTCTGCCTCTATGCTATATCAGATCTAGGTCTGATCCTATTAGAATACAACATCTCTTGCAACGTCCTGATGCCTTTTAATTTCAACTGACTCTTGCTTTCTGCAGAGCTAAGGATGAAAAAAGCATAGTTCTCAAAGGCAAATTAGAAGTTATTCTGTAACGTGTGGGGGTCTGCAGAGCCTGGGGCAAACTCGAGGTCATTGAGATGTAAAGTTCCGGGTAGTTAGGACCTTTTGAATTGATTGGATGAAGGTGTTCGGGGCTCATGAGTATTGGTTGGAGGTTGCTTGGGGAGCTAGTGGTTCCCATGTGAGCACCTCGTGGAGAGGTTGTGGGGGTATTTTGTGAGTGCCTCATGGGAGGGGACAGGGGTTATTTGTACCAGGGTATATAAGCCGCGGTGTGGCTTCGAGAATGGTGTTTATTTCAACACTTCAGAGACCCCTGCTCCTCAATACACCCACAGTGACACATGCTGCATATGATTAAATATATTAATGCATGACAATACATCAATATAGAAACAATATATACATTTAAAAAATCAGAATTTTCCTGTCATATAAGTAGCTCAGTATTACAATGCAGCCACTGTCTTCTTACATCCTAACTAATGAGTCTCTGAATGTAAAACTGGAAAAATATTACAATAGGAGTTTGCATTATTTCATTCAAAATTGTTTCCTTGATTAAAAAAAAAAAACCCTCATGTTAATGTTTTACTTTGCTAAAAGAAGGCTTTTAGATTCTTTTTCTGATAAATAAAAAACACTATGAATTGTGGTCATAATATGAAATCCTACTGAGAGAAAGAAGACAATATTTCTGTGTGTATTAAGAAAGCTAGGAAAAATTAACACTTTGAAGGGGAAATTCTTACAAAATCGAAATAGTGATTCTTGAAAATACATTATTCATATTTAGAATATTGCTAAACCCCCTACTTTTCATAGGGTTAAAAAAGTGAAAATCTTACAGCAGTTTTAGTTCTGAATATTTAGACTAAACAGGATACTATCACATCTGCACTATAAAATGTAATTGTTCTTAAGTAAACATATTTTAAACTTATACCAATATGTATCAGTATGACATTATTCCATATTTACAAGGCATAATTAATCATGACAATGACTTATCATAAGAGCCAAGAAAAAAGTGAAAACAAAACAAAAAAACCTTAGCTCAAGAACTGAGTAATAAAAAAAAATTAGATACAAGTTAATCAGCTTGAATGTCAGTGCTCCTTCTCTTTAAATTAGAGAAAACAACAGAAAGCTGGGGATAGATGAGGAAAGTGTTCTTTACTAAAGATCAACATCAGTAATATGTAACTTGTCATGATTTCCAGGGGAGAAAAGTATGCAGGTTTTTTTGTTTGTTTGTTTGTTTTTCAGATGAAAAACAGAACAAAGATTTCTATTACTGGGAAAATAAAACAACAAAAAATAGATGTAGTCCAAGGTCTCCTTTCAAAACATGAGTTTCTACTGGATACATATACCTTTTAAATATGAAACAAAGGAATCATATAAACTTGAGAAAGGGAAGAATTTACTTTCTACCTTGTAGAGTTATTTTTAAACTTCCATTCTTTTGCTTTACACATGCATAAATATACACATTCTTCCAGAATATTTTCCATTCTCCTTACTGCCTGTCTCTGTGCCCCACACTTTATTTAAGAATAAAGTTATTTGGCCCTCTCAACCCACTAGATCCTTGAGATTTTATTTTCTACACCAGAAGATGTTGTGATATCTCTCAATGCTAAATTAGAATTTAAGGGTGACTGCCTGACCCTTTACTTAGCACTGGAGTTTAAACAGTTCATTACAGCTGGAAAGTGTTTTGAGAAGATGCCATTAAAATTTTGTCACCAGCTCCCAGCAAAGACCAGAGAGAGCATGAGTGCATGTCCTCTCTTTCAAGTTACAGTAAAATGGGTGAGCTTAACTCATCATCATTGAAAAGATACAGAAGAATATACATCCCACAATGAGTTAGAAAGCTACTACATTTCAAAAGTGTGAGAACCGCATCAGAGTGTTATAGTGTGATACTTTAACATTCAATATGGATAAAGATAAACATATCTACTATAAAAGCTTAGAAAATACTAATTTAATTAGAGGTTTAATATAATTTGAACAGTGAATAAAAGCCAAGAGAAATTAACTATATTGATCACCAGGCCAAAAATTGCATCCCTCAGAGAAATCTGTGGATACTATCCTAACTATAGTTTCTTCTATTTTGTGGATATTATCCTAACTATAGTTTCTTTTATTATTGTTTAGTTGCTGATGTTGTACACTGTCATTCCTGTTCTAATACTATTTTAGTATAGACGGTAAACAAGGTGTAACAAGAGCTATGAAAATTCACACAGAAAACTAGTTTTTAGAAGTAATTACCTTCCACTTCTTCTTAAATGAAAATTTCTTCCAGAAAAATCTACTGTTTATCTTCAAAGCAATGAAACTTTATGCATTCCAAAACTATTCCAATGACACTATCAGAATTTCTCCTGTGTCTATGTTTTCAGACTCAAATTTTTAGCTTGTTATTTATAAATTGTATAAAGTATTATTGTACCACTTTATACCATTGCTCATCATCCTTCACCTTCACTTTCAAAATTTGCTGAATGCTTGTCATGGAAATTAAGAATCTCAGAACATGCAATATCTTATGCTTTTACACATGATTAGTAACTAAAGGAAAAGAGTCATCTTACATAATGGAAAACATTTATCTACCAATACTACTTCCTGAAACTACATACTTTCTCAGATGTCAGTTATCTTCTTATTCTTTTCTGTGAACTTGTCATCTGCTTGCAAATCATTTCAGTCCCTTTACCTTACGTTTTAACAGAGAATTTATAAACAAATTAGTTATCGTTAATGAAATACACCACATATTGAAATTTTCTGCCGAGTGCTATAGTATTTAGTCATGCAAAGATTAAGTGACATTAGAATTTGTTCAGTGACTATCCAGTGAATTAAATCAATATTGAATCTACACTTCTGGAGACAGAAAATTTATGTATTAAAATGAACTGCTATAAAATCAGATGTAGTCAGCAATTTAGTGAAAATTGAAGTGATTTAGAAGGGTTCTGCAGACAGCAACCATTGCTATGTAGCTAGTAACACTTTATGAATTTTATAATTTTAAGAATATTAATATGGTACCCTGGATGAGATTTTTTTAGATAAAAAAATCAAATTTTAGATAAAAAATTAAAAAATCAAATTTCCTCTAAAGTTTTTATTTTCTCCTTTCTTTCTACTTCTGATGCTTACCATAGAATAGCTTAACTATTAGCTGTAGAATCTTACTGATAATAATATATCACACAATTAGGACTGTTTTCTGTCAGCAGAGTTTTGTTTATTTCAATTCAACTTGTGTCTGTTTCATGTTGTTGGAATTGTTTCTTAACTAAACTCAGCTTCTAAACATGTTATTCGAAGTGCTTGGAATTATCTGAACACTTTAAAAGTTTTATTCTCTATAAAAAGTGCAAATAAATTAATTATCTCATCATTTCTATTTGTTAATGGTAATGCTATGTAGAGTAAGCCTCAGAATACATCCTAGTTTGACAACAGACTATCTGAGTGTGTGTGTCACAAGGTGTGAAACAGTAATTCTAGACACACTTTTAAAAATTCAATACTCACAGCTCTTAATTCATTCTAACACAGAATAGATAATGGAGGCATGTCAGAACAGCGGACCATTTCTATGGTTCATTTACATTATAAGGTCAACCCTTCCTTTGATCTTCATAAAGGTTTGCATGTATATATACATCTCTACCCACATTTCCATATCCAGGCAACTATCCCTGGGACAGGCTTTCTAACTTCTGTACGGATGCCTATAACATGACTCCAAAAGAGAGGATGATCTTACAGAGGCTGAGCATCAGGTAGGAACTATGTAATCATTGTTGCTGCTTTCTTCTAGTTACCACACACTTCTAACACTCTCAGGTGCAGTCTTGCTATTGACAATCTCAAAACACCTCTTCCCTTTTTTAAGCAGTAAGCAGAGAGCATCTATGCTATCGTGTATATTCAGCAACTGGGTTAAAAAGCTGTCCTTCACACAGTTCAGAATTCTTCTAGCTTGCTTGGACAATACTATGTTGCTTTCCCAGCATTTTTTTTTCTTTTTTCTTTATAATGTTCTTGTATAGTTGTAGCTCATTTCATGGTTTTGTCATTGTGACATAATCCTTACATGCTTGACCTATTCCTTTATAGTAATATTCAGTCAAGTCCTTATTTTCAGTTTTGTATGATTCATTTTTAATGCATTTTCAAGTCATTAAAGAACTCATTATAATTAAGTTATTTCAGTATGCCTCCTAGCTGTCCTCAGCAATATGATATTTTGTTATTATTTCATTCATCTTATTTTGCTACTCTCACTCTCTCATTACTTTCAACTTATACTCTTCTTGCAAGAACTCCTGCCATATCTTCCAACTTTAGATTTTCATCTTCCTTCCTGATTAATGAAATGAAATGAAATCTAAGGTAGCTGTTCACCTAATAACTTAATTTCATATTATGAATCAAAAAGTCTTCCCAGGAGCATTTAGGCTATCTGTTCCAACAGATTTATTTTACAGACAACATCCAGATAACTGAGATGCCCCTACCAGCATGTCACATGTTTTGAAGGATGATATTATTATAGAATTGCTAGTAGGGAAAACAAAACAACAAAAATACAAGAAAACAAAAAACCCTTGAATCAATATGAATATGCATTAACTCAAGAAAAATCAAGTGAATGTCCTTTTTTTAAAAAAATATTTTTAAAGATGAAACTATGATGTTGTAAGTGTGGGATATGCCTGTCCAATCTGAATCAAACAAAAATTTGACATAAAAGTCTTGTCTAGTTATACTCAGTTCCTTAATAATCAAAGAGAATGATTCATCAAGAGAGGCATCTAATGTAGGTCAAATGAATGATTCTGTGGACTTGAGTGAGGCTAGCGTGATTAGCTTAATCAGACAACTCACTGGACTCATTTGGCCAGATTTAGGTGTCTAGTGACTGTGCAGGTATGCTTAGGTATCCAAGATCACCTCACGAGAATGGCAGATATAACACAAGATATGCAGGAGTTCCTCTCAAAAACAAACAGCACTGAAGTCCAGAGTATTCTAGGAAATAGAAGAGGAATGAATGAATGCTCTTCAGTTACTATATAATTATAGTTCAGCATTGTGAATGAATTCAGATGACTCCAACTGCTATGTGCAAGGGCATCCAATGAGTCTTGAGATACATTTAACATTCTGCGTGGCTCTTCACTTCCAGTACAGAAGAATACAAGACCTTTTCAGGTATAATATTATCTCTATCAGCCCTGCGTGGTTGTCGGAATTATCTCAGGAATTATCAGTAACATCTCAGTTACTCACTCTTTTTTTAGGCAAATGAATTGAGTCCTGAACATTTACTTTAGGATAATCTAAATAGCTCTGCGTACTCAACTGAATACACTAAAAGCTAAAGAGATCACACCTCATCTTTATTAATCCTGAAAAGGCAGAGTTCCTATCGATTTGTGTTTTGGCATGAGAGACTCAGCTGCCATCTGTTTATTTATGTCAGTTGTGATCTTAATTTAAATCAAAATTACTAACATGAAAAGCAATCAGATATAGACACCATAAGATTATTTAGAGTAAATGGAGAGAGAGAAATACCTTTTCAGAATGATTTAGGTAGAGATGTGGGTAGAGAAGGATGAACTGTTCTTTCTAGAAACTATATTACAGTTTCCTTCCTTCCTTCCAATAAAATTTTGGTTCATTGCATTTTAGATTTATAAGCTTTCCTTAAATAACAGACTGCCTACCATGGACCAAAGAAAGTCTGAAGTTATTTGTATTTAAAAAGAAAACATCCACAATATTTTATCTTCTTTTCTGTTTCGTTCTTGCCTTTGAATACTAGAATAATTTTGACAGTTCAAAATATATAGGGAATATCAAAAATGAAGGTAGAAAGAAAATGAAGGTATCATTACTAGACTGAATTAATGACATAGTATCTCTAGTAATCTGGTTCTGTGTTTAACAGTAAATTATATATTTATTTAGAAGGAAGTGTGTAACAGCTTAATGAAACTTTCTTATATTTCCGAAAATAGAACTGCTGATTAAAGGACATGAGAAAAAGGAACCTACTTGATTTATGTGTTTATGGGATGAATATTCTTACTGAATAATAGGCCTATTAAATTTCATGTCTTTCTATTCACATTTGGTCTTCAAAATGATATTCTCTTAGCTTATATAAACATTTTATTTGATCATTTTTCCATGTATCATCCTCAGAGCTTTCTTAAATCTTCTGCTGTATTTCAATTTCAAAATATTTCAATTTTAAAATTATAGTATTTTAACTGGATACAGACTAGAGTCTAGTGGACTAGGTCCTGGTGGACAACAAGCTGGCTATAAGCCAGCAGTGTGTTCCTATGGCCAAAAGCACTAATAGCATGCTGAGTTACATAGGGATATCAGATAACCAGAGTTTTCCTGAAGTTTTCAATAACCCTTGGAGCTGCGATGAAACTGTTGATCATAGGTAAAAAGAATAGTCAGGAAAAAGAATAGTCAGATCAACTATTAAATATAAAAGAATGAGTCAAATGTGTTAAAAGGCAGGTCTAGGACCACAGGGTTGAACAAGTGGAAAATTCAAACACCATCAAGGATAAAAGGAAGACAAAGCAGTAGTGATGAGGCACCAGAGGGCACCATGGAGCAGCTACCTCAGTGCATTACAGATCTTGATTCTGAGCTCCTTAAGAATGAAGTTGTCCAAGTCTGTGGTTGCAGGGAGTGCACAGTGCCTCTCACAGAGGCTGTGGCAGGCAGGGACGGAGACCTTGTCTGAAGGAGATAGATGCTGGTTTGGGGGCTACCAAGTCAAGAAGCTGTCAGAGGAGATGGATGGACTGTGCAGCATCAGAAACAATGATGCAGAGATTGACAGGATCTTTCCATAAGCCTTCAAGTGCGCAGAGCCTGGATACCCAATGTGGCCAGTGTACTTACTCAAAGAGTGAATTGATCCTGCTGTAACGGAAAAAGCAAGCAGCAGTCGTCTGGAAACTGGAGCATGCCTCTTCCTTCACCCATAACTGCAGAAGAGGTTCAGTGCCCTGGTTTCACACAAGCAGAGGAAAGCTCTGCTTGGGGAGGCACCACAGTAGGTCAAACACTTGTGCTGCCTTCTCATGTGCAGTATGTACTGCTGTAGGTTATTGTCAATATCAGAGAAATCAAGTGTAAATAAGCTATAAATAAGGACGGGAAAACTTGGCCTATATATAGTGTAACTACACATGCTCTTAGATTCCAATTTATCAATCAAATCATCAGCACATTACAGAGGCTTGGCAAGAACCTGAAGAAGAGTGGAAGAGGAAATCTTCCTCAGTTTATTCTATATTGGCTTCAAGCATCACTAAAGATGACATGTTGTGCTATAAATATGTAAAGATTTCAATCATGGGATAATCAGGTTTAGCTTTTGGGGCATGGGTGAAAGAGAGAGAATTTACCTCATTGTGTTAAATTCATCTTAGGTTATATTTGCAGTATCTAAATTTCTCAAAGGCACAAACTATCTTACAATTGGTATTAGGAATAAATCATGAGAAAATTATGTTTCTATTCAATATTTTTGTACTTTCAGTTTGTAGGGAGAAAAAACAAGTTAGAAAATAAAGGTTGAATAATATCTACACATTCTTACAATATGTACTTGCTGCACATATTTTACACTTCCTTGATTTCTTATTATTCTTCTCTTTTCCAGACCAACAAAGGATTTTTACTATGTGAAAATCTTATATTGATGAAATAGCATAGTAATTGGATTTCATATCTAGAGATGATATCTTTGTATTATTTATAAATGTAATACAATAATAAGCATATTACATCAGAAATTGCATCAGAAAATACATTTTTAATAAGCAAAAAAAATCAGAAATGTAACATATCTGAAATGTAATTAAAATATCATTAATACAGTAATTCCATGGGGCTCAATGACTGTGAATATTTGAGCTGGGTATGCTTCCTCTAATGAAGCTTACCTTTCTATAGTTTACCTTCAGAAACTTATGAAAAATATAACTTTCAGCATCTATCCAGAATATTAACTATAATATAAGGATACATATTCTTTCATTTCTTAAGTGAAAAAGAGAATATTTGATGAACTGAGACCTGATCAGTTCTACCCCATGCTCTCCTTAAACCACATTTCTTTGAAGAAAACTTTTTTTTTAGTGTCCAAACATAAAACTTTCAGTGAAAATATTAGATAAAGTCACAAAATAATCACCTTTAAACTTGGTGCATGTATCCATCTAGAAAAAAAAAATAATAGGGAAATATGAAGTATGATTGTCTTTTCTTTTCTACATAATCTTCTTTTTTCACTCCCTGTCAATAAAAAATTGCAATTTTATCTATGTTCTAGAAGAAAATCTGTGGCCATAGACTTTTCTGTATCAATTTGCTAATTTCATGCTTATTCAGGACTGTTTGGCTATGCACTAAGATGCATCCCCATTAAAAGGCTCATTCTATCAAAGCTTTAGAGGAGGGAAAAATCATCTTTCTGTTAATAATCTGTTTTGCTATGAAAGAGGCTTTAATCTTTTATTCTGATAGAGCTAGGCACTGACTTCCACTGTAGTGACTTAGAGATTCATATACAGTATGTTAATGCAGAGTTCTATATGAGTACAAATGACTGAATGTAACAATTCAGCACAACAATATCTCCTCTTCTGAGAGCTTTTTGAAATGTGAATGTTAGTAACATATGGAAATTATGATATGACCTCTTTTACATCAAATATCATATGAAAAATATGCATTTTGTGTTAAGGGACTCATTAGTTCACTTTTATAGTTCTTTAATGTTATAAAAAATAGTTCATTGAACAGCTTTTAATACAACATGTATTGTGTCACCTTCAGTAGAACCAGAAGGGACTGGTGAAGGAAGAAAGATAATAAATATATGAGCTTACTAAGAGTTTTCAATTTGTCTGCATGAATGCAAACAAATTTTAGAAAAAAATAAAAGTGTAAGAAGTGAGACTTTTCTATTTGATCACTTCTCATATATCTCTTAAGCAAAGCAAGATTTATAGGGAGAGGTATGCCGTTAAAAATGACTTTTTAATTAATCTAACTGATATAGTTTAGGGTAAAACAGACAGCCTTTTGGGGCACAAACCCTCCTTGGTATCTAAATCAGAAGTCTGGAACAAATCAGAGAAGATATCAAAGTTTTCTTCTTGAAATTGAGATGATCCAACATGAAAAATTATTTTGTTTCAGACCTACAGAAAGTCATGTGCAATAAAAAAAACATTTTCCTCCTTTCCTCAGTAATGCCAGATATCCTAATGAGGTAAATTGCCTCTTCCAGAAAACTTGCACTAATTTTCCCCAGAGAGTTATATCAGATTTGCTACTAAGACCATAATGCTTTGTTTTCTTCAATATTGAGGATTATTTTTCTGTGCTTTACTGAGCGTTTTGGCCATTTAAGTGAGCATTAAGCTTGTAGTACTTATATCTACTGAAAGGAAACTAAAATTTTCATTAAAATATTTACAGTTCTCCATCAAATAAAGATTAGAGGGGATGAGAAGCTAACAAACAGCTTCATGCTTGGTGACAGTTCAGGACAGTATTCCTTCTGTTTGAGCATTTGGTATGAAATCTAGATTTTTGATAAAACATAGTAAAACTAAAAATTCTAATCTTCCATGCACTTCCAATGGCAACACTAACATATAAGTCTGCACAATTATCACTGTACAAACAGTTCAATTCTGTAATTAGAAACTTGCAGTGTTTTGAAAGATGAAATATTTTGTCTTTCAAAATATCAGGTAATCCCCACAGTGAAAAAATCTAGTCCTTGTTAAACAACCACCTAAACCTATTCTGGATACTGTTGATTATTACTACTAACAAAAACAACAGCAGAAATAACATAATTGCTATTACATTATTATTGTTGTTATTGCTGCTTTTGTTAATGTCGTTGTTATGTTGTTACTACAACAAGCATTTGGGTTGTATTGTTTCTTTTAAGATTAGAAGCTCATGTTCTACCATGCAGCCATACATATAGAAGCAAGCAGACTGTCAAAAATCTCACGTTTGAATGTAGGCAAAATGGATTCATATAGGAGTTATAACCTTTGGTCTAATATAGCAAAAAGAGCAGTCCAGCATCATCCAATTGTGGAAGCCTGCAATTGATAAATCCTAGTCTGAAAGTTTCTGTAGTACATAAACTTAGAGTTTTAGTCTCAGTACTTTGAAGAGCTTATTTCAATAAATTGAAAAAAAATGAAGGAATTGATTTTGCAAAGCAGTTTATTTTTGTCATCTGATTACCCCAAAATAACTTATTTTAAATCCTTTCACTACAAGGACACTACTGTGTCTGAGATAACATGTTCTACATTAAGAATGGCTGCCTGCACTAGCTGTTGGTAGATGGAATCTGAATTTCTGTGGAGACATGTAGATCGCTGTTTTTTTTTTCTTCTTGTGACTGAGCAAAAGTTCTCTGTGGAATACAACTCAAAAACAAAAAGAATGGAAGGTAGATATTTTCACATTATCTGCCTTTAGGCTTTTAATGAACTTCAGGATAAAAAAAAATCTATGTTTTGTTATTTGCTTACTCTGAGGAGACTGTCAATTTTATTGCTTACTTTTAAATAAATAAATAAAGCACAGAGTCACAGTGCTCTGCAATTTCTGTTCAATTTATCTTTCTATGCATGTACTGTTTCTTAAATACTTGGTTATTATTAAGTCTGCACCTGTGACATGCATCTCCTTTTCATTGATCTTGTTTTCATCCTTATCTTTGTGAAGATTCATCTTTTTATTTGTTCACTTTGTTTTATTTTTTCTCTCTTCTTAACTGTAAAACTTCAGAAAGAATATCAGTCATATTTAAGTATGACAGAGCTGTCTTCATTCCTAGTTTCCTTTGGCTATTTATCCCACTCCAATGGAAAGTGCCATATTTCCCTTTGGGAGGCTTATGCACTCCACTTTTCTCATGATACTTAGTATGAAATACTGTTGACTGGCCAACTTTGTACCATGATGATGTCATTTTGGCTTTGAATAATGGTAAAACAAGGTTACAATCTGAATATTCCAGTTTTTGTCCCACTATAACCTCATTTGCAGTTATAGAAATCTTCAGTAGGAACTGGCAGCTTATGGTAAAGTTCAAAGTATATGCTACTTTAAAGCAGTATTATTTATTGCCATAACAATGGCCTCAAGCTAACGTAAACTATTGATTTTCATTGATTCTAGTGCCTCCTATATGTCTACACACCTTGAACAGATAAACTTGCATTTTTTAGTTCCTTTTTCATTAACTACACTATTCTGTATTTATTGTACCATATCAACATTAAACTGACAAGAACAAAACGAGGAAAGACTAAGCAAGCTGGGCTTGTTTAGCCTAGAGAAGAGAAGATTGAGAGGAGATCTGAATAATATGTATAAATATCTGAAGGGAGAATTTAAAGAGAGTGAGGCCAAACTCTTCTCAGGGGTGGCCTGATATAGGACAAGGGATAATGGGCACAAATTGAAACACAGGAAGTTCCATCTCTATGTGAGGAAGAACTTCTTTCCTGTGAGGGTGACAGAGTCCTGGAAGAGGCTGCCCAGAGAGGTTGTAGAGTCTCCTTCTCTGGAGATCTTCCAAACCCGCCTGGATGCCACCCTGTGCCACATGCTCTTGGTGTCCCTGCTAGAGCAAGGACATTGGACTAGATGATCTCGAGAGGTCATGGTCCAAGCCATTCTGTGATTTTATGTAATTCATGTAGAAACATCCAGGGAGGTTAACAACAAGAAATCATATGAAGAATGAATATATATAAAATACAAAATATTCATTCATTGAATCAAATTAGATTAATTCAAATGTAATCAGTATTAAAAACTGGAAAAAAGTAAACTATAAATCCTTAAGTTCCATGACATATGCTAAGAAATCTTCTCATCTCATCCTATTCACTGCTGCCATACTGTATCCTCACTCATGTGGAATGATGCAGGTCCTATTCACAAAGAAATCCTAATTCTGTGATTTATTCTTGGTCAAATATTACAAATAAACTAATTTTGAATAGAAAAGGGTTTTTTTCTGTTTTTAGACAGTTATGCATACATTATTTATGCATTTTCATATGCATATATTTTCATATATTTTAAAAAATCTAACCTTAAACAAGAATCCAGCACTCTGAATTTACAAGTAGTTTCCTTACATGGAGGGAAGACTGAAGAGCCTCAGAAAGAAGCAAACAAATAAACAAACATAAATAAATAAGCTTGCATAAAACTACTAACTTTATGTTAACTTTCAAATCTAGAGACAGTCATGAGGACTAGCCATGAAGGGCTACCTAGGCCTGAAACCTTGCTCCCTTTGTGACCAGAACTTGCAGAAAATTACTTCCCTGCATGCACAAACACTTGATATAAAGGTTTCTGTGCTTTTAGTACACTTTAACATCATCAAGCACCATAGCAGTGGTGTTGATTTACCCAGTCATGCACTCCAGCACTCTTGTGATGAATGTTTTGGGACAAGAGGGATTGGAAAGGCCAGGAAACACATTTCTGAAACTAGACTTTTTTTTTTTTTCCCCTGTATTGTAGGAGTATTGCTCCATTCTCTCAAAAGGAGAAGAAGAATAGAGAGAATCCCATCTTGCTCCACTAGGCATCTCAGAAAAAGGGCAAGACAGGATGACTGCCATGTACATCTGAGTATTTTCTATCCTGTGGTAAATATCTTTTGTATGTAATCTGGATCACATTGCATTGCAATTCTTCTTTTAAATTATTAGGAACAGACTATATCCTCCTCAGAATAATTCTAGATGGATTTGTCTGTGTTAAGTTTAGAACAATGAGGGGCTTAATTTACACTGTCTGCACAACTGCAACTCCAGAAAGGCAAGGTCTCCTCAAAGTCCTCTGTAGTATCTTCTAGCTTTGTGCATCAATCCTATTCAGAGCAGCACAAAGGACACCAGATAACAATGGCAAATGAACTGAGCCCTCAATATTCCTTATCTTCTCAGAACAGTATCTCTCAAACACCTACTCTGAGACTGGGCATATAAGTTTCCTACTCATGAGGCCTCATTTATTTCATGTTATGTATTCATCATAAAAGAGAGGCTTTCAGGATTATATTCAGTCTTCTGAAGGTAAATGTAAATTCTCATTCACTTCAGAGAGACAAAACATAATTCCCTGAGTCTGGACTAGGAACTAAGTAGTAGAGGAACTTTTTAAAATGTTCTTTGAATCTATGCTTAGCTGATGCAGCTACAAATTCTTCTCTCAGAGTTCAGCTGCTATGTCATGCTGAAATCAGAAATCATTAACCACAACAGAAGGCAGCTGAATTCTGTAACTTTGAAGTTATTATTTTAAACTAGAAATAAGTAAATAAGTAAGTAGGCTGTGAATGGGCCTGCCCACTTCATATATGAGAATTGCTACCATGTTGTGCTTTTACTCCACTTTTTGTACATGGTAAAAGTGCAATAAATATTCAAAAAATATGCTTCTACATTTTTAAAGTCTTCTTGTTTTGAAGACCTCCTGCTGCTTTAAGTACAGTATATTTTGGATTACAACATAATTTGCATTACATAAACATGACAATACAAACTAAAGCAAAACATTCCAAGCTTTTTAAAACAGACTTTTTTCCTCTGAAGTATTTTCATTTTTTTGATAAGAGTCAGATTTATCACAGCATATATTGCAGATATTTAAAAAAAAATGATCATTCTTCTAATTGTGATACTCAAACAATTATAAAGCTACAATAATTTAATATTGTTAGAAGCATTTTATCTTTGGAAAAAAAAAAGAGTTGCATATTATAAATGGATCTCAAAAATCTGCATTTTCTAAATTTAAGATGCCAGATGGTTATGATAACAAGATGTAAATTCAAGTATAACCCAGCAATTCACTTGTGGATTTAAACTTAGTAGTTTCATTTTGCATAGTCTTTTCATTATATTTTGCTTCTAGTTCCTCCTTGAATATACTGGTTTTAACCCAAATCAAGTACAAATTCAAATCTTAAGGGTGTTGATTAGATCCACTCATTCCTTCTTCCTCAGAAAAACAAACAAACAAACAAATAAATAAATGTAAATATATACAAATAAATAAAATTATTTTGTTGTAGTTTGAGGGGAGGATAGAGGAGGAAAACAATTTTGGTAAGAGATGAATCTCCTTGCATTCCAGATGAGGGACTAGGGGCAGCTGGACTCATCTCTTAATAGGAATATTATTAAGTATCTCTACTGTGGCAATTTGTGTAAGTATTTGTATTTAGTATTTGCACTGTGATAACTGTAAGCCTGACTCCGGCACTGCCATTCACAGTCTGTTAATTATAGGTCCGATTGCCTTCCAAACAGCAAATTGAGTTCACAAATAGTATAACCAACTATAGGCCCAACTCTGGCAGCATTGGACTCATGAACAGGCTGTCGACTGTAGGTCTGATTTCCTTCAAAACAAGTAGTCGAGTTCACGAATAGCACAATTTATTCAAATGCAACATTTAGAAAACAGGTTTCAGATGTCAGTACAGGAAATTCTCTACTACAGCATGGGGTTCTTAGCTAGTGCTCAGTGTACAAATGCGCAATCATCACTCACCCAGAAAATGGGAGAGGGCTCTCAGTCTTGAGGAGTATTCTCAGACAGTATCCTGGACCGAGAGGAGGAAAGGAGTTTTGCCTGTGACTGATCCAGAAGTTACGATGGAGTCTTCCCTCTCTCCTCTATCTTTTTCCTTAGTTCCTCTTCTTCCTTTCTCAGATCCTTCTTCTTCCTACTACCTCCCTCCTTAGTTCATCTTTTATATTTTTTTCTTTTTACATTTAGGTGGAGCTTGAGTGACTCTAGTCATACATACTTTTGCCATTGATTGGTTCAAAAGGTCTCCTGAGTTAACTGAAGATTTAGAAAGCATGCTCCAAAAGAAGTGGTCATTTCGTAGAAGCGGGTAGCTTCTGGGATGGGGTTGTGTATTATAATGAGATTCAAAGTCCATCAGAAGGGACTGATCTGCCACCATTGTTGGATTATGTGGCTTACCAGCTGCATGGTATGACCAGGTTGTCACCTCTACAGGGAGTAGAACAGATTTTAGTCGCAGTGTCTTCACTCCATTCTACCCTTCATTCACTCATCATCCTTGGCACCATCAGATTGCTATCTCCACAGGGAAGCCAACAAAGTTGACCCACTGTGTCTCCAGTCTTTATTTACTCTTATTTACTAATATGTGCTAGTGTGTGGTAGGAGGGCTGATTGTGTTGCCAAGGGAATCATGGAGAAGTAGATTTCACACATACCAACCATCCTGGAAGCGATAATTTTCTCCCACCTCAAGCAAGCGTCTGTAGTGCCATAACTTCTGTTAGGCCCTGTTTTTTCTCTAAATTTCTCTTTCTCAAGCAATTCTCTCACATCTTTATGAAGCCTCCACAGATATTTTGATAATCTCCTGTATTTATAGATTCCAAAATATTATAGAGGCAATGTAATGATAAAAGTGGGATTTAAATTATCATGGAAAAAATGTGATAAATATTTGATCATTGCTGTAATGAAGCAGTTCCTAATGAAGCCATTCAATTTTATAAGGATAAAAACAGTATTTCAGCCAAGAAAGAACAGAGCTCCTTGGCAGCTCATTTTGTGATCATAATGGCTGCATGAACTGAACACTTTGTCTGCTTGCATTTCAGCTCTGTGTTGTTTCCAACGAAATACCTAACAGTGACCAGATATTTTAAGAATATCTTATATATATTTGGAACATAGGAAAAAGGAAAGATAAACAACTGTGAAATTGAAAATAAAATTATTATCTTACCAAATATAAAATCCATAAACATCACATGTGAGTATCAATGGCCACCTCTAATAAGCATAGCATCAAAAGTCCTTGGGGCATAGATACTGATCATGTTATCTTATATTTAATTTTGTTAGTGAATACAGTGCTTGTGTCACATGATTCCACTTATTCTATGTCTCCTGAGGTGCTATAAGAGATTTGCCTGTATTTTGTTGTAGGAGTTTTGTGCTTTTTGAGGTTGGAAATGGTCTTTGGCTAGAAAGAGAAAATTAATTTTAAATCACACGGTATAATCCAGACTCATTATAATGTTAATTTATCTCTAGCAAGTCTTTTCATTATATATAATTATTTTACTATGATTTAGCTAGGTGAAATTTTATTTGCTTTGTAATAATGGAATTAAGCTGATATTTAATTTTTGCTAGCTTATGCAAATAACTCACTTTAAGGTCAGCTTTTTGCTGTCATTTTCACTAATTAGACAAATTTGGATTTTTCTGTTCTCCAATTCCTTTTCCTAATGGAATTTTAACTTTCACAGATATGTTAGTTAATGGTTTTAAAACACCTTATTTTTGTAATTAATATGGTCAGAGGGCAGATATTAACAGATAACTCCTCTAAAGATTTTTATCAATATGATAAATAAGAAAACAATGTTCCCATAGCAAAGTAAGTTGTACTAGAGGGTTATGTGTCGTTATAAGGGGATCTTCCGGTCTCCTCAAGACGTTTATGTGACATTGATTGGCCTTTTATCCACTTAAAATACAAACCCTGTGAAATCTGCTTTTTGTGCTTTCCTGATATTATGCATTAGCTTTGTGCAAATATATTTATTTTTTGTCATGAATGAATTTTCTGTTATCTTCTATAGTTCCTATCTTGTCGTGAAAATGTTGTTAGGCTCATTGAGAAAGGATAATGTATAATAGGCAACTAAATTCAAGTGTATTGCTTTGGTACGGACCTCAAGATTTACCTTGAACCCCTGTTTTCAGATGGGCTTTTTAAAAATCAGTGCCATCTACTAATAGAAACTCATGTGGGCAAAAACCATGGGGCTTTATTTAGTTGATTTATTTAGTTGATCACCAGTGTAAAATCTTTGTGATAACAACATCCATCATTACCTGGTGTGATTGCAACAGGGATGGGCTTACTAATTAGAAAGTAAGATTTAGTCTGAAGGTTGAGCCTTCTTACAGAAGTTGCAAGCTAGTAGCCTCTAGTCCTAGGAATTTCTTTCCATCATTCATTTAGGCATAGACTCTGGCTGACCAGCATTCCCTGCAACTTGTGACACAGTTCTTCACTTCTGGAGGGTCTCTCCGTTAACGTTTACCTCCTGTGGATCTTTCTGATGCTAAACAGACTAATACTTTTGTCCAGCAACTCCTTTACTTAGCAGCTCAGTGTCTTGATGAGAGGTCTCTTATTAGTGCAACTACTGTAAGTGGTCATTAGCATCAGATGAGAGACACTTGTCCTCCCTGCAGCCTGGACAGCAGTTTGCCTCCTCAATGAAGCTACTCGTAGCCCATGGTCAGACACCCTTCCTGCAGCTGGTGGTCTGAACTGTGTTCACGCTCACTTTTGGAGCTCCATACAGCAGCAATTTTACAACTAATAGAGAGAAGAAAAAAAAACATAGATCAATATATGTGCATGTGCACACATGCATGTGTGTGTGCACATGTGTGTGTGCGTGCAAGTATGTGTTTGCGTGCACATGTGTGTGTGTGACCAGAGATGGTTGTCACTAATTTAGAGGCAAGAGAGGAACAAATTATCTCTTTATTGTGCCAAAAATGTCCTTAAGATCTTGGTTATATTACAGTAACAAGACAAAATATCTCTCAGTCAAAGCTGTGAAGATGATTAATGGTTTGAAGAATTTGATTTATCAAGAGAGGCTGAGAGAAAGATGGGATTGTTTAGCCTGGAAAAGATAAGGCTCAAGGGGGATCTTATCCATGTGGATAAATATCTGATGGGTGGAATAAAGAAGATGGTGCCAGCCTCTATTCATTGATGTCCAGTGACAGGACAAGAGGCAATGAACACAAAATGAAACAGAAGAAATTGCATTTAAACATAAGAGGAAGGATGTGTTTGTGTGTGTGTGTTTTTATGCATAAATACTGGAACAGACTGGAGACTGTGGAGTTTCCATGTTTGGACATATTCAAAATCTGAACATGGTCCAGGACAACTCACACTGACCTTGCTCTGAGTGGGTGTGTTGGACTTTTTAACCCCAGGATTCAATAATTTAGACCAGCGTCAGGGATGAATAGCTTTCATATACAGTCTTACCAGCTAAAGTCTTTAAAAACCTACAATCTCTGTCTGTCTTGGTGTCTTGATATTTATAGACCAGCAACTACCATAGAAACTAAGCAAAAAATATCATCACTATTTTTTATGAAACTGATCTGAAGCTTCTGGGCAAAGATATTTCAACTGTCTTTGACTTTAGAGGAAAATAATGCTCTGAACTTAAGCCTGAGGAAAAGTCTGAAAGCCTGAAGAATATTTTAATGTCCATTATGTGATGGTGTCATAAGAGCTGTCTCTAAGATAAACGTTTATGTACATTTCTATTTCAAAGGACAAAAATCAAAGCATTTTTTTTACCCCTCTTAATAGAAGGTTCCAATTGGAAACTTCAGGGTGATTAGTTTAGCAATCACGGAACTTATACACTCCAATTCAAGGAAAATTTATACAGGTCTAAACCTAGAACTTATTAGTAAGTATTACAGTTGCCAAGTAATTTCATGTGAAAAGTTATACAAACTTAAAATTTGAGTTATGGTATTTTACAACAACAGTGAATATAAAGAAAATATTTTAGTGCTTGCATGCATTTAAATCACAATCATATAATAGATCTGCAAGACATGCAAGATATATAACTGGAGGGTAGTGCTATCTGGTCTGTGTGTTTCTCGAAGGGGTGTTACTTCAGTAATAAGACCACTATCTTCAAAGTTTTCTGAGAGTAAAAATGCTGGGTTTTCTTCAGCAATAGATTGATCCATGAAGCTGGAAGTGCTCCAAAAATAGCAAATTTCAGTGACAATGCATTGACTGAAGGCTTTAGCTTTTTCATTGGAAAGGAGTATCCATCTAAAATGCTGCTACTATTTTAAATATGTAATATGGAAGCATTATACATAAATATGGAATACATCAATAGGAATAGAGTGTATATATGACAGAAACAACCTGGGTCTGGTTTTGTTTTGCTTTTAGAATAGTGTATATAAAGGAATACCCCTCTTCATTTCCCAGCTCTTCACTTCTTATTTTAGAGGAGCTGTATTTATCAAAAGTACTAGGACTCTGTGTTAACTACTCTCCCTGTTGTCGCTGAAGATTGCTGATGGATGGACTTTTAACCTGAAGTGATTGGCATGAGGAACAATGTAGGGAATTGCCTGTCTCACTCACACTGGCACAGTAAGTGACAGACAGTAGAGCTGCAACAGTCCTCAAAGCTACTAGACAGCAACTAGCAATAATTTGCAAATTTGCTGGCTTGCTCCATGTTGTCACGTCTCTGTTTGGCTTTATATGCCAGTTGGAATATGCTGTCAGCCTCCTGGGAAAGCTTGAATATGGTATGAAAGCTGCTTCATCAATTGTTTTCAGGAAATATAAGGTTAAGAAAATATCAAAAGATGAGGGTGATTAAAGTAGTACTTCTGGAGAAATCACTAAACCTCCACTCCTTACTTGCTATAATCACTTCCATGGCTGCTGGCTTGCAGGTCCACAAGGACATGAGCAGGACCACAAAACATGGGAGGAGTAGATACTAGGAGAGTATTTTTAACATAACAATTTTAAGTGTATAAGGCTCCTGTATATTATATCATTTGGACTGTAAGGCTCTCAAAATTGACTGAGCCAACTAGCTAAGAACAAGCAAGATGACAACAAGGGGGAATGGGAGTGGCTTGACACATAAACTCACAATTTTGTGTTTTCCCTGACAACTGGCTGTATGGAATTCTGAATAGATGTGTCTCTTCTATCAGTGTAGATATATATTTTTATATTGAAATTAGTTCCAAACTTGTCTTTGTTTTGTGTGTAGACATCATCAAATAAATTTACTCTGATGCAGAGGGATGATTTTCAATGACTTAAAGAGCTAGTGAGATAGTTTCAGGCAAGTAGACCCACTACTTTGATTTAGTCAATTTTATTTTCTCTCTCTTGGTCTCTTATTGTATTTTTTATTTGTTTGGTTTTTTTCTTGAGTTTAAGTTTCTCAATGAAAAAGAGAAGGATGTATCAAAAAAAAAGTCATTTGGTTATGCAAATCTGTTTAGTTAAAAGTATTCACATCTACTATACTCAATGCATATGTACTATGACTACAGTTCAGCAAAACACTTAAACATGTGAGTGCTTTCTTGTTAGGTAAGGATTCTTCAATTAAATCAAATATTAGTTAGGTTCTTACTAGCTCACTTAGAGGGTACTCATCATTTTTAGCTCTTTATAAACCTGATTTAAACAAGCTGGATAATATATTGAACCCATTACTGGTTTGCTATGCTAACCAGTCACTATTTGCTATGCTTTAAAGACTGTATTTTCTCTACACTGAACTAAAAATACTTTAAATACTCTATGTACTAAATATACACTGCACTATATACAAAATATACTGTAAGTAATCTCTCTCTATGTAGAGAAATTTATAACGGCATTACCTTTAAATTATTTTAAAATATTAAATACGCCTATTTATACACATAGATTGATCAGTGAATATACCTATGGAAGAATTCCTTAACTGGGAAAGAGGCAAGAAGCAAAACCAAAGGTGACAGAGTAATGATGAAGAGGGAAAAAGACAATATCATTTCAGATCTGACTTTTATTAACAAAGAACACATGCACCTTAACTCTTTGGCTTCTGCAATAAGGACCACCACAGAAAGGAAACGTTAGTGCTCATTATAATGGCATCAGCTCAGTGGTATTTTACACTCACCACTAATCTGGCCTGCAATTGCCTTTAACAATTTTGTATATGTTGTAATGTTCAATAATAATTTGCAAGAGTTGACTGGATGCGCCAACTATGCGCCAACAATGAATTCAGTAAAATTTTGCTTTAAAGCTTAAGACTTGCTAAATTTATGATACTTCATAGCAATCTAAATCCTTAACTGTGAGTACATACACATATTCAATTGGAACAAATACTTATTTCAGTCAAGGAATGATGGATCTGACTGATAAGTAAATAGTTGCTATCAGTTATGACAGTTACCTTTATATCTGGCAAACAATACCATATTTTCTCCTGTATTAGCATCATATAGCAACTTCTGCCTTTCTTCCCATCTCTGAGCAGTGGATGGAAGAAGAACCTAACATGATTGTCCTAATATCTTTGTGACATACTTTAATTAAAGGAAATTAATTTGGGACAGTATACTTTTTGACTATAAGTATGTTTTAAGCGTTTTTCATTCTTATGATTCTTAGAATCTTCTATGCCATTGTATTTGAAGTCCTGCTAAAATAAGTAATAAAAAGCTACATTTTTACATTATTTGGAATGCTTCTCAGAAATTCCAAAAATGGAACATATTGTAGAATTAGACTTCAGTCAGACTAATGATTGCAGTTAAGTATATCTTTAAGTGTTTCCATGGCTGAGACTCAAAGACTTTATAGCAATAGAGAGGGAATATGCTCTCCTATATGCTTGTCACTCGTTTCCTTACACTGTTTATAAGAAATAGTTGGAAAGTCCATAACTGTTTTACAAATGAGGAATCATACAAAATGGAATAGAAATGGAAAAGTTTTTGGTTTATTCTCTCTTTATTCTGGAAAATGAAAACACTTGATGTGATATATTTCAGTGAATAATAAAATTAATATATGGAGTATATCTAATAATTTTCTATGTATGTTCAGGTAACCTCTACAATTTGTCTTAACCATAATAATTTATAACAATGTTCATACTGTTAAATAATATGAAATCTCAACTGGGGGATCCCAACAGGAGGCCAAGATCTGTGGTACAAAAATCAATATAACATATCACAGTTGCTTTAGAGCAGGAATACCTTTTTAATAGGAATACAGCAGTTCTTCAAATCTGCCCACTATCTGTGTAAGCTTTCTACTTTTCTTCCAAATTCTGAAAATTACACATTTATTTACATACAGCATTTGTTTTCCTATTGTAAAAATTATAGTCAGTTGTTTCCCAGTTTTGTTGTAATTACTGGTGTTTATTCTTCAAAAATATTTGATTAAGTGCATTATGGCACAGAATTCAATGTATTTTCTTTTCACCTCATGCATTCAATGGTTGAGTGAATAGTTCTTTAAAATGTGACTCATAATTTTCACCAAATTATTTCAGTAGTCTGAATTATCCCAGAAACTGTGTATTTATTCTGGCATCTTATTTTCAACTTTATCTTTCTTCTCTAAGCTTTATCACACCTTTTTAACAAACCTTTTCAGTTATTATTTTGCCTCAATTTATGTTCTGTACTAAGTTCTATACTTATGTTCTATACTAAGTAACTGAGCATGCTTAGTAAAGTGTTTATTTGTTTTTATTAACGTGATGCTCTTAGCCAGTACAGTATTACATATTGCATTTAATGAGGCATGAGCCCAGGCTTATTGAAGTGAGGGGCATTTTTTTTCTTTAAATAAAACAATGTAGATTATATAATGTATTTGGTGTGAATCTTTAATTTTATACAAAAACTGAGTGTTTGAGAAGTACTTAGTAATATCAATAACTTGTACAGTTATTAGTGTGTCTATTCGAGAAAAACAATTTTTTTATGAAAAGTATATGCTAAGTTTTTTCAGCTCTTGAATAAGAAATCTTACTTTGACATCAAAACATAACATTTTTAAGTCAGTAAGTAAATACTAATATGTTTACAAAACAAAATAAAATGAAAACAGCAACATAAACAACATAAAAAAACCTCAGCAAAATGTCAACTGCTTGAATAGATTTCTTTTTAAGTATATTTGTGAACACTTGGAAAAAAAAAAAACAATATTAATAATACTGTGAAGAAAAAACAGAAGACAGACTTTTATTCCTTAACTCATTGACTGGAATACAATCCTGGATGAAAGTAATTTCTAGGCTCTTGTCCATGATTGTATTGGAGCTTCTATTGATTTTTTTTCCAATAAATCCTTAACGGAAAATTAAAGTTTTCAAGTCAAACACCTTGTCGTACATGACTAAAAATGAACAAACACACTGCTTGTCAGTGTTAACTACACAGCATCAATAACATGACACTTAATACTCAGAGCTAGTGCAAAATACAATTGCTTTATATGATGCTTTTGTTCTGAAGTTTAAAACTGGCCTCATTTATCAGTTTTCTAAACACTTCTGTCACCAAGATGACTTATTCACCAAGTGAAATGCATATTTTTGTTTGTAAGGAAGAAAGAAAATGTAAAAGGAAAATGAAGATCAAATTATTTAATGAATATAGTCATTTAACTAAAATTAAGGTCACCCTAATTTACTTTATCCTCAGTTTTCTTTGCGAAGTCTGTGGTCAGTCATTCTTCTCTGAGATTCATTGGCACTTCACACTTGTGTCTTTTTCCATTTAATAGATATATTGGTCAGTCACAATTATAGCATAGGAAAGAAGGAAATATGTATGTTGCTAGACTGATAGCTTAATATAAATATTTCTCTAAAAGTAATAAATTACTTGGAGCCTAAATATACCTGTGTTTGCCTTGTATTTTTACATGTCTTCTTTTTAGATAAATTACAGACTACACAGTTTTGGGTTTTTTTATGTTGAATATGATTATTTTAATGAATCTTGCACACCAGCTAGCCTTCTCCTTCAGATAATTTTAGACAGATGGCATACTTGATCTATATGATAAATCTCAGGTTTGTAATCAATGAATGCCATTTAATGCTGAGTATCTTCTGGAGCATTTTCTCCCAAGGCATTTAGACGTGTGTCTGCATCTATAGTGAACATCTAATTCATATGCATTGTCAAAAAAAAAAAAAAAAAAAAAAAAAAAAAAAACAGAAAAAAGAGAGAGCGAGGGAAAGGGAGAAAATGAACATAATAAATACTAAGATATTTAAGGATTCATTTGCCTCATTTCTTACTGGTAAAATTTGCTTTCAGGTCTCCTATATTCCTGTGCCTCATGGCAGAGTTTGAGAGATTGAAATCCCAAGTCTAACAAACTAAAGGTTAGGATAAAAACAGGACTGCCATTCAGAAGAAAATGGAAAAGCTAGAAAAATGAGCTGAAAGCAACTTCATGAAGTGTAACAAACAAATGGGAAATTCTGTATCTGTGATAGAGTACCCTCTCACAGTGCAGGATGAGTACCAACTGAATGGAAAGTAGCTACACAGAAAAGGGCCTGGGAGAGCTGGTGGACAATATGTATGATCCTGTGGCAATAAAGGCCAAACACATACTCTTGGAGCAATTTTGGCTGCATTAGAAAGCATTCTCCAGAAAGTGGAGGGAAGTGTTTATTCCCCAGCAGATTTGAGACTGCATCTCGTTGAGGGCTTCCATATATATATGTATGTATATATATATATGTATGTATGTATGTATATAAAGACATTGGGGAAAACAGAGTAAGTTCTGTGAAGAGCCTTCAATTCATTATGGAGGTGGGGCCCTAGATATGCAAGAAAAGGCTTGGATGACTGGTTTGAGTTTTTGTTGTTGTCGTCGTGTTTTTGTTTGTTGTTGTTTTTATTGTTACAGTTTTAGTCTTAGGAAAATCCTAAAGGAGGCCTAATTGTCTGCCTAGACTGCCTGATGGATACCTAAAAAGAAGAATGAGACAACATTTTCTGAGATGCAATGCGAAATTCTGAAGAGATATAAGAGCAAATGTCTTCAAAACGAAGAGAGCCAAATCTGTAACAAGTAATCCAGAGAAGATGAGCAATGTTATTGCTTGAAGATATTCGGAACAGGTAGACAAAGTGAGAGTAAGCACTTGAAAATAGTTCTGTTTTGTGTAGATGACTGGATCAGATGTTCTCTTGAGGTATCTTCTACCTGAAATTATTCTATGATTCTAAAAATAAGATTTTGAATCAGAGTTTCATAGGTATTTGCAACCCACCAACATTTTGGCACAATACTTCCCTTCAGTTATGTCAAATGAGTCATAACACTACTGACAAGCTATATTAGTTACAGCATGCATGCTATTCTTCATAATAATGCCTTAAAATGTGCAGAGGACCTCAGATTTTATTCTCCTCAGAACAGTGTGCAGTGATGAACGGTCATGTTCTGTGTCTTCAGTATGTTTCAAGTGCTACTTAAAAGTGTTAAGCTGTTAGCAAAAAGTAATAACATAATGCAACATCATTTGAAATTTGGTGCCTACAAGACATTCAGAAATGCTTTCTCCTGGTGAACTCCATAGTTCAATTAATTTCTTCTCCAGTTCAATTTAGTATGCTTAATATAATGATTAATCCTGAAACCGAGGTCCGTATTAGACTAAAATATATTTTAATGGAAAATCAATCTTTGCACACTTGACAAATATAATTTGATGGCAATCTCAATAAAGTAAATAAATAATCACACAAAACAGACTTCAGTAAGTCAAAGGATTTTTTTTTCTTTTTCCTCAGTTTCTCTTCATTAAATAGATTTAAATTTTCCATATAAATAGACATTTTTTTAAAGCTAAATATGGCATTTCAGAGGCTTTAGTAATTGTTTTACAAATAAAATTTTCAGTTTTATTTTGTAGTTGGGTACTCTTTCTAAAAATATCAGGTATAATTTTAATGTGATATTTAAAAGAAAATCTCAAAATAACATTCTAAAGATCTTTGACTATTTTTGCTTAGGTGGTGTTGAGGAGGAGGTGAAGAAGCAGCAGCAACAGAACTGCTTAGTCAGCTGCAACATGACATAAATATATAGTTGAACTCAACATATTGAACTTTTAAAATTTCTTATTTTACTGGTATAAATGATTATACAAGATTCACAGCAATGATTTTTTTTCCTTCTTTTTTTAGAACAGAATATCTGAGAAAATTTGCATGTTATATAAGGACAAATGAAAAATAGTAACCACAATGTTTGGATCTTTTGCTTATGAATATATGTAGATGAGGTTTCAGTGTATGCATATTTGCACTAAATTGAGATGCATTTGGTCTTCATAAATGCCATAAATATTGTCTCCAAAGTACTAGTCAGTCAGTCCTAGCAGAATTTTCTTATTGGGATGGAAAGGAGAGCTTTCTAAGGGACTCTGGATAAGAAGTGTTCCTCTTAATCTTCTCAACAGCACATCTAGAGCAACTTTGTATTTTAAGTCCAATCATCAGAGAAGTGACATGGAATACATAACTTGCCAATTAAATGTAAGATTTTAGAAACTCAATGGCAAATTTTATTCTATTCCAAAAAGCATGGCATTACAAAAAAGAAAGAAAGAAAGAAGACTATTTTATATATATATTTATTACATATTTTATTTTCCTAAATAAATAAATTTTGGTTCTTTTAGTTACAGATATTACTTTATCTCAGTATGATCACAAGTTTTCCTCATCACTCTGAACAGCCGGCGTTAGTATTAGCATTTACAACTAATCTCCTGGAATTCCTTCAAATATAAATTTATATAAATTCCAACAAATTTGTTTTCCTTCTACCTATAAACCTCCTAGTTTGTAAATACAAGATAAGTCAAAAACAATATTTTATATTTCACATATTTTCTTTTGAAGCTTAATATGAAATTGAATGTATTTGTTTTTATGTCAAATTAAAGAGAAATAAAAAGAACAGATATTAAATATAGAATAAATTAGATGAGGATTTTGGGGAAATAGTTTAAGAAGTTGTTTATGACAGCAAGAGTTAAAGAAAAGGGTAAAGAGGGACAGCTAGCATTTTGGTCCTCTCCCTACCCTTAGAGTACTTCAGTTGCAGGTAGGCCAAGATGCATATTGTCCGTGGCAGATGAAAATCTATTGTAGTTAATTTTTCAAACGCTTTCAGAATTGCTGCTCAACATGGAGACACTGGAGAGGGGGAAGTAGGCAGGAAAAAGTGCATTTCATCAGCAAGAGTCAGAAATATTTCTTTTCTCTTCCTTTTCATATTCCAGTAACAGATGAGATCTGACACTCCCATTTTTAACTTCGGGATAAATATTGTGTAAATAAGTTCTCGTGCTTATCACACCTCCAATATCCCTTAAGTATTTGCCCTCCCCATTCTGCAGCTGTTTTTGAAGTTGTGAAAGCTGGGGATTTTTCCATGAAGGCAGTCTCAGACATTGCCTTTATCTTCCGTCCAGTTACTCATTACTCATCCAGTTACTTGGTTACTCATTCACACCTTTATTGCAATTATATTATCATTTGCAACTGCTCTATTTGCATTTGCTGAAGCACATGCATTCATGGATGGAAACAGATCTTCTTTGGACATAGATGGGTTACCTGAATGTCACAGGTGGTTTTAGTGCCACTGGAGAATAGCCTAGAATAGCCTAGTCAGAAACCTACTATAGCCTAGGTTCTGATATATCCAAATTACTTAAAGTGTGAAGTTACTCCTAGGGTTGAAGAAGAAGATAATAAGGCCAGAATTTCTTTTTGTTGCTCACAACCTGCTGCTGAGAAAATAGGAAATAATAAATTGCTGTTTAGAAGAAGAGATTCTATTCTAATGTGTGATTCTATGTCCTTTTTTTTTCTATTGTTTTATATTTTGTACTTGTTAGCATCAGTCTTTCAGCATGCTTTTCACTTGTTTTGACCATCTCTGAAGTAGAGCGCTATGCTTTAGAAATAACAAATACTTAATTGCAAGTTTAAATGATTACAACAGTTACAAGTTTAGAATGTATACAGTGTTTACAACATTAGAATGTTTACAAGTTTAAATGACTAGAACTCACATCTCCAATTAAATGTTCAAATCCTCTTTCCAGTCCCTAAAATAAAGACTGCTGTGTTTAATGTGCAAATTTCTTTGCAAACATTGTCGCATACACCTTTTGAGATTATTAGCATCTATAGTAAATCAATCAGCAACTGAGAGAAATTTTTTTTTTAAAAAAAAAGCAAGAAACAAAGAAAAAGGGAGCACAGAATTACCAAAATTAGTTGCCAGAGAAAAAATAATGCTACCTAACATGGAAATGAACATTGTGATTAGGCAGAAAAAATGTATTTCTTATGTTAAAAGTATATTGTAAACTAAGAATTTCAAACATCATATTACAAATACAAACATAGCATCTATATCTTTATTTTTTTCATTTGAAAGCATTCCTAGTAGTATAAAAGTCCATCTAAAAATATTTCTTGCCACTTATATTTCCAATATTTCACTGGCCACTTAAGTATTATGGCAAAACATTACTGCAGAAAAAGGAAAGCCGTATAGTAATAAATGGATAAAAATGAAATAAAGACTTTATTTCCTAAATATAGGAAATTAATAATAATAAAGCCACTCAATATGAATTAAAAAAGGACTTTATCAATTGCTTCTATAATGTATGTCGAGATATCAGTATGAAGTTTTTAAGTGTTTATAAATATTTCTAGAGACTCCACAACCTCTCTGGGCAGCCTGTTCCAGGGCTCTGTCTTCCCCACAGGAAAGAAGTTCTTCCTCATATGGAGATGGAACTTCCTGTGTTTCAGTTTCTACCTTGTCCTGTCACTGGCCATCACCGAGAAGAATTAGACCCCACCCTCTCTACATTCTCCCTTCAGGTACTTATACGTATTGATCAGATCTCCTCTCAGTCTTCTCCAGGCTAAACAGGCCCAGTTCGCTTAGTCTTTCTTCGTATGAAAGGTGCTCCAGTCATTTAATCATCCCTGTTGCTCTACACTGGACCCTCTTTAGAAGCTCCATGTCCTTCCCGTACTGGCGAGCCCAGAACTGCACCCAGTGTGTGGCCTCACCAGAGCTGAGGAGAGGGGCAGGATCCCCACCCTCAAGCTGCTGGCAACGCTCCTCCTGATGCAGGCCAGGAGCCCATTGGCCTTCTTGGCCACTAGGGCACATTGCTGCCTCATGGTTAACTTGTTTTCAACCAGGACTCCAAGTCCCTCTCTGGAGAGCTGCTTTCCAGCAGGTCAACCCCTAATCTGTCCTGGCGCCTGGGGTTATTCCTGCCAAGGTGCAGGACCTTGCACTTGTCCTTGTTGAACTTCATGAGTTTCCTCTCTGCCCAGCTCTCCAACCTGTATAGGTTTATTTATTTATGCTATTTGAAGTGCTCTACATGAATCTCTTAGCAGTCAGATGAGAGATAAAGTAATCACAGTAATATGCTTTACTTTATCCTAAGTAAATATCTAAAATAAGCAAGACGAAATGTGCTCTACCAAAATCTTGTATTAGAAATAGAGTCTCTCAGATATCTGCAGCCATCTAAGGATAGATAAAATCAGTCCCACCCTTTTTGGGATTCAGATAATTTGAATTAATCTGTATTAATCTGAATTGTATACCCTAAAAATGCCAGAACTTGAAAATATCCTCTTTTTTTTTTTTTTTTTTTTTCCCCCCCAGGTGTGAATAAACTGCCATTCAATAGTCCTAGCCATTGTGTAAAATATACCTGTAAGGTAAACATGGAAATGATCCAAAATATAATTAATGTTGGCATAAGAATATCTATTATATTTCACTCTTCATCAAACATAATTACATTATACTTCTAGCTTTTAAGGCAGTAATTTTGATGTTTTCAATTTCATGTAGGATAATGTGCACGGGATATGCTACATCACATCCATATGGGGATGCTAAGTAGGATTTCTTCTACTACAGTGAGTCGAATTAGATTTTTATATTTAAATTTGTCAAGATGTCTGATTTACATCATATTTGGTTTTCTTTCTCTTCATTATTGCACAAAGAATTTAATCTCTATAGAGAATTCCATATGTGTATTATGTTTCCAGAAATCATTTTGCCTATGTTCTTTCATGTGGACTCTCACTCTGCTTGACACGATTGTTCATTTTTGTTCTGCAGGGATATGTACTTGGCATTTTGAATTATAGTAATTTTATTTTCTTAGCATTTAGAACTCAACATGTTGAAATTTCTTAAGAGTGATTTTATTTAAAAAAAAAAAAAATCCCTGCAGGTTAGGGGGTTAATGTTCACATTTCTTAAATAAAATTTCTAGAGGAATTAAACTAGTCAAATCATAAAATCGTATTTGACCTGCAAAATAAAGCAAATTTTATGGCATATGGCTACCTTATTCTAATTAAAAGTTACATTTCAGCTATGGGCTTGACATTGCTGCTCCATTTTATGACAAAGATAAAGAGCCCATTCAACCTTAGCAGTAGAAAACTAAGCCTGAAGAATAGTGGCATGGTTGTGCTTATCTTTTGTTTATTTTAGTTATATAATAATCAAAAACCATAGTGAACATTAATAATCCGTGTTTAACTGTTGCAAATTTGTTCTCAGAGTTACACTGCCTTTCATCAGCCTCTGACTTTAGCTGAACTCACTTGAACATAGTAAAGTTTTATATTTATTTCATTACTGTCTTTTATTCTGTGGTTCCTTATGGATTTTGATATGAACGTTGCTTTGAGTAGCATTTGGTTTATTATTTGCCTTGATTGTCTCCTCCTTAAAGTTAAACTGTAGCAAATAAAAGTAGTCATCAAACAAGGATAAAAAATACCCTGAGGCCAAAATCGTTCTTTTTACAATGCTTCATTTCTGTTTCAGACTAGAAATGTAACAGTATCTCCTCATAATTTGTTGCTTTCAGAGCCAATGAGAGACAAATAGGGTAAATTTACAGCAAAATTAATTAGTATTTACTTATTTTAATAGACACTGAATGAAAAACCTATCATAAGGCTAACAGTTTATAATATGACTATTTAAAGTCAATGCATATATTTACAAATATTATTCATAAAAAGTATACTTACCACATAAATATTAACTCAGTAATCAACATCAATTTTCTTGTTATGCCAAAAAGTGGAAATATTGTAAAACAATGATTTTATGGAGGGAATATGCTATCTCTTGCTGATAACTAATTAAAATGAAATTATATGAATACAGAAAGAAATTTGAGTTCAACAGAAATTTGTCAAAATTCACAGCTGTTATTAGACATTTTTAATTAAAAGGTCCCCAGAGCTTAACATGGGTTAAATGTTCCATGTTTAACCTGGATACAAGCCTCTGCTTTTCTTTACTCCCTAGTCTCCTCATTGTACTTCAGCATACCTCTACTGTTCATATCTCAACTCTTCTAGCACCTCGCTCTATTCTGTATTGCACACCATCCTCTTCCTCTCCAAGGCAGTAAATATGTCTCAAGTATCATTCACTACAGTTCATTAATACATAAATAAACTATGAGTCTTTGAACTATGAGTTGTTATTAAGGAGATAATCCTCTCTATAAGGAGAGATCCTTAATAGCTGTCAGCATCACAGCTTCTTGGACTTTATTTTATCATCTGTCATCTCATATAACACCTATCCTCGCCCACATAAATCTAACCCCTACTGACAAGACAACATGTTTAGCAACTACAATCTTTCAGTTACCATGGCAGAGTTAAAGATGTTATTTCATGCAGTCCTTTCCAACAAAATTCTTTCAATTAATCTTAGTTTCTTCTACCCATAAAAGACAAATGAGCTATAATTTAGCTTTAGATGTGTTATCTGTTATTTCTCTTTGCATCAGAAAAGACAAAAAATGGAACCTCATTCCGTCTCACCTAGCTAGACTAGTTACAAGAGAGAGGAACACTTTGCATTTCTAATATAAATAGCCTACCAACACTGTTATATTCAGGTTAAACAATTCAGGACACTGGGTAAATAATTCCTGAGTGTAAAGAAATGTAGATACCTCAGAGTTCATCTTTTTCTAACTTTCTCTTTTCTCCCCTGAAAAATCCTTAAAATGTTGGCAAAAGATAGCTTCATTTTCCTTCCTTCCTGCCTGCCTACCTTTTCCATCCTTTCCTCATGGCCTATTCCATATAGTTCTGCATGAAAATACCAGGGGTTGCATATCTCATTCATTATGCATATTCTCAAAATCAGAACCATTGTATATACATATATTTGTACAAACATCCATCTTTCTTTGTATGTCTCTGAATCTGTTCCCCTTTCTCTTTTGTTGTTGAATATCTCCAGAGAAGGAGACTCCAAATCTGCTCTGGCCAGCCTGTTTCAATGCTCTGTGGTCTTCACTGTAAAGAAGTTTTTAGTCATGTTCAGACAGTCTCTTGTCCTATCACTGACCACCACTGAAAAGAGTATGGTCACATCCTTTGGACATTGTGTCTTAAGATATTTGTACCCACTGATAAGATGCCCACTCGGTCTTCTCTTCTACGGACTGAACAGTCTGAGCTCTCTCAGCCTCTCCTCATAGGAGAGATGCTTTAGTCTCCTAAACATCTTTGTAGCCCTATAGTAGATGCTTTCCAATAGTTCCCTGTCTCTCTTTTATTAGGTTGTTAAGAAGGAGACACAACACTCCAAATGTGGTCTCACCAGGGCTGAGTGGTGGAGGAGGGTCACCTCCCTGACCTGCTGATTTGCTGGCAGCAAATCTTCCTAAATCAACCCACCATTACTTCTTGGCCAAGGGCACATTGCTTTTCCATGGTCAGTCTGTAGTCCATCAGGACTCCCAAGTCCTTCTCTGCAGAGCTGCTTTCCATCAGATCAACCACTAACTTGTCCTGGTACATGGCGTCCTTTCTTGCTAGATGCGAGACCTTGCACGTCCATATGTTGATCTTCATGGGGTTCTTCTTTGTCCATTTCTTTCCAGGTACCTCTGAATGGCAGCACAGCTGCCTGGTTTATCAGTTACTTTTCCTAGTTTTGCATCATCAGCAAGCTTGTGGAGGGTGTGTTCTGTCCCTTCATCCAGGCCATTGATGAAGAAGTTGAACCAGATTGTATCCAATACTGACTACTAGGGAACACTGCACCACTGATCAAAACCCTTTGAGCTCATCTAGCCACTTTCTAATCTATCTCACCGTCCACTCAACTAACCACACTTCCTTAGCTTGCATATGTTATAGGAAGCAGTGTGAAAAGCCTTGCTGAAGTCAAGGTAGACAGCATCCACTGCTCTCCCCTACTCTCCCCTGTTCTCTTATCCTCTGCCTAGATGTTCAGGTTCTTTAGTGTGATCCCATGCCTGCACTCTTCAATAATGTATTTTATTTTAGGATCTCAACTAGTTTTCTAAAATGCTTGTAAAAATGGGCTTTACTCAATAATACAAGCTGAGCAAAGGAAAAAGAAGGTAATAGTTATGTGATGTTTAAATGACTGTTGTTACAAATTAAAGCAAATCTTCAAGCAGTCCAAGACACTCTGAGAAAAAATCTGACTGTTTTTGAGATCTATGTTGTCTTAGAACTCTTAACAATTGTTAGCTGTTACAATCAATGGGAAATCAATATTCGCTGTGGTACAACATTACCAATATTAACAGAGAATATTAGATTAGTGCCTTAGTGCTAAATACAGTCCACTTGTTTTGTGTTAGTTACTACAATTAGCATAAGTTAAACATAGGTGAAATTTAATAACTGCATGAATAACAAACAACATTTTTTTCTTTAAAGTTTTCACCAGTAAAGTGTTAAAGTATTCCCAGTGCTGTAAGTACACTTTTATAATGATCATATGCTGCGATTGAGAGATGGGGACCAAGCGTGAGTGCAAGCAAGATCCGTCTTTATTCGAAACAGCACATTCTTTTATACCATTCTTATTTCCTGA